>JBCNJP010000015.1:13087816-13328956 GCA_039602395.1 Deinandra increscens subsp. villosa | reverse complement strand
AACATTTTAAATAAAAAGGATGATAATATATTCTTACTTTTTAGCACAAGTAATGGCCCCCATTTATTCGTGCAAAAGGGTAACACAATTGTTAACACGATACCCACAATCCAATTTCTCCTGCAAAAAAGAAAAACAAACAATTTTTTGTTTAGATGTATGTCAAACTAAACATAGATATTAAAAAAAAAAAAAAAGAAGAAGAAGATCCATATTTTTTGAAGCTTACCAGGAACCGGAAGGCGATCCTGCAGGCGGAAGAGGAACTCCAGAGGGAGGGGGAGTAATATTACTGCGTATAACAAACCTTCTTGGACGTGCTTGTATCGTCATTTTCATCATGGGATCATACTGCAATAAGCTTCTAGATCTATTAATATTGTAAGATGCAAGAAGATTATCCTTGTTCTTTGAGATTAATACTGATGCTAATGATAATTGGGACGGTTTTGGATGAATATTATACGAGAAATAATTAAGAGATGGGCGTTTCGATATGATCGATGAACCGCAGCAGATCAAACTTGACATAGACGACAACGCCATTGAGATTATTTCTTGGGTTTCTTTTGATTTCGCCGGGTGCGTTTCGAACACAAGTTTGTTTGAAACAGCTGAATTGCAAATGTAAAGATGATAATTAAATGGAGTTGAATATAGAAGAAATGAAGATAAAGATATGATGACAGTAAAGTAGTTGTTGCAGGGTTTGAATATATATTGTGTTTATAGCTGTTTGCAATTTGCCATGTGCATTATATATAGAGAGAAGATATATATATATGGAGTTTAAGGAAATGGTCTATGAATGAAAGCAAAGACACGGTGCTCTGTCATGGTCAACTATGGAGGTTTCTTGCCACATGCATGCATGCATTTGATATATATTTATTTATCTTGCCATGTTTTTTAACATCATTTTATTAGTTTTTTCATTAATTTTATCATTGGTACTTTAAATATCGGTCTTTCTTTCTTAAAAGGCTTTATCTCCTACCAATGTATCTAGAACCCAAATGACAAGCACATATTAAGTTGTCTTTTTTCGACGTTTAAAATTATCTTTAATATATGAAATGAGTCTTTTTGAAACAAGATTACAATCATTCATATTAGATTTGACACTTTAGGTTTAACTCACTTACGAACATCATTATAAAAAAGACTCACCACTTAAAAAAACTCCTCGAGTCAGATTTTGATCTTGAGATCTCAAGTCCCCAACCATCTTCGGTTTACAAATATTAAGTTGTTACATTCTCTATTTCTTAAAGATATCATATTTTTAATTAATTTGGTGATGTATTACACTTACTTTGTTATTTACGTCTAGCTTTATGGTTTAGATTTATCTGTCAAATTGGGTTGGGAATAAATTCATTGTTTGGGGCGGCTTGACTTTCTTTTACTTATTTGACTTTTCAATTAGTACCCCGATCTATACAGGAAAATTCCTAAAGCAAACGATAATTTTTATGTCTTTTATCAAAATATACATCTAACTTTTCAAATTTTATTCACTTGGTCAACTAAAGGACGTGTCATATGTATCCTTTAGCCAAAACTTTGATAGAACCCCCACAAGCATACCACCATTATCTACACTGCTTTTTGAAGTATTTGGGGGGCTCGAAATAAGACGGTTTTTCAAAACAAGTGCATCTCAGCAAACAATCTTTTCCTTGAAATCCAACCTTTGAGGTTTTTATGGGTCTCTAGCTAGCCGTATTAGTAAAGGGGTTACAGAATGGGGTAGTTGGAGTAATTTCTTTTTCCCGATGTAAGTTGTTGTTCGCTTTTTCCCACTCCATCCTAGCGCCTTGCTAGGTTGGGAGTTATGTTAAAGAAATCGCCGTTGAAAAAAAAATATATTTTATTAAAATCAACCATCGTGTTTCATTAAAAAAGTTGATTATAAACAAAACATAAAAAACGGCCCTAAACACCATTCTACATTTGTAATGATTTAATTCTAGGTCATTTTTGTAAGAGATAATTATAATAACTATTGTTCCCAGCGGGTGGTTACCCTTGCTGGCACACATCAACACCGTTGAAAGGGTCATCTCTGATTGATCTCAGCCCTTGATCATTTTTAGAAACCGTAAATTTGCAGTTTGAGAGGTTAATTTTTACATTTTAAACTGTCAAAAAACATGGAGATCATGTAGGTCGGTTTACCTCCATGTTCCCACTTTTGTCCCCTAAATTTATGCTTTGTAACTGCTGGTCGATGGGGGCTTTGACCCAGTTCATGTTTGCTACAAACAGCCAGTTATAACACCGGTAAAATCTAGATTTTTTGCAGCTTGAATCTGGGATTTTTCTCAGTTCATGTCTGCTACAAACACCCGCCAAAATCTAGATCTTATGCACCTTAAATAACTAAACTAACGCTGGACAAAAAAATAGAATTAATAGGCCAGCTTATTACACACCATGAACTATAAAATTGAAAACAAAATTAACCAAAAAAAAAATTCACAAAACAGCTGCTTCCCCTTTAAGTGCTTCCATCTTTTACCTGTGCATTACTTTACCTGCATGTCTCAAAATATAGGAAATTAATTTTCAAATCAATAATTATAATAAACGTTCTAATATGTAACAAATAATAAACATCCAAAGAAAGAAATACATATAAGAAAATAGGACTGATAATTGATAAATGTGTTGCCATAATCGATATTACACGTTTCCGATTTTCCAGGAGAAGACAGGTATTTTCTAAAAACTGTTATCAAACGTGGTCAGTTTTTTTCATTTTTTTTTTCTTTTGCAGTTTTCAATCGTGGCCCAAATGTGGTATTTTTCCACATTTTCAGCAGGTAGTTTCTTTACCTGGAGGCTATAAATACAGGCCTATTTGATCATTTTTCGATTGTTGAAGTTTCTGTCAGCGTATCATGATCAAAATGGTGGAGATAGTACTAGCTGAAGGTCAGGCAAAAGTTACAACCCCAGATGGTACAATATCAGTGATCGAAAATGGTACCTAAGATGTCTTGCAAATTCATAGTTTTACACTCATTTTTTATACACTTTGCTATGCTTCAGTGCCCATTCGTTATATTCTAATTACAGTTGAATTGGGTTTGTGTATACATGCTTTGTATTTTTTATTTTTCAGATGGATCAAGAATGTGAATATGCACCCATCAAAGGTTTGGTTTCTTATTAGGTTTTCCATAAATTTAAAGATTTACGCTACCATTTCAAGCAATGAAAGTTTTATGACACAAGTAAACAAGTATTGTAAAACCAGGTAATATAAGTTAACTTGCATTTGTAACCTTTGTTGTTTTCTTTATTTTAATAAAGTTTTTTTAATTCTCAGAGAAGGAACAGTTTGTTTACTTCAAGCTTCCTCTAACATTCATACTTCTACAACCAGGTACTCTTCTTCTTCTTTATGTATTATCTTAACTTGCTTTGTTTCTATTAGAACATCCTTATGCAATATTTTGTTCGAACACTATGTTTTAGTTGAAGTTTCTTTTTGTGTTTTATGCAAAGATGTGTGTGTATCAAATAAATTAGTTAAAATATATGTAGTAACCAGTCAACACAGATAACAATCCACATAAATCGCCTACATTAGCTGAGCTATTAACCAGCAGGTAGCTTTACAATATTCAAATAATCATTCAAGTTTATATTGCGTTTTCAGAAATCACTGGCAGGAACGCACCATTATCAGTAATCCATTGTTCTGTAAGCAATCTTTCAAGTTTATCTGAGTTTAGATTTATTTCTTATCTAAAACAGAAAGGAAGTTTGCAAAAGGTTGTTGGTTTACTTCTGATTTGATTTAATTCCCAATTCATTCAACCAGGTACATTTCCTTTTTTTTAACTTGGTGTCTTTTAATGATTTATTTGAATGATTTATGTCGTATTTGATATATCTTAAAATTACATGCAAGTGTTTACATTATTGTTATATTTTTCAAATTATATATATTAAGGCCCAAAAACTTTACATCAAAATTTAGACTCATATGTACAATATAAAAGTTTTCACACGTATGATAGTAGGAACACGAATAGGGATAGACACACAACTGTATATGAATAGAATCAATCAATATAAGAACATCGCACAATCAAGCCCTTATCAAATTTTTCACACCAATTACAATGGCATATCAAGAGGTGCCCAAGCTACAATACCAACTACAAGTATAGTAATTTAAATGCCATATACAACAATATGCACATAGCCACGCTGTATGAACACTGTATGAACATATCCAACAATAGGTGCATGCCTCACAATCAAGGCCCTATCCAAGTTTTCACACCACTTATAGTGGCAGATCAAGGGTTGACCGGTATGTAAGACCAACACCTTTAATATGATTATGAAATAGATAACACATAACAACAACCGAAAAGCACATCAATCAAAAACCAGTAATCACAGCCACGTATAGGAATAAATGTTTATTCACAGGGCAATATAATAAACACATAATGACTAACATATACTCGCATACGCGTCCAACACAAGTTGGGACCCAGATCATAGTATTTATACTACTAAGTATCAAAAGAAACAAGGTAGGAACAGTCTCACCGGGGAGTTTTTCCCAAGTTAGGGTCGCCAATCCAAATCTTACAACCTTCACTTAGGGTTGCATGATTTAGAGCAATACACATGTTACAGCAGTGATAATGCCCAATTCAAATCAGTGTCCTCATGCTCACACATTTTGGGTTTATAATGTCATAAACCCAATTAACCTGATCCAACAATATAGAAATGAAAATAAGGTTAGAAAACTTGACCAGTAAAACATGAACAAAAATAATAACCAGAAATGGTTGTTAGTTTATTTACCTCTGATATCAGGTTTCAGACAATGAAACCCTAGATCTCGAACAGTTCCATTCCATCACAGATTCAACAATATCGAAATGAACATAAGCTCAGAAACCTTGACCAATATAACACAAACGAAAATAATAACCATCAACAACGGTCTGATGATTCGATAACCAAAACTGACCCAAACGATCCGTAAAAAAACTAATATAATGAACAGATCTAAGTATATCGTACCTTCGAGTTGATTTTTTGGCAAACGTAAAACCTAGATCTTAAACGAACATGCTAATTCGAGTATAAATCCATGAAAATCGAAACGAACAATACGCTCGCAGATCTAGGGTTTCGACGGTCAGAAACCCCAAACACCTTAAACGCAAATATCCAACATAATCAGTTAAGTAAACTTAAAAGATATGCGACTTAAAACGATCTTAAACAAAAATATCAAACAAATTAAGCAAGAAAATCAAAAGAAGAACACCGTATCTGTAATTTCACCAAATAACAGTCGTTATGCGAATCAATGAACAAGTATACAGCTGATGATTGCCCGAAGTTAATCGTGAACGAAAACCAGTTCGAACAAGTTATGATATCAAGTATGAAACCCTAGATTCTCGATAGTAGCGGTGAAAGAGATGAGAGGATAAGATCAAATATTTTGAGCAAATGAAAGGTTAGGTGAGAAACGATTTGTGTTAATCGAGATATCAGTGATTCGGGTCGGGTTTTTTGACCCACGAAATCATTATCTGTCGTAATGTTTGTATAAATATATAACTCAATTTATTTATAAAACAAAAGATATATAAAAGTAATTTTGTTTATAAAGAAACAATTTGTTTTATAAAAGTAATTTAAGTTTTTCTATCAAACAAAAAAATGACACTTTTTATTTGTTTTATAAAATATCAATTTGTTTCCTTCATATTTTGTTATAAATGTATAATTTGAAATTTTTTTATTTGAATTTTTTTACACAAAGGTATATGAATTGTATATAAATAGTTTTTCTTTTTTATTATTACTTAACATGTTTTTTTAATTGATAGTATTATATATATTTTATTATTATATTTTTTGTTATCCAATTAACGTTTGAATAGTGACGTTAATAATTATTAGATATAAGATATATGTATTTTAATGTTTATTAATGTACATATTAATTAATAATATTACTAATTTAAGATGTATTGCATCTAAATGTAACATTTTTAAGAATTAGACTTTATTAATTACTTTTTTATGTTTGTTTAGGTTTTTTGTATTTCCCTAAATGTAATAGTTAGACTAACACGTATTTCATATAAATAAAATATATCTGATATTACTAATGTACATCTTAAAGAAATAAATTAACTTATTTTAGGATAATTGTATTTATAATTTACATATGTGTTATTTAATTCTATATGTAATTGATATCAAACTATTTTGTAGAAATAATAATTAAAATAGGAAAAATTACATATATTCCCATACTTTGGAAAAAATTGCATATATACCCAAAATACAAGTTTTTAATGCATGATGTACAATGGTCTTAAAGCATGATTTTGATAAATATGCAATTTCTTAACTTTAGAGGGAGATATATGCAAATGACCCAAAATAAACATTAACTCGATATTATTATTATTTATGTTTTTTATTTACATTATAAATAAATTTAAGAGATTTTTAAGTTTCTCCCATCTCTGTGTCTGTTGTGAATGAAGTTGATACACGTGATGAAGACACTTCAGATGTTGTTGTCCCAGATGTTGAGTCAGGTGGATCTGTTGGCTGTTCGAGGCCAAGGAGAAATGCAAGGATGCCAATTCGTTATAGAACATGAGCATGTCAAGAGATACATTTAACAGTTTTGTGTTAATAGTTTTTCGACACGATATTCATTGTCATTAAACAAGGTTATGCTTATTATCACTATATTAATTGTGTGTAGGTTGAGTCTGGGTTGGCAATATGATCATTTTGAGAGCGTTTATAACTTGAAAATTACGTTTGGTTTTATTTTAGTTGGACTATGCATTTGGATGTTTTGTTTGTTTGGATATTTCCTTTGACACTTTTTATATTAATGGTTGTTTTAACTTTTTATTTGGTTGAATAATAATTCACGCTATAAACCGTCCCGGCCAACGGCCGGGTATTGAACTAGTTATTAATATTACTCGACTTTAAAGTTATAAATAACCTTAGGGGCAAAGTTTGTATAGTGTCCATATCGATCCCGGTTGCTATGGATTTATTTTATAAAAGTGTCGATAATACGTGTAATTCGATAAAAAAAAAGTTATATGTATTGATTCAGTTATCACAGAAAAAAATTTATGTAATGAATCAGTCATTACTAAAAAAATTAATGTATAATATATTTAATCAATTAATTAGTCGGTCCCCATTTAAATTTATATTTAAATTTTATGTGATTTATATAAAGAAGTTTAAGATGAGGGTTATATTTTACTTTTTGTTAAAGAAAAATGTAATTTTAGTAAAAAACATTTAAATGTTAAAATTAATTAAAATAATAGAATTGAGCATTAGGGCTTGGAAAAAAAGAAAGGGAGGGAACTGGATAGTAAACGTCACAAAGCTTTGGAAGTTTTTTTTTAAAGAAAAGGATGATGAATAAAATAGTAAACGTCACAAAGCTTCAACAACAAATGAACCACAAGATGAGTTGCATCAAGAAGAAAGCCGAAGGCATGGTAATTCTGAAGCTCCACAACCACAACTAAATCAATCAATTATTAGTTCAAAGCATAATTGATGAATTCAAAGCTCTTAAAAGGCGTCGAGCTGAGTGATAATTCTTCTTTCAAGTACCCACCATTTATAGTTTTTATTGTTTGACCTGACCCGAACCGAGTTCGATATTTATAGTTTTTATTGTTTAACCCGACCCCAATTCGATATATATATTTTTATTGTTTAACCCGACCCGAACCGGACCGTCGATCCGAACATAGACCTCGAAACATAGCGATAGGAAAAAAAAGGGTCACATGACTTTCATTCACCTCACCAAAAAAAACTCAAGCTCCGCACGGAATAACCTACAATGCCACTATTATAATCGTCAAAGTGAGACTAGCTCACTTGATAGAAACTATTGCCTCTTAGTTGGAGGTCTAAAGTTTAAACTTTTACATTGGAGTTTAATTGTAATATATCTCGAGTATTATTATTTGATGTTTAAAAAAAAAGCTAATTTTAATCTTAATATACACATCTAGCAAATCTAATGTTTTGTGATATATGCGTTTGAGGCTTGAGTTGAATTGTCAAGTTGGATACGAGAATAGGGTATTTGGGATAGATTGTACGTATAAAAAGTAGAACGAAAGGGTTAATAATCTAGTTATGTAAATGTGATCACATTAACTAATTACAAAAAATTTCCATGGCAACTTCGTTTAGATCATTGGTCTATTTCAAAATTCATAGAGTCTTACATTCTAATCTCCATCTTATATGGCTAGTGTAGGTTAAAGTCTAAACCATATGATATCACATGTTTTCTAAGGATGCCTTATAACTTAAAAGTCCTCAACTAAAAATTGTGCCATTAATTGTAAAGCGAGGGGATGTTGGGTAGATCTACTGGAGTTTGACAAACTCCGCCCCGTGGCACGGGGAGTGCACGGAGGAACAATATCAGCCTAATTGACCGTGGTCCCGAGAGGACACGGGGGAGGCAAAAACCGCGATGACTCTGTCCGCACCGTACGGGATGGCTCGGCCCCCACAAAATAAGTCAGCTTTGGTACAAACTTCCTTAGAGCATGGAACAACGGATTAGCTACCCGCGATATCGGTTGAGTCCTTTAACTTTACGGAACTAGTACATACCCGATGACGTGGTCACGGACAAACCATTTATAAACTGAGAACTAAATACGAGCATTGCTTTTCACAAATGAATATTTTGTAAGTACATATTGATACGAACTATGATTATGAGACCGGGCCAATGCATGACAAGCCCACTGTGAACTCACCAACCGTTAGGTTGACACTTGCGTGGTTTAAACTTTTGCAGATCGCTAAGGAGTATCCGGAGCGGGTTGGCATGGCACGTGAAGACCTTTATTTTAAATTGAACTATTTTGGGGAATTTAAAACAACATTTATGTAAGGCACGTGGATAGTGCTAAAGACAATTAATTTTCCGCTGCGTATGTAATTTAAAACTTTGATTTCTATCTTGCGTTTGAACTAACCCTGATTCGTTTAGTATTTGTAACTGTGGTTGTGGATCCTGGTCTAGTCGCGCCCCTTAACGGTATAAACTCCGTTAGTGGTATTTTGGGGGTGCGACAGTTATTAACAATTCCATTCCCTATATATATATATATATATATATATATATATATATATATATATATATATATATATATATATATAGGGTGAGGTTCATTGTAGACACTTTCGCATGTGAAATAGCTCTTTTTCACATGTGAAAGTTTCTAATTAATGAGAAAAAAGAAAAAAAGAAAAAAGAAAATTAATCACAACCATTAGATCAAAAGATCTAATGGTGAAAAAGGGTGTCTACCTGTCTACACTTATGGGGGTGTCTACAATGAACTTTTCACTATATATATATATATATATATATATATATATATATATATATATATAGGGAGGGGGTACCACTCAAATTCATGGGGGATATTTTCTTATGCATAACTAGTGGTTCAGAATGGTTCTTAAAAGTTCTCAAAACCATTTGGTTCTCAAATATATATATATATATATATATATATAGGGTGAGATTCATTGTAATCTAATGGTTGTGATTAATTTCTTTTTTCTCTTTTTTTCTTTTTTTACACTTTTCATATAATTTCGCATGTGAAAAAAAAATTTGTAGACACTTTCGCATGTTAAATATCTCTTTTTCACATGTGAAATTGTTTGAAAAGTGTGAAAAAAGAAAAAAAAGAGATTAATCACAATCATTAGATCAAGAGATATAATAGTGAAAAAAGATGTCTAGCTACCTGTCTACACTTATGGAGGTGTCTACAATGAACATCACCCTATATATATATATATATATATATATATATATATATATATATATATATAGGAGAAGAATAAAATAAAAACCTCTCCGAATTGGAAAAAACGTGAAAACTAAGCTAAAAAATTCGTTTTTTGTTCCGATTTTTTTTATGGTGACTCTCTAACTTAAAAAAACACCCTTTATGAAAAAAAATAGAAAAAATGCCGAGTAATTTTTTAAAAAAATATTTAAGAACCGATTTTTTTGTAAAAAGAAGTTAACCGGCCAAAAAAGACGTTCAAAATTTGTTATTTTTTTTAGATGTATTTTTTATATATTCTACATTAATTTTTGATGGTTTTGGTGGAAAAAAAATAAAAAAGCGCCTAGAGATTTTTTTTTTAAATTATTTACAGATTTTGTTACATATGTAACAAGGCATTTCGCATATGTAACAGGCAAATGTTACATATGTAACATGACGTAACGTCAAATTTCGGAAATTTTTTTAATAAATAACTACTTGGCGGTTTTTTTTATTTTTTCACCATAGGGCTTGTATTAACGTATATAATCACTATAAAAAATTTGAAGAAAAAAATCGTTTTGTGGTAGTTTTCACGGTTTTTCCAACTCAAAGTGGTTTTCATTATATCCATCCCCTATGTATATAATTATATATATATATATATATATATATATATATATATATGATTTATCGATTAACTACTTAGAATGTAATTTTAAAGCTATATATTTTTTGTGTTTATTGCTATAACTTATTTTTTTACCTTATTTAAAGACTTTTTCTATTTGTAATTTCTTTTTTCGAATGTGGCCTATGTTTCTTAGCTTGAACAAGGCTTTAAATCCTCAAGACCGACCATGTCTTCTACCAATGTATTTAGAACCCAAATGACAAGCACATATGACGTTTGGAATTTTCTTAAATATCCGAGTGAGTATTTCTGAGATAGGATTATAACCATTTATATTGGATTTGACATTTCAGGTTTAACTCACTTATAAATTATAAACATCATTACAAAAAAACTCACCACTTTCTTATTTACGTCTACTTTTATGGTTTAGATTTATTTGTGAAGTTGGGTTGGGAATAAATTGAATGTTTGGGGCGGCTTGACTTTCTTTTACTTATTTGACTTTTCAATTGGTACCCCGATCTATACAGGAGAATTCCTAAAGCAACCGATAATTTTTATGTAGTCTCTTTTATCAAAATAAACATCTAACTTTTCAACTTTTATTCACTTGGTCAACTAAAGGACGTGTCACATGTATCCTTTAGACAAAACTTCGATAGAACACTCACAAGCATACCAACAATGTGAAGGATATAATCCTAATACATTATAAGTGAAATATTGATTTTGTAAAAGTGTAAAAGTTAAAGGGTCAAAAGTAAAGTTTTATGTTTAAAGATTAGATTAGATATCTAATAAATTATTTTATTACGTTAATAGGGTTAGAGTTTGTTTAGAATTTTTATTAGTTTGAGTTTCTCTATGTAAAGAGCTTTGTGCCTTGTATTTTGAGTATCCCACAACTTAATAAACTTTAGTTTCATAGCTGCTCTTGATCTATAATTAGTTCTTCATCAAATATCAGTTAGCTCTAACACAACGAAGTTTAAAAGTATTTTGAAATCAACCATCGTGTTATAGTTGATTATAAACAAAACATTAAAAACGTGACTTGAAGGTTAGTAGGTACACTATCCTTTTTAACAACAATTCTTAGCCCTAAACACCATTCTACATCTGTAATGATTTAATTCTAGGTCACTTTTTAAATCATATCACTCGAATTTAAAGTCGTAAATAACCTATCATGCCATCATTCTAATCATCAATGTGAGACTAGCTAGCTTACTTGATAAAGACTATTGCCTATTAGTTGAAGGTCTAAAGTGACGTTGGAGTTTAATTGTAATATATTAATTTAAAGTAGAGTATGAGTAATATTATTTGATGTTTAAAAAAAACTAATTCTAATCTTAATATGCACATCTAGCAATTAGCAAGTATAATGTTTTGTGATATATACCTTTGAGGTTTGAGTAGAATTAACAAGTTGGATAGGAGAATAGGGTATTTGGGATATACGTATAAAAAGTAGAACGAAGGGGTTAATAATCTAGTTATGTAAATGTGATCACATTAACTAATTAGAGAAAATTTCCGTGGTAACTTCGTTTAAATCATTTGTCCATTTCAAAACAGTCTTACATTCTAGTATGCACCTCATGCGTACCAACTAATTCCTTTTGTTTGGTGATAAGTTCGTTGCAACATAGGTTTATTTATTAAATTTCAAAATTCCAATTGGTTGTATATATATAAGTTTCAATCGTATGGAATAAAAAATAGACGGAAACTTGATTTCATTCTTCTTGTTTCTCTACTTTTGTTCTTGGAGTATATATGCTAAGGGTTTATTTTGGTAAGTTTGATCCCTCAAATAGGATCCTAACAAATGTTTCTTTCATCGAGTCGTTCTCCTTCATGCCAAGTGTCATTGGAATTCGAGGCATGTTTGCTGCCAAGGTTTGAGCGGGAGCAAAGTGTAAGTTTAAACTAGATCTAAATTTCTGCAAAAATGACGTGGAAGGCTTTTGATGAATGTGTCTGCATATTATAACGATGATGAGACCAATACAAACATTCTTCCAAACAAAGTGGCTAGGTATGAATTTCAACATGATTTGTACGTTGATATTGAACCAATTGTTCGCTACTACACCTTCGATACATTGTTACAAAATAAAACATTGGCTTCTTGCAAAGGAACATGCAACTCAAGTAACAAGTTGTGTATCCATGACTTTTCGGTGAAGGAAAATGTTAGCCACCCTACAATATTCAACCACTTCAATTTGTTGAGAATTGGTGTGGCAATTGTAAAAAAATATACAGGTTTTATAAATAGAGAATTGATAAAACTTCAATATCCATTACTTTCAAATGATTCATATTACACGGTATTCATAGGGGTCAAGGGTTGTATCGGCGGTTAAGACAACCCTTGAAGTTGTTACACATTCTAATCGCCTAAATATAGGTTATAAACTAATAATACAAATTAATTCTAATACTTAGGATAAATCACTAAATTATAATTTCCAACACACTTGAAAGGGAGACCACCGGCCAGTTGCCTTTTAGATGACCATGAGATGAGATTATCCTGTAGGAAAACACAATAGCCTAACATGGAATGTATAGAATCTGGACACCTGCCCCAATTAACATCTAGTAGTCAACATGTGAATCAGAGATATGGTAATGTACCACATAAATACCGAATAAAACGTTTGAAGAATGCCATGTGCGGTTCTCTAGAAGCAGCATGAAGGGACACACCTAATGAACGACACAATAATTATCTAGTCTGGTGAATATGAAATACTTAATAGCACCTGCCAAACTGATATAAAATTCCGTCTGAAGGAGTGGAGCCATCAGTAGCATTGCATTTGGACGAAAGATCCATCGAAGTAGTGCACAATTTGCAAGTAAACATGGCAAAACTCTATTCTAATATCATGTGCATAGTTAGACCACCATAATAATAAACCCTCCATATCATGTGTAGTCGTTAATAATGTAATGAACTCATACCGGACATAGCAAACTCACATTAGAGCCCTTGATTTTGGTAAATAATGGTAAAGGAATTCTAGAGGAAACCCTAAGAGTCAGGTTTGTGTTGAAGCTGTTAGGAATCAAGTGGCGCAGCGGAATCACCAACACACAATGCACTCACGATTATCACGCGGTAACGAGAAAATAACACGAACGACACAAGAATTTTAACGTGGTTCGGTCAGTATGACCTACATCCACGGGCTGCAACTAGGTTATTTCATTAGCTCAGTGCACAAGATTACATTTACATGTGATGATATATTTATAATAAACGAGATTAGGGTTAGGACCTAAACGGGCCCTAAATGAAACCGGCCCAAAGGCCTTCAGACCCAACAATCTCCCACTTGAAGGCCTTGCGATAAACCCCAGCCCGTCATCCAAGCAAATACAATCCCAATCATCCAGTAACTCCAGTAATCTTCAAGAACAGAAATCCTCCAAGCCTCCAGTTCCCAAGAACAAGCTAAGATTTCAAATAACAGAAGTCCTCCAGCCTCCAATTCCCAAGAATAAGCTAAGACTCCAAATACCAATCCACCTAGTTGCAGCGGCCCTTCTCATCAGTAACCTGAAAGGCCCATTGAAGCTCGCCACAGCTCCAATACGGTCATCACAGACCCAGTCATGACAAAACCCGCCAATGACTCATTCTCAATCTCAACCGGCTCCCACTGATTCGCACTACCGGCTCCAGAGACATCCAGAGAACAAAGAACACTCTCCAAAAATAACAAGCACCCAGGAGAGATTTTGCCATTCGGAATTCCGGTCTTCCGAACCCAACATCGCTTTGTAACAATACAAGAACACACCTCGTGCTCCCACTGTTACTAAAACCCCGACCATGTTCAGACCTCCGAATACGCTCAAGCTGACATCCACGCGGCTCCAGAATTCATGCTTGTTAAATGAATTCACTTAGCACTACCCGATTTAGCGAGCCAAGACTTTACTACTTGGAAGTTGGTTCACCTCTTCCAGCGATACACAAACCTGTACCTTCCCAAAGTCTTCAATCAATAGATTCACTAATACTTCACTACATTGGGTAACATGAAATGAAGCATACCAGAATCTCGAACCCAAGAGTCTTCACTGCCTTCCACTGAGTCTCAATGCATCAACCCCAGACATATACCCAGAAGGCATAATTCAGTTACTTTAGACATCGACTCTAAAACAAATATCCCACCTAAGTAGCCACATACCAAGTCAACTATGCTCAGCTCCCACTGTCACGGTTGTCCAAACCCATTGCCAACCAACACTCATGAGTAGAATCACAACTCGTACTACACCAGCGAAACGTCTTCACCCAGCACAAGATCCCGGATCTCCTCAAATGTCGAACCATTGATCACCACCGAACAAGGAATAACATCCATAGTTCAAGATCAACTAATAGGCAAACGGTTATAACAACAGTAGAGCTGGAATGCAAGCGGTACCAAGGATTCTATTACCGTACACACGATCAGTTAACGCAAACCCTAACCGAAAGACCTTCCGAACGAGCAACAGTTCACATGACTTGCCACTATTTTTTTTTCACTTATGTCGTCAACTAGCACACCCGCTAGTTCTATTTTCTCCAGCTATCTCCTGTTAGTATCACATCAAGTTCATTGACAAACCAATCAACCAAAAAAAAAATTTAACCTTCAAACATTTCGATCGCCGCCATCCCGTCTTCAGTTATAAAAATAACAAACAGGAACACATATCGAGAAAAAAAAACACAGTGATAAATTTGATATAGCACGGGCACGTAAATCGACTTGCCCTCGCTGACAAATCTGACCCAGAACCCAACCAATCTTCACCAAACCCAGTTCAAATAATAGTTGATAATAACTAGTCAAACTCGAACTCGATCAAACCACCTTGTAATCAATTCTGATTTGCAAATACAAAGAAAGAACACTTTTGTTTCTTGCGTGGACAAACTCCATCCACACAAATCAAACAAGGAATAATTCCATCCTTCAAATCTGCTTTTAATTTTTGTTCAAATCTCGATCGCATAATCAATTTATAATCAAATATATTCGGTCAAAATTGAATCTTCGGTCAAAAATAAACAAAATAAACTGTATCTTACTTTACCGAGCAAAACAGCGCCTTTCTTCTTCGTCGTCTCAACCGCCTACCAAGGAAAACATCAAATCAAGCCGGACCTCTGGTTTTCAACCTCTCGGCTCTTTCTGACAACTTGGTCTCTCTCCAGAATTTTCCGATGAACATCAAAGATGGCGCAAACAGGTTGGCGGTGCCCCTGCAACTGGAACCCTAATACCGTACTTGTCCTCCCGTCTTTGTCGGAATACACGGTCCAAGAGTTCTCAAAATATTAGTCGGCTACAACATCTGACAATCCAAACCTAATCACCTTCTTACCTGACCCGTAACATCGAAGCTTCTTTCTTCTGTGATTGAGACGAACATCGGTGACTCAAGGGTTACCAAAACCTAACCGCGAATAGTATCCGTACAATCCCGTGTGTTCAACAACGAACCGTAGCTCTGATGCCAATTGTTAGGAATCAAGTGGCGCAGCGGAATCACCAACACACAATGCACTCACGATTATCACGCGGTAACGAGAAAATAACACGAACGACACAAGAATTTTAACGTGGTTCGGTCAGTATGACCTACATCCACGGGCTGCAACTAGGTTATTTCATTAGCTCAGTGCACAAGATTACATTTACATGTGATGATATATTTATAATAAACGAGATTAGGGTTAGGACCTAAACGGGCCCTAAATGAAACCGGCCCAAAGGCCACCCAACAGAAGCAGGGTGATGAAGTGAAATGAAGCTTTTATATACGACTATTGTTATTTGTTACACAAGAAAATAGGGTTAAAAAGGAACGGTGAAGAGGATTGATGGAAAGTTATCAACAAAGATTTGCAAACAACTTATATGAAGTCACCGCATTATGTAGATTGTAGACTAATCAATTATGGAGAACTCGATAGCCTTAATTGAGTTTCATCTCCAATCATATGTCTCTTCGTTTCATTAACTAGAGAAAACATTGTTCTTTCACTTTCTTCAAAACCAGCTAAATAAGAAGGAGGTGTACGGTTGTCTGAGGTGGTTACGAGGGGACATAGCAATGACATGGGAAGATAGAACATAAGATATGCTAAATGGGTTAAACGTGGTGTCTTATTTTGGGGGCTTAAACCGAATTATAAAAAGAAGGCCTCATGAAGCTTATTGTCAATATTTGTTTGAGAATGAGACATGATCAGTCTATTGTTTCATACAAGTCTAAAATTGATATCTTAAATATGTCTTAATGGTAAAATCACTCACTAACTAGGAGATTGTCAAATTTTAAGGATCAAACACAAGAATACCCAAACCAGATTGTATTTCCCCATTTATGAACAGAAACAAACAATGTTTACAAACTAGAACCAAAGAAATTACAAGAACAAATACTCACACAATCACAATCAGATCGCCTTTTTGATGACTGATTAAAGAGAAAGACTCAAGAACTAAAGATAGAATGAAAACCCCAGCAGAATTCAACCAACAAAAGAGAGAAAGATGAACGAAAAATATATTGTGGCTTGTAACAAATGAGGCCCTAATCTTTTAAATGCTCCACTATGTAGCCCGGATGACTGACTCGGCGTCTTGACCCGAACCATGAACCAATAGCTACAAACCCAGCTACAAGCCCAATCTTCCAACAACCCATTTCTCTCATATAAACACAAAATATAACAACGAAAAAAGTCTTAGAAAATATAAACCAAACTTAATTAAATTGAAGTAAACTTATATATTTTTAAGAGAGATTGTTAACTCCAAGCAAAAGAGTGAATCACTTAATAATTAGTCTAATTTTGAAGGAAAATTGGAATTAAATAATCCAAGTTATTGGGTATTGACGGATAATAATCCGAGTTCCAATATTGGCCTACAATAATCCCAATTATTTGGGTCTTGAAATTCATTGGGCCGCCGTTAATTTTTCACTAACTCCGCTAGTACTTGCTGACGTGGCAGGTGATGTGGCATCATTTTTGCTGACGTGGCAGGTGATGTGGCATCATACTTGCTGACGTGGCATGTGCCACGTCAGCACACAACTAACGGAGTTAGTGAAAAATTAACGGCGGCCCAATGAATTCCAAGACCAAAATAATTGGGATTATTGTAGACCAATATTGGAACTCGGATTATTATCCGCCAATACCCAATAACTTGGATTATTTAATTCCAATTTTCCAATTTTGAATTAAAAAAATTCTAAATTTAATAAGAAATCACATAGCAAAAAGATCAACGTCTAAACTCTAAACTAACATAAAAACACCAATAAAAACGATGAAATAAGATAGCGCGCATGTGTATCATGCATGGAAGGGCCCAAAACAAAATAGAAAGAGTGTTAGTCGTTAGTGGACTAAACATGTACTATGTATTTTTTATATTTAAAAAAAAAAACTTGGGGCCCTAAGAATGAATTTGCAGGCCCAACATAAGTCTCAAATTTTCTTAAAATGGGCAAACCCTATAAGTTAGTGGGGAGCGTATGAACCAATTATTATATTTTTTCCTTTTTGAGAACTTGGATTTATCAAAACATCATATCCGAAGACCAAAAAGAGAGGATTTATCATTTATGTATAAGAAGAAAGAATGATTATTTATATAAATACAAAAAAAAAAGCATATCATTCTTATTCTTAAACTGAATATAAAACCAAAGTATAGTTCCTTACCTGAAGAAGAAACAAAAAAAAATGATACCGATTCATTGCTTTGCTCATTGACCACATATATTCGATATAAGGTTGGTCCTCACCAATTATATAAACGACATAATCACATCCGAGTACATGCAATATGTTATAGAAACACCATCGATTACTAAGGTATGTAAACACTTATTTATTTCATCATGTTACATATAACTTTTAATAAGATTATTATTGTCGAGCTTAAACGAGTTAAGCTTGAGTTCAACTAACCTTAAGTCTGACTCGTTTAATTTAAAAGCAAACGATTGAGCTTTATGTTTATATGTTTAAAGCTTGAATTCGTTCTTTGGACAAACTTTTTTATTATTATTACGTAAGCCCATTCCCTATCCTTATCCCTATAATTTATATATTTATTATTACTTTTTCTTTTTTTCCACTCATAACCACAATTAAATAATATTTTTTAATACCTTTATCATTACTTGTTCTCTCTCTTCAAACCTTAAATTTTAAAAATTCAGCAGATTTTTTCTCAAATATAGGGATTCTCTAAATTTTTCCTTAAATATTTATCTCACCTCTACTCACAACCACTCATAACTACACCTTAATTTTTAAGGTTTACATTTACAACCATTATAGAGAATGGGCTGTGAATGCTCTAAAACAGTACATATATAAAATCTGTACATATTTAATACAAACTAGCACAATTATATGTGTTATTTTATTTTTAAAAATGTATAAAATGTGTTCGATTAATAAAAAATAACTAGAAAATAGTTGTTTTAATGCAAAACAAAACGTACAATACAAAATACTACAAATTTCTATTGTTAAAAAACAAACTAGCACAGTTATATGTGTTATTTTACTTTAAAAATGTATAAAATGTGTTCGTTTAATACAAAATAACTAGAAAATAGTTGTTTTAATGCAAAACAAAACGTACAATGCAAAATACTACAAATCATATTGTTTAAAACAAGTTGGTGACCCGCCCTTGCTTCGCGGTAAAAGTATAAAGTTAAGGAGTATAAAACGTAAAGGACTAAAAGTTTCTTGATAAAAGTATAAAACTATAAAAGTATACTAAAAAAAGAAAAAATAAAAAAACATTAAATAAATAAAGTTTAAAAGTTAGAGGATGGTGACCCCCGTGTGGCGGGCCGCCCATTTACCCATAAATTTAAGTAAGAAAAGTTTTAATGTGGTCCAAGTATAAAACTATAAAAAGGTCGTGGCCAAAGTCGAAAAGTTTAAAAGTCTAATAAAAAACGAAAGTAAAAAAGTTAAGGTGTATAAAAAGTAAAAGTCTAAAAGTCTCGTAATGAAAGTATAAAACTATGAAAGTATACTAAAAACTGAAAGTAGAAAAGTTAATGGGTATAAATGTAAAAGTCTAATAAAATTATAAAAAATTCATAGTTAAAGTCGAAAACTTTAAAAGTATACCAAAAACGAAAATAGAAATACAGAAAATTGTGAAAGTTTTATGGTAAAAAAAGTTTAAAAATTAGAGGGTAGAAAACGTAAAAGTATGAAACATATGTGAAAACAAAAGTAGAAAAGCAAATAGTTGTGACAGTTTCATGGTCAAAGTAGAAGACCACCAAACTTAAAACAAAAAAAAAACTTTAAAAGTTAGAGGGTAGAAAATGTAAAAGTATAAAACATATGTGGCTAAACTATGAAAACCTAAAGTTTACTATTTCGTTTAAAAAAAAGCAGTGTTTTAAAAACCGGATTGAACAGGACGGTTCAACCGGTAACCGGTGGGTGCCCCGGTTTGGTTGAGGGCGGTTTTTAGTAGTTCCGGGCGAAAAAATAAACCGGCGGGCTATCCGGTTGACCGCGGGGGTTTCCGGTTGAACCGGCCGGTTTTCCGAACCCGAAACCGGATGAATCGCTTTTTCTTCTTTCTTTGATAAATATAACTTGATTAAAACATATATTGATGTTATTTTGATAATTGTAACTTGTTTTAGACTTTATTGAAGTTTCTTTTTGACATTTGTCATGGTTGAAAGTTTATAAAATGTATATCGTAAATTTATATGTTTGAATAGTCAATCCGGTTCGACCGTCCGGGTCAACCCGGGTCAACCGGTTGAACCGTTTTTTACACAAGACCGGTCCGGTTTAAAAATCCGGTTTTTAAACATTGAAAAAAATTATAAAATTTAAGAGTAGAAAATATCAAAGTACTAAACTTTTGTGGTCAATGTTAAAAACCTAAATATCAAAGTTTGTGGCTAAAGCAGAAAATCTAAAAGTTTTGTAGCCTAACTAAAAAAACCTAAAACTTTACTATGCCTTTCCAATTCTATTTGTTATATATATATAATATATATACTATAAGGGGTAATTTTGTAGAAACATAATAAACTTTCAATTTTGTTCCAATTATGGCACTCAAATTTTTTTTTTCTAATTAAGTAACTTAACTTAAAAATATGTTTTAATCCTAGACAAAAGACCTAATTAGGAGGTAACCTAAGTAATTTTTTATAAAAATTGATTTTTTTATAAAAAAAGAATTTTTTTTATTAAAAACGAATTTTTTTAAATCAAATTTTTAATAAAAACGATTTTTTTATAAAAATTCGAAATTTAATAAGAAAACATTTTTTATAAAAACCGGTTTTATAAAAATTTCGAATTTTTATAAAAAGATCGTTTTTTATTAAAAATTCGATTTTAAAAAAAATGTTTTTTATAAAAAACTTCATTTTTATTAAAAAATTCAGTTTTTTTAAAATAATTAATATATGTGGGCCACACCATTTTAATATATAAATTAATTAATTAATTATTTTTATTTTAATTTATGTGGGCCACACCATTATATTATCATTTTGTGTTTGTTTATTGTTTTCATGTAACTATGGTGCTTTTGCATTTTCAAAAATATAACATAAAAAAATAACAGAAGTTAGTGAGAACTGAGAAGCGTGAACTGGTACAAATCTATTATTTAAAGGTCTGCTTTTTTTTTTTGTTAATTTCTTACTTTTGAATGAAAAGTGAAATTTAAGTAATTTTTAAAGAGTTAAAAATGTAAATGTGAGATTTTATACATAACAACACACGAATAACTCGGCCCGTTTATTTATGAGTTCAATATATATTATTTAAAATTGTATGGTGTTATATAATTAATTTGTAAGTAATGAAACATCATGTATAATAATAAAGTGTGAAGGAGACACATGGAAATGGATTTCTTCAGGGAGCTAAACTTAAACCCAGAACTTAATAAAGTGAAAAGGAGAAGCACCAAAATGGAAGTCAAGGAGCTAAACCTAGAAGAGCTTCAACATGAGCATCCATTGACGCTTGTGGACTTGCAACTGATGCATCGCGACTATGTAGAAGATGACGACGATTATGATGAAAATGATTTGATCGCGATGCAAAACTTCGAGTGTACATGTGACAGGTGTAATAGACGAATCGACTGGTACCACCGTTATTACTACAAGTGTAGCATGTCATCATGTAATTACTCCATCCATAAGTTTTGTGAAGAAATTCCAACAACCTTAAAATTCCAAGGCCACCCATCTCATAATCTCATCCTTATAAAAACAACAAATGATCAGAAATGCAGAGGTTGTCTTAGGTCTTACCAAGATGGCATTTGTTATCATTGTTCAACATGCAATTACGGAATCGATCTACTTTGTGCCACATTTGTGGAGCAAAATACGATCCATCATCCTAGCCACCCACACCCGTTAATATGTGTTTGTGTCGAACCTGGTTTGAACAAGTGTTTTGCGTGTGAGAAGAAACATGAAGGGCGTTTCTACCAGTGCACTACTTGTTTTAACTTCTTAATCAATTCAGATTGTCTTTCGCTTCCCATAAAGTTATCACTTGAAACTGAACAGTTTAGCCACCATCACTTGCTCACCCTTTCCTATTCCTTCAAAGATCAATTGTATGATTTCGAGTGTAGGATTTGTGGTAAGAAGTTTGAAGATGAACATTTGATTTACAAGTGTAGTAAATGCATGTACTACGTTCACCCAGATTGTGCAACACAAAGGATAGAGCACTTCATGTCCATCATGTTACCAGGTATATAATTAATTAAACTAGCTTGGAATATATATTATATTAATTTGCTAAAACTTAACAAATATGTTTCGAATCCTAAAATGGTTCCTAGATAGAGAAAATATATATCTTGGCCCTATGCAAATTAGTTAATTTCGGGTTGAAACCGATTCGGCCCAAATTAACTGATTTTTAATTACCAAATTCCAGGCCACCTCTATTTTGAATAGCGTACATTAATTTCTATATATTTATAACCAGGACTAGGAAAAACGGGAAAGAATTTCAAAGATGTTGATCATCCTAGCCTTGTTCCGTTGCCACTCGTTGATGAATCACACAGCATCTTATCACATATAGTTGAATGGGAGAGTTGTGATGATGAGCAAGTTATAAGAGATAAAAATAGCCACCTCCCGATACATCATGAGAGTCATGAACATCCATTAGTCCTAATAAATAACAACACGACCTCCTCCTCCTCGAGTAGTATGATGTTCATCAAACTACACGACCCAATGAAGAGGATTAGAGTATTATGTGATGGTTGTTCAAGACCAATTACAAACATGCCATTTTACAAATGCTCAAAACATGATGAATATGGTTGTGACTTTGTTCTTCATGATTGTTGCGCCACCCGTCTACCCAAAGAAATAAGAAACCATGTGGGCCACCAGCCGGAACATACACTTGAGCTTCTCACCATTCCATACACTAAGGGATTCGAGTGTCGTATTTGTGAACTGCCTAACAGTGGGTTTTCATACAGTTGCTCTAGTTGCAATTACATGATTGATGTTAATTGTGCATTCATACCTAAAGAAATCACACATGAAGCACACACGAATCACTTACTTACAAGAGTAGATCACGCTTCATCAAGCCGCCGACTAGCTGGTAACATAGAATGCCGTGCATGTCGTGTGAGTATTGATGAAAGTAAGATTTACTTTAGATGTGGTGCTTGTGATTTCTATTTGGATTGCCGATGCGCTTTGCATTTACCTAAAACAATTAGGCATAAGTTAGACAAGCACCGGCTGGAGCTGAGTTATGGGCCGGTCGAGGACCACAAGAGTGAATACTTTTGTGAAGTTTGTGAGGAGGGTCTTGATCCTGGAAAGTGGTTCTATCATTGCGTAGAGTGTGCGCAATCAATACATACTGCGTGTGCTCCGTTAATACTTCAATCTGAACAAAATGTTAATTCTCGCTATGATTTTATAGGTGTTTATAAGTTCATTAACATCAAATTCGGGCGTGTATCAAAAACACATGCTCACCCACATCCTCTCTCACTTGCTTTTGGGACTGAAAATGATGGTTCATGCAATTTTTGCAATAAAGTATTGAAATCAAATGTGATCTGGAAGTGCTCTACTTGTAAATATGGTGGTCATTACAATTGTCGAGAATTGTATTTACCCAATGGATTAATGCTACAATTACTTGATTTGTGGGCAAAAGATATGACAAAGCAACCTAAAACAACCATAGAATTTTATCCAAGTGAAATGATCCGACCGGTGACCCGTCATTGGAAGGTTGTCGAGATGTAAACCTCGCTTCTATCGTGCATGTTAGAGGTTAAGCTGCAGTACTTAACCTGGTTAATAATCAAGCTAGAAGAGATTGTGAAACTACAGGGGGTAAAAGTGACTATGTCTGATAATTCGAGGACCGGTAGTGTAAATGTTGTGGTTAGGTTGTTAATTACTGTTAAGGCTTAATAAGAGCTTTATTCTCATTAGTTAGTTGTTAAGTTTTCTGTTTCAGTTATCTTCTTGTAATCTTTTATCTTGATTCAATAATATGATCTGATCATTATATTCCATTTCAGTTTCATATTTAATTTGATTTGTTTTCAATTTCATCTCTAATCTTCCATTTCAGTTTCATATAATAATACGATCGATCTGATTATATTCCATTCCAATTTCATATTTAAAAAAAAAAACTTTTATTTTTTTAGTTGTACTCTCCTTGGTGTTAATAGAGTTTTACAGTGTAGCTTATCAATCTAAATTTTTTTTTAGTTTAGTTTTACACCGTTACTTTTTGGTGTATTGTGTTTTATTTGTGTGGCTGTTTTTATTATTTTTAAGTATATATCTTTTTCGTTTTCGTTATATTGTGTTATAGCAATACATCTTTATTATGTATCTGCGTTGACTCCACGACAACTTACAAGTCCTCCAAAACTAGTTAGCATGCATGTAAAGATATGGTTTACCAAAATTGTCAAATTAAATATTTACATTAAATAAATAAATTAAACAACTTGAACTAATTGATTACATGGCCTAACTAAAATTAAAATGTTGACCATAGTTATTAATTTCTATTACTTCAATCGACCTTTAACCCCTTGGTACTTGTAGTTGGTTCTTGGGTAGAAATTTCTTCCAAATTCACAACTTGTATGGGAGCCTTGTCTTTAGCTTCGTCCAGAATCAACGAATCTAATTTATCTTCAACTTCTTGCACCTACACCATCAACATATGAATTAATTTTTACTTTCATTATCAAATAAATTGCATTCCAACTTTATAACTTTTGGTGTGAGGTTTGGTTCAGTTGACAAAATCATCAGGTGTTCTTCCTCTTACAGGTCATAAGTTTAAGCCATGTCAAAAACGGATTTGATATAATTTAATTGAAATAAATTAAGAGCATTTTATTTGTTAAAAAAATTATAATTTATGTTATTAAATTGTTTGCAATAATATTTTTCCTTTTCAACGTTAATACTTATAAAACTTGAACTTTTTAATGATATAACTACAAGTGGAAAAAGTTATAATACAATTTCAATGCGCATGCAATCACTTTGGATCGATAAATTAGCTAGTATAGACTTACACGTTCCCACTTGGGAATATATATTTGTTTAAGTATCCATAGGTATTTTTATATGCATTATACAAAATGCTATTAATTAAAATTATGTTTTTTTAAAGTATCCATAGGTATTTTTAATTAAAATTATATTTGTTTAAGACCAATGATCCCTAGCCCGATTGGCTAGGGGAGGTACCCAAGACATTATAAAGGGGAGGTCTTGGGTTTAAGTCCCACTTGTAACAAAAAATAAAATAAATGGGGGTTACAAGTTGGGCCAGTGGGTTTTCTCACCTATGGTGAGTTTCCTCCTGATGGGATTGGAGATGATCGGGTGGGTGGGTAATGCCCCCGTCAGTGATCCAAATTTGCCGTTCAAAAAAAAATATATATTAAAATTATATTTTTTTAAAGTAAATCTAAATCATTAAATTTCACATACATTCTATAAGAATCATATATACAATCAGGGCCGGCCCCGAAAACCCTCAAAAAAATCTGGGCCCTAGGCGAGAGAAAAAATGGGCCTTTTTAAAAAAATCGCGAGGCTCTCTTAACGTTTTTAGTATAAAACCTTTCTACCAACACTCATGTATCTTTTTTATTTAAATAAAGTAAACTATATACATATATGTTTATGTTAAAGTGCGATTAGCTCACTTGGTAAATGTTTTGCCTTTTAATAAGTTGGGTAGTTTGAGAAATAGTGTGGTTTGCCGTTAAAAAGAAAACATATATGTTTTTATAGAGGTTCGAAATTACATTTTAAAAGTTTATGCCTTATTTTAAAGTCAATGTTTCTTTTATACATTTTAAAAAGAAAACATATATGTTTCTACTTTAAAGTGAATGTTTCTTTTATACATTTTATTTCTTAATCTTAATCAGGTGCCATTCGAGTGTTATCAAGAGGTTGCCAATTCATCCTTACCCTGAATTACTTTAATATTACTTGAAGGATCAAGAGGTGTACGGTAAAAAAAGAAATGCGAGAAAAGCCGGCTGACTGAATTACTTTAATATTACTTGAAGGATCAAGAGGTGTACGGTAAAAAAAGAAATGCGAGAAAAGCCGGCTGAAGTTTTAAAAAAAGAAGATGGAAGGTTTCGAGCATGCAACATCCAAGTTATAATTTCGCTGTGTTGCCACTTGAGCTGCATGAGAATTTGTTAATTTTACGCAAAACATTTTATAAGTAACTAAATCTGGAATATATATAACAAATTTTTTAAAAATTCCGGGCCCTCCAAAGTCTCGGGCCCTAGGCGGTCGCCCATCCCGCCTATGCCCGGGGCCGGCCCTGTTAATACAATATTATAAGGATTAAAAAATTTCTCATGGTTGAAAGATTATCGATGGTGAGAGATGATGAGTGCATGTTTTGTTATATATATTTCTGATATATCTTTTTAATATATTTAAAAGATTATTAGAGCAAAAGATTATTAGAGCAAGCCTTGGCGAGGTCACCAACCAGCCTTGGCGACTTCATTTTGGTCTTGGCGACTTCAGTGTTGTTCTTGGCGATCTCGTCTGTCTGATGTCATAAATTTCACTAACTTCAATAACATTCTCTTGATTTCAGCACATTCACGACCTGTGCTCTCTCTAGTATAAATAGCCACTCTAGAATAACCCTAATAACACTCTTGGACGGCTGTTTTGAAGATAGAGAGCTCTTGTGTGTGAAAACCCTCAAGTTCTTGAGTTTCAGAGGCGAAATCTAAGGATTTCAACAAGCAAACACTATGATTTGATCATGGATTCATGATTTCCGCACTTGAATCTGTGTATTGGATGAGTAAAGGCTCAAATTTGGCCCTGTTAATACAATATTATAAGGATTAAAAATCTCTCATGGTTGTGAACATATTGTTAATGGTGAGATGATGAGTGCATGACACTCTTCTTTACACATCACTTCTTCAAACATAACTAATTCTTTCAGAAAAATCACACAATTTCTTTGTAAATTTTGTTATATTTCTAATATAACTTATGACTATATTTAAAAGATTATTAGAGCAAAAGGTTAGTAACGAAACCTGGTCGATAATAGTATCTGCGATATGAGCAGTTTTGGCTACTCCTTCAGCAACTGCATCAATGGCTTCCAGGGTTTTTCGAAGTTGGCTAGTTTGAGGAAGATCATCGGTGATGCTATCGATCACCTTATCAACCTTTTCGGCCACCGCCTCCAGAGTTTCCGCCATATACTCCGCCGTGTTCACCACATTGTCCACCTTATCTACACACATTCACAATCACGAGCTCGACTTGTTTTAATAAAAGTTCTTCGCTAGTATATTCAACATTTTAGTGCTAGAAACAACATTTTAAATAAAAAGGATGATAATATATTCTTACTTTTTAGCACAAGTAATGGCCCCCATTTATTCGTGCAAAAGGGTAACACAATTGTTAACACGATACCCACAATCCAATTTCTCCTGCAAAAAAGAAAAACAAACAATTTTTTGTTTAGATGTATGTCAAACTAAACATAGATATTAAAAAAAAAAAAAAGAAGAAGAAGATCCATATTTTTTGAAGCTTACCAGGAACCGGAAGGCGATCCTGCAGGCGGAAGAGGAACTCCAGAGGGAGGGGGAGTAATATTACTGCGTATAACAAACCTTCTTGGACGTGCTTGTATCGTCATTTTCATCATGGGATCATACTGCAATAAGCTTCTAGATCTATTAATATTGTAAGATGCAAGAAGATTATCCTTGTTCTTTGAGATTAATACTGATGCTAATGATAATTGGGACGGTTTTGGATGAATATTATACGAGAAATAATTAAGAGATGGGCGTTTCGATATGATCGATGAACCGCAGCAGATCAAACTTGACATAGACGACAACGCCATTGAGATTATTTCTTGGGTTTCTTTTGATTTCGCCGGGTGCGTTTCGAACACAAGTTTGTTTGAAACAGCTGAATTGCAAATGTAAAGATGATAATTAAATGGAGTTGAATATAGAAGAAATGAAGATAAAGATATGATGACAGTAAAGTAGTTGTTGCAGGGTTTGAATATATATTGTGTTTATAGCTGTTTGCAATTTGCCATGTGCATTATATATAGAGAGAAGATATATATATATGGAGTTTAAGGAAATGGTCTATGAATGAAAGCAAAGACACGGTGCTCTGTCATGGTCAACTATGGAGGTTTCTTGCCACATGCATGCATGCATTTGATATATATTTATTTATCTTGCCATGTTTTTTAACATCATTTTATTAGTTTTTTCATTAATTTTATCATTGGTACTTTAAATATCGGTCTTTCTTTCTTAAAAGGCTTTATCTCCTACCAATGTATCTAGAACCCAAATGACAAGCACATATTAAGTTGTCTTTTTTCGACGTTTAAAATTATCTTTAATATATGAAATGAGTCTTTTTGAAACAAGATTACAATCATTCATATTAGATTTGACACTTTAGGTTTAACTCACTTACGAACATCATTATAAAAAAGACTCACCACTTAAAAAAACTCCTCGAGTCAGATTTTGATCTTGAGATCTCAAGTCCCCAACCATCTTCGGTTTACAAATATTAAGTTGTTACATTCTCTATTTCTTAAAGATATCATATTTTTAATTAATTTGGTGATGTATTACACTTACTTTGTTATTTACGTCTAGCTTTATGGTTTAGATTTATCTGTCAAATTGGGTTGGGAATAAATTCATTGTTTGGGGCGGCTTGACTTTCTTTTACTTATTTGACTTTTCAATTAGTACCCCGATCTATACAGGAAAATTCCTAAAGCAAACGATAATTTTTATGTCTTTTATCAAAATATACATCTAACTTTTCAAATTTTATTCACTTGGTCAACTAAAGGACGTGTCATATGTATCCTTTAGCCAAAACTTTGATAGAACCCCCACAAGCATACCACCATTATCTACACTGCTTTTTGAAGTATTTGGGGGGCTCGAAATAAGACGGTTTTTCAAAACAAGTGCATCTCAGCAAACAATCTTTTCCTTGAAATCCAACCTTTGAGGTTTTTATGGGTCTCTAGCTAGCCGTATTAGTAAAGGGGTTACAGAATGGGGTAGTTGGAGTAATTTCTTTTTCCCGATGTAAGTTGTTGTTCGCTTTTTCCCACTCCATCCTAGCGCCTTGCTAGGTTGGGAGTTATGTTAAAGAAATCGCCGTTGAAAAAAAAATATATTTTATTAAAATCAACCATCGTGTTTCATTAAAAAAGTTGATTATAAACAAAACATAAAAAACGGCCCTAAACACCATTCTACATTTGTAATGATTTAATTCTAGGTCATTTTTGTAAGAGATAATTATAATAACTATTGTTCCCAGCGGGTGGTTACCCTTGCTGGCACACATCAACACCGTTGAAAGGGTCATCTCTGATTGATCTCAGCCCTTGATCATTTTTAGAAACCGTAAATTTGCAGTTTGAGAGGTTAATTTTTACATTTTAAACTGTCAAAAAACATGGAGATCATGTAGGTCGGTTTACCTCCATGTTCCCACTTTTGTCCCCTAAATTTATGCTTTGTAACTGCTGGTCGATGGGGGCTTTGACCCAGTTCATGTTTGCTACAAACAGCCAGTTATAACACCGGTAAAATCTAGATTTTTTGCAGCTTGAATCTGGGATTTTTCTCAGTTCATGTCTGCTACAAACACCCGCCAAAATCTAGATCTTATGCACCTTAAATAACTAAACTAACGCTGGACAAAAAAATAGAATTAATAGGCCAGCTTATTACACACCATGAACTATAAAATTGAAAACAAAATTAACCAAAAAAAAAATTCACAAAACAGCTGCTTCCCCTTTAAGTGCTTCCATCTTTTACCTGTGCATTACTTTACCTGCATGTCTCAAAATATAGGAAATTAATTTTCAAATCAATAATTATAATAAACGTTCTAATATGTAACAAATAATAAACATCCAAAGAAAGAAATACATATAAGAAAATAGGACTGATAATTGATAAATGTGTTGCCATAATCGATATTACACGTTTCCGATTTTCCAGGAGAAGACAGGTATTTTCTAAAAACTGTTATCAAACGTGGTCAGTTTTTTTCATTTTTTTTTTCTTTTGCAGTTTTCAATCGTGGCCCAAATGTGGTATTTTTCCACATTTTCAGCAGGTAGTTTCTTTACCTGGAGGCTATAAATACAGGCCTATTTGATCATTTTTCGATTGTTGAAGTTTCTGTCAGCGTATCATGATCAAAATGGTGGAGATAGTACTAGCTGAAGGTCAGGCAAAAGTTACAACCCCAGATGGTACAATATCAGTGATCGAAAATGGTACCTAAGATGTCTTGCAAATTCATAGTTTTACACTCATTTTTTATACACTTTGCTATGCTTCAGTGCCCATTCGTTATATTCTAATTACAGTTGAATTGGGTTTGTGTATACATGCTTTGTATTTTTTATTTTTCAGATGGATCAAGAATGTGAATATGCACCCATCAAAGGTTTGGTTTCTTATTAGGTTTTCCATAAATTTAAAGATTTACGCTACCATTTCAAGCAATGAAAGTTTTATGACACAAGTAAACAAGTATTGTAAAACCAGGTAATATAAGTTAACTTGCATTTGTAACCTTTGTTGTTTTCTTTATTTTAATAAAGTTTTTTTAATTCTCAGAGAAGGAACAGTTTGTTTACTTCAAGCTTCCTCTAACATTCATACTTCTACAACCAGGTACTCTTCTTCTTCTTTATGTATTATCTTAACTTGCTTTGTTTCTATTAGAACATCCTTATGCAATATTTTGTTCGAACACTATGTTTTAGTTGAAGTTTCTTTTTGTGTTTTATGCAAAGATGTGTGTGTATCAAATAAATTAGTTAAAATATATGTAGTAACCAGTCAACACAGATAACAATCCACATAAATCGCCTACATTAGCTGAGCTATTAACCAGCAGGTAGCTTTACAATATTCAAATAATCATTCAAGTTTATATTGCGTTTTCAGAAATCACTGGCAGGAACGCACCATTATCAGTAATCCATTGTTCTGTAAGCAATCTTTCAAGTTTATCTGAGTTTAGATTTATTTCTTATCTAAAACAGAAAGGAAGTTTGCAAAAGGTTGTTGGTTTACTTCTGATTTGATTTAATTCCCAATTCATTCAACCAGGTACATTTCCTTTTTTTTAACTTGGTGTCTTTTAATGATTTATTTGAATGATTTATGTCGTATTTGATATATCTTAAAATTACATGCAAGTGTTTACATTATTGTTATATTTTTCAAATTATATATATTAAGGCCCAAAAACTTTACATCAAAATTTAGACTCATATGTACAATATAAAAGTTTTCACACGTATGATAGTAGGAACACGAATAGGGATAGACACACAACTGTATATGAATAGAATCAATCAATATAAGAACATCGCACAATCAAGCCCTTATCAAATTTTTCACACCAATTACAATGGCATATCAAGAGGTGCCCAAGCTACAATACCAACTACAAGTATAGTAATTTAAATGCCATATACAACAATATGCACATAGCCACGCTGTATGAACACTGTATGAACATATCCAACAATAGGTGCATGCCTCACAATCAAGGCCCTATCCAAGTTTTCACACCACTTATAGTGGCAGATCAAGGGTTGACCGGTATGTAAGACCAACACCTTTAATATGATTATGAAATAGATAACACATAACAACAACCGAAAAGCACATCAATCAAAAACCAGTAATCACAGCCACGTATAGGAATAAATGTTTATTCACAGGGCAATATAATAAACACATAATGACTAACATATACTCGCATACGCGTCCAACACAAGTTGGGACCCAGATCATAGTATTTATACTACTAAGTATCAAAAGAAACAAGGTAGGAACAGTCTCACCGGGGAGTTTTTCCCAAGTTAGGGTCGCCAATCCAAATCTTACAACCTTCACTTAGGGTTGCATGATTTAGAGCAATACACATGTTACAGCAGTGATAATGCCCAATTCAAATCAGTGTCCTCATGCTCACACATTTTGGGTTTATAATGTCATAAACCCAATTAACCTGATCCAACAATATAGAAATGAAAATAAGGTTAGAAAACTTGACCAGTAAAACATGAACAAAAATAATAACCAGAAATGGTTGTTAGTTTATTTACCTCTGATATCAGGTTTCAGACAATGAAACCCTAGATCTCGAACAGTTCCATTCCATCACAGATTCAACAATATCGAAATGAACATAAGCTCAGAAACCTTGACCAATATAACACAAACGAAAATAATAACCATCAACAACGGTCTGATGATTCGATAACCAAAACTGACCCAAACGATCCGTAAAAAAACTAATATAATGAACAGATCTAAGTATATCGTACCTTCGAGTTGATTTTTTGGCAAACGTAAAACCTAGATCTTAAACGAACATGCTAATTCGAGTATAAATCCATGAAAATCGAAACGAACAATACGCTCGCAGATCTAGGGTTTCGACGGTCAGAAACCCCAAACACCTTAAACGCAAATATCCAACATAATCAGTTAAGTAAACTTAAAAGATATGCGACTTAAAACGATCTTAAACAAAAATATCAAACAAATTAAGCAAGAAAATCAAAAGAAGAACACCGTATCTGTAATTTCACCAAATAACAGTCGTTATGCGAATCAATGAACAAGTATACAGCTGATGATTGCCCGAAGTTAATCGTGAACGAAAACCAGTTCGAACAAGTTATGATATCAAGTATGAAACCCTAGATTCTCGATAGTAGCGGTGAAAGAGATGAGAGGATAAGATCAAATATTTTGAGCAAATGAAAGGTTAGGTGAGAAACGATTTGTGTTAATCGAGATATCAGTGATTCGGGTCGGGTTTTTTGACCCACGAAATCATTATCTGTCGTAATGTTTGTATAAATATATAACTCAATTTATTTATAAAACAAAAGATATATAAAAGTAATTTTGTTTATAAAGAAACAATTTGTTTTATAAAAGTAATTTAAGTTTTTCTATCAAACAAAAAAATGACACTTTTTATTTGTTTTATAAAATATCAATTTGTTTCCTTCATATTTTGTTATAAATGTATAATTTGAAATTTTTTTATTTGAATTTTTTTACACAAAGGTATATGAATTGTATATAAATAGTTTTTCTTTTTTATTATTACTTAACATGTTTTTTTAATTGATAGTATTATATATATTTTATTATTATATTTTTTGTTATCCAATTAACGTTTGAATAGTGACGTTAATAATTATTAGATATAAGATATATGTATTTTAATGTTTATTAATGTACATATTAATTAATAATATTACTAATTTAAGATGTATTGCATCTAAATGTAACATTTTTAAGAATTAGACTTTATTAATTACTTTTTTATGTTTGTTTAGGTTTTTTGTATTTCCCTAAATGTAATAGTTAGACTAACACGTATTTCATATAAATAAAATATATCTGATATTACTAATGTACATCTTAAAGAAATAAATTAACTTATTTTAGGATAATTGTATTTATAATTTACATATGTGTTATTTAATTCTATATGTAATTGATATCAAACTATTTTGTAGAAATAATAATTAAAATAGGAAAAATTACATATATTCCCATACTTTGGAAAAAATTGCATATATACCCAAAATACAAGTTTTTAATGCATGATGTACAATGGTCTTAAAGCATGATTTTGATAAATATGCAATTTCTTAACTTTAGAGGGAGATATATGCAAATGACCCAAAATAAACATTAACTCGATATTATTATTATTTATGTTTTTTATTTACATTATAAATAAATTTAAGAGATTTTTAAGTTTCTCCCATCTCTGTGTCTGTTGTGAATGAAGTTGATACACGTGATGAAGACACTTCAGATGTTGTTGTCCCAGATGTTGAGTCAGGTGGATCTGTTGGCTGTTCGAGGCCAAGGAGAAATGCAAGGATGCCAATTCGTTATAGAACATGAGCATGTCAAGAGATACATTTAACAGTTTTGTGTTAATAGTTTTTCGACACGATATTCATTGTCATTAAACAAGGTTATGCTTATTATCACTATATTAATTGTGTGTAGGTTGAGTCTGGGTTGGCAATATGATCATTTTGAGAGCGTTTATAACTTGAAAATTACGTTTGGTTTTATTTTAGTTGGACTATGCATTTGGATGTTTTGTTTGTTTGGATATTTCCTTTGACACTTTTTATATTAATGGTTGTTTTAACTTTTTATTTGGTTGAATAATAATTCACGCTATAAACCGTCCCGGCCAACGGCCGGGTATTGAACTAGTTATTAATATTACTCGACTTTAAAGTTATAAATAACCTTAGGGGCAAAGTTTGTATAGTGTCCATATCGATCCCGGTTGCTATGGATTTATTTTATAAAAGTGTCGATAATACGTGTAATTCGATAAAAAAAAAGTTATATGTATTGATTCAGTTATCACAGAAAAAAATTTATGTAATGAATCAGTCATTACTAAAAAAATTAATGTATAATATATTTAATCAATTAATTAGTCGGTCCCCATTTAAATTTATATTTAAATTTTATGTGATTTATATAAAGAAGTTTAAGATGAGGGTTATATTTTACTTTTTGTTAAAGAAAAATGTAATTTTAGTAAAAAACATTTAAATGTTAAAATTAATTAAAATAATAGAATTGAGCATTAGGGCTTGGAAAAAAAGAAAGGGAGGGAACTGGATAGTAAACGTCACAAAGCTTTGGAAGTTTTTTTTTAAAGAAAAGGATGATGAATAAAATAGTAAACGTCACAAAGCTTCAACAACAAATGAACCACAAGATGAGTTGCATCAAGAAGAAAGCCGAAGGCATGGTAATTCTGAAGCTCCACAACCACAACTAAATCAATCAATTATTAGTTCAAAGCATAATTGATGAATTCAAAGCTCTTAAAAGGCGTCGAGCTGAGTGATAATTCTTCTTTCAAGTACCCACCATTTATAGTTTTTATTGTTTGACCTGACCCGAACCGAGTTCGATATTTATAGTTTTTATTGTTTAACCCGACCCCAATTCGATATATATATTTTTATTGTTTAACCCGACCCGAACCGGACCGTCGATCCGAACATAGACCTCGAAACATAGCGATAGGAAAAAAAAAGGGTCACATGACTTTCGTTCACCTCACCAAAAAAAACTCAAGCTCCGCACGGAATAACCTACAATGCCACTATTATAATCGTCAAAGTGAGACTAGCTCACTTGATAGAAACTATTGCCTCTTAGTTGGAGGTCTAAAGTTTAAACTTTTACATTGGAGTTTAATTGTAATATATCTCGAGTATTATTATTTGATGTTTAAAAAAAAAGCTAATTTTAATCTTAATATACACATCTAGCAAATCTAATGTTTTGTGATATATGCGTTTGAGGCTTGAGTTGAATTGTCAAGTTGGATACGAGAATAGGGTATTTGGGATAGATTGTACGTATAAAAAGTAGAACGAAAGGGTTAATAATCTAGTTATGTAAATGTGATCACATTAACTAATTACAAAAAATTTCCATGGCAACTTCGTTTAGATCATTGGTCTATTTCAAAATTCATAGAGTCTTACATTCTAATCTCCATCTTATACGTACCAACTAATTCCTTTTGTTTAGTGATAAGTTCGTTGCAACATATATAGGTTTATTTTTAAATTTCAAAATTCCAATTGGTTGTACATAAGTTTCAACGTATGGAATAAAAAATAGACGCAAACTTGATTTCATTCTTCTTGTTTTTCTACTTTTGTTCTTGGAGTATAACACATGCTAAGGGTTTATTTCGGTAAGTTTGATCCCCTCAAATTGGATCGTAACAAATGGTTCTTTCATCGAGTCATTCTCCTTTGCGCCGAGTGTCACTGGAATTCAAGCCGTGGTTCGCTGCAAAGGTTTGAGTGAGAGCAAAGTGTACGTTCAAACTAGATCTAAAGTTCTCCAATAATGACGTGGAAGGCTTTTGGTGAATGTGTCTGCATATTATAACGATGATGAGATGAATATAAACGTTCTCCCAAACAAAGTAGGTATCAATTTCAACATGATTCATACGTTGATATTGAACCAATTGTCCGATAAGTACGTCACTGATACATTGTTACAAAATAAAATATTGTCTTCTCGCAAAGGAACATGCAACTCAAGTAACAAGTTGTGTAATCATGACTATTCAGTGAACGAAAATGTTAGCCACCCTACGATATTCAACCACTTCACTTGAACAGGAGACCACCGGCCGGTTGCCTTTTAGATGACCATGAGATGAGATTATCCTTTAGGAAAACACAATAGCCTAACATGGAGCGTACGTCTAAAATCTGGACACCTGCCCCAACTAACTTCTAGTAGTCAACATGTGAATCGGAGACATGGTAATGTACAACATAAGTACCGAATAAAACATTTGAAGAATGTCATGTGCGGTTCTCTAGAAGCAGCATGAAGAGACACAACTGCTAAACGACATTACAAAAATCTAGTCTGGACGTCTGGTGAATATGAGATACTTAATAGCACCTGCCAAACTGCGATATAAAATTCCATCTCAAGGAATGGAGCCATCAGTAGCATTGCATTTGGACGAAAGATCCATCGAAGTAGTGCATGATTTGAAAGTAAACATGGCAACTCTATTCTAATATCATGTGCATATATAGTTAGACCACCATAATAATAAACCCTGCATATCATGTGTAGCCGTTAATGATGTAAACTCACATAAAAGCACCCGATTTTGGTAAGTAATGGTTAAAAAAAAACTAGAGGAAACCCCAAGAGTCAGGTTTGAGTTGAAGCAGGGTGATGAAGTGAAATGAAGCTTTTGTATACGACTATTGTTATGTAAAAGTAGGGTTAAAAAAATGGTGAAGAGAATTAATGAAAAGTTATCAACAAGAAAGATTTGCATACAACTTATATGAAGTCACCGATTGAATTATATATGTAGATTGTAGACTAATCAATTATGGAGAACTCGATTGCCATAATTGAGTTTTAACTAGCTAGAGAAAACATTGTCCTTTCACTTTCTTCAAAACCAGCTAAATAAGAGGAGGTGTATGGTTGTCTGAGGTGGTTACGAGGGGACGTAACGAATAGTGGCGAAGCTTGAAAATATCAAGTGGGGAGTCGGGATCTAATTTTTTTTTTCTAACGCCAATTTTTGGGTAAATGGGGGGTCGAAACCGGAGTATATCGAAATTTTCTATACGAAAATTATATACCACCTACATCGGAAAAAACAATTCGGGGGTCGGACGCCCCCTCCCGCCCCTTAAAAGCTACGCCAATGGTAACGATGACGTGGAAAGATAGAACGTAAGATATGCTAAATGGGAGAAAAGTGGCAGCTTATTTTGGGGGCTCAAAACTAAGTACAAAAAGAAGGTCTCGTGAAGCTTAATGTTAATAAAGAATACTTTAGTTTGATTGAGAATGAGACATGATCAGTCTATTGTTTTATACAAGTCTAAAATTAATATCTTAAGTATGTCTTAATGGCAAAATCACTCAGTAATTAGGAGATTGTTAACTCCAAGCAAAAGAGTGAATCAGTTAATAATTAGTCTAATTTTGAATTAAAAAAGTCTAAAGTTAATAAGAAATCACATAGCAAAAAGATCAACGTCTAAACTCTAAACAAACATAAAAACACCAATAAAAACGATGAAATAAGACAATAAGAATTAAGATAACGCGCAGGTGTATCATGCATGTAAGGGGCCAAAACAAAATTAGAAAGAGTGTTGGTAGTTAGTGGACTAAACATGTACTACGTTTTTTTTTTTAAAAAAAAAAAACTTGGGCCCTAAGAATTAATTTGCAGGCCCAAAACATAAGTCTCAAATTTTCTTAAAATGGGCAATCCCTATAAGTTAGTGGGGATCGTATGAACCAACTATTTTTATTATTATTATTATTTTTCCTTTTTGAGAACTTGAATTTATCAAAAACATCATATCCGAAGACCAAAAAGAGAGGATTTACGTATAACAAGAATGAATAATTCTTTATATAAATACAAAAAAGAAAGCATATCATTCTTATTCTTAATCTAAATATAAAACGAAAGTATAATTCCTTACCCTGAAAAAGAAACAAAAAAATGATACCGATTCTTTGCTTTGCTTATTGACCACATATATTCGATATGAAGTTGGTCCTCACCAATTATATAAACGATAATAGTAATCACATCCGATTGCGCATGCAATCTGTTATAAAAGCACCATCAATTACTAAGGTATGTAAACGCTTATTTATTCCATCCTATATGTTTCAAGTAACTTTTATAAGATTATTCATTTTCGAGTTTAAACGAGTCGAGCTTTAAGTTTAACTAAACTTAAGTTTGACTCATTTCTCGATTGAGCTTTGTGTTTAAAGCTTGAATTCGTTCTTTAAACTCATTTTTTATTATTATTGCTTAATTATTTTGTACAAAAAATAATTATATATATATAGGGTTGTGTTCATTGTAGACACTTTCGCATGTGAAATAACTCTTTTTCACATGTGTTCACATGTGAAATTTTCTAAATAATGAGAAAAAAGACAAAAAAAAAAGAAAAAAAAAATTAATCACAACCATTTGATCAAGAGATCTGATGGAGAAAAAATATGTTTACATGTCTACACTTATAACGGTATTTGCTTTTAACTATTATCCATTTATCTTCTCTAATATTTTATTTAAAAAGTTCAATAAGTTGTTATAAAAATAAAGACGCAATTCTCATGATAAATGAATAATTCTAAGACTATACATTTAAAGAATAAAATTATATTAACCATATATTAAAAAAACGAAACCGAAGGAAAAACCGAAACCGAAAGCTGTCCGGTTTTCTTTGTTAGGAACCGAAAAATTCAATTTTCGGTTGGGGCCAAAAACCGAACCGAACCAAACCATGTTCACCCTACGGCCTGGTGTATTTAAGAGTTCAATATATTTTATATTTATGTATGTTATATTTGTAAGTAACGAAACATCATGCATAATAAAGTGAAAATTAGGAGAAACACCGAAATGGATTTCAAGGAGCTAAGCCTACAAGATCTTCGACATGAGCATCCACTAACGCTCATTGATTTACAATTAATGCATCGAGACTATGTAGAAGATGATGACGATTATAATGAAAAGGAATTGATCGCGATGCAAAACTTTGAGTGTACATGTGACAGGTGTGGTAGACGAATCGACTGGTACCACCGTTATTACTACAAGTGTAGCATGTCACATTCCTCATGTAACTACTCCATCCATAAGTTTTGTGAAGAAATTCCAACAACCTTAAAATTCCAAGGCCACCCTTCTCATCCTCTTATCCTTAAAGAAACAACAAATGATCAGAAATGCAATAGTTGTCTTAGGTCTCACCGAGATGGCATTTGTTATGATTGTTCATCATGCAATTATGAAATTGATCTACTTTGTGCCACATTTGTGGAGCAAAATACGATCCACTACCCCGGCCACCCACACCCGTTAATCTCTGTTAGTTTCGAATCTGGTTTGAACAAGTGTTTTGCGTGTGAGAAGAAACATGAAGGGCGTTTCTATCACTGCACCACATGTTTTAACTTCTCAATCAATTTCGATTGTCTTTCGCTTCTGTTAAAATATCATATTGCCTTGTATGTTTAATTCATGTGCTTGTGTATTATATTTGTATTAACCAATATTTTTTATTTGTTGGGTTTGAGAATTGGGCTGGAGCTAAATACGGGTTGAAGCTTGGTGCAACTGGGCTAGGAACTTGGGCTTGGATCCAGCTTGAAACAAGTTTGGAGCACCTGAAGATTCATGGAGCTGTTTTGGATGTTGACTATATATAACCCTCATTTTTGGGGTTTCTCTTCTTTGAGGAGAACACATATATTTTCTTTGAACGATACCATTCATCTTCATCGTTTTGATCTTGTTCTCTGATCTAGGGTTCATGGTATTGATAAATTAACCCGATAGATCGTAGAGTTCAGTTTTGGTCTCGAATGTTAGGTTGTATCTTGAGAGTTCTCTGTCAGTATTTTATTTTGTAAACTTGAAGATATTTTTGGAGAAATCAATTTGGTTTGGGTAGAGTCATTCAGATTTATTGTTCTTGACATGGTATCAGAGCCGAGTTGGCTTTGATCGATTGTTTTTTTCTTGATTCTGGTTTGTTTCCGCTGTTCAATTTCTACGAATTAGGGTTTTTTGCGTTAACCTTCTCTTTGTTCATGGTTGTTGATTTGAAACCCTAGATATTTTTGATTCATCGTCTATCTTCGATTCTGGCGTTCCGGTTTTTATTTGTTGGTTCCCTGAAATTAGTGTTATCTGATCCTAAACCTGATGGTGTTCTCTTCGTCAAAACTCGAACCCTCACATAACCTGATGACATCAAAGTCTGTAGCAACTAATCGGTGATTGCGAGCTTGTTAGCGATTTTAAGATCGCTCATGTGTAGTCTTCTTTGTTGGCATTCTAAAGTGAATATCCTCTCACGTAGTGGAACCAGCGGTTCGAGATTGATGGCGAGAGTTTGGCTAATGTAGGTGTGAGCGTGGAGGACAAAGAACGCATTGAATGGGCAATCTGGTTAATGTCGAAGAGTCTGTGCCATTGATCATGGGTACTGGTGAAGCAAAATTTCTTGGTGATTTAACATCTATAAAAGGCTTTGCTGGTCCATGATGTCACACACGGGGTCATTATTTGAAAAATGTCAAGGGGTGATTAAAGGAGCAAGGGGATCATATAGATTCGAACATCGTTTTTATGCTTGTGGCTAATAAAGCCGATTTACGTGAGCTGTCCAAACCGAAGACGATTGCTGACGGAGTACTAAGACATTGGTTAGACATGTTGATGGATCTGAAGATGTTGACGAATAAGGATTAGAATCCTGAAGAATTAACACCGGACTGCCATTTCTGTTGTATCATCTTTGTTGACCAGAAGTGATCAGGTGCGTTTCGTGATTCTTCTTGGTATTGGTTCATTATTCGGTGTATTTATTGCAGCATATATGTGTTTATGTATTGTTGTTATTGCATCCATTCTTCTTCCATACGTTTTCCAACAAATATCAAATACTTCTTTATTAATAAATCCTCTATGAATCTGGTACAATTTTGTTCTTGTTTAGTATATTTTCATAGATCTTCAGTTGATGGTATTTGATGTTAATTGTGATTAAAATTCTCTTTATGGTTTGAAGAAATTGTATTGATAAAGTGCTTGCTTGTCTGTTTGGGTCTTGAGCTGGTATGTTATGGTTATTGTTTTGGGGAAACTTATCTCTGTTAAATATTAGCGGTTCATGTTCTTGGCTTCCATTCTGATGTTTCTCAGATCCGCGGTTTTGTGGGTTCTAGTTAGGTTGTTTCTTGACTTGAATTTACTCCATATTGTTTAACTCAAAATAAGTGCTTAAGATTTCCAATTCTTGTTCTTTAGTTATATTTGTTGTGATTAGAGGTTTTTTTTTGTATGCAAAACTCTCCTTGTTTTGTACCAAGTCAATCTGAAATATGCTCTATCCACTTTGTCTCTGTCATCTTAATATTTCTTTTAGAAAAAAGAATAGTAAAATTAGAGTTGTGCATAACATGGATCATCTTAAAAGTGTTTTGATCAAGGAAATTTTGTCTCCTTTTTTATTATCTTGCTATGCTCTTATTTGCTATGATTAAGAAATTAAATTCTACAATTTAAGAGTGTTACATTATAGTTTCTTCTCTTCGAAATTAGCCTATAATGTTTTTTAACTTGTTGTAAAGTGCATCTGGAAATCAAAAATTGCTAATTATGAAATCACTTTTCAAGTTAATATCCATTTCTCTTAACACAAGGGTGTCTTTAATTTGATAGTTACAATTCTTGTTAGGCATTTCAAATTGAAGTTGAACTGGTTAAAAAAAAAAATGAGACATGTTTTTTGTTCGACACGAGGAGGTGGGGATGTTATGCCATTGTTTTTATTCTACAACAATATTTGGCAGATATATATATATATATATATATATATATATATATATATATATATATAGGGAGAGGATCATTTGAGAACTAATTGGGTTTGAGAACTTTTAAGAACCATTCTGAGCCACAAGTTATATATAAGGAAATCCCCCCCATGAATTTGAATGCTTCCCCCCTGAAAATTAGTGGCTCAGAATGGTTCTCAAAAGTTCTCAAATAAAAAAGTTCTCATTTGAACCTAACCCTATATATATATATATATATATATTTGATGGTTTGAGTATTGGTCTTTAGTGTTTCCAAGGAGATTGAAGCCTTGAATTTTTCTTATTTCTGAAAAATTCATTTGTTTTTAATAACTAGAAAACAAGATAAATAAGAGAATTCTTAAGTTTTGTTTACGATGAGTTAACTTGTGAATATGTTTGCTTGTATGGAAGCTAATAGTTTGGAAGTCAGTCTTGTATCACATGGATATTGATGTTCCTTTTGTAATATGTTAAGTCTCAGTTCTGTTCATTCTGTTGTGTTCTCATTCTTGACTTCTCCTATACTTGGTTTAAGTTGTCATTAAGATTGTGTAACTCTTTTTTGCCTTAAACATTTAAATAAATTGGACCGCGTATTAGTGTTTTTTTAAAAAAGCCGTATCATGATGGTTTGTTTGACGTGTTCTTTAAACTGAATCATGATGGTTTGTTACTTTGTTTGACCCATAGTCTTTTCTTCTTTTGTTGTACTGTCTGGTTAATAAAACTGTGTGGTTTCCATTCTTTAACCAGTAGTTTTGGCAAGATTATTCTTGAATATTTCTAACAGCCTTGCATTTTCCTCTTGTGTGAGAGATGTGTGAGAGATGTTTTTTTTCTGGGGTGCATATCGTGTGATTTTGTGATAAATCAGACTCTTGCCTGACTGTGTCTTATAATATGTTTTCTGGTTTGTTGAGCCGTGTTGTTCGTAACTGTAACCAGTTCTGTGTTTCAAGATTGTTCTTGAATTTTGTGGCAGCCTTGAGTTTTATGTTGTTGTTTAACCATGTGGTTTTAATACAATATGAAGTTATCTCTGGCTGAAATTTGTTTCTGATGTAGAGTCGAGTGATTCTCTTTTTATCAGATTTATTTTTGAATGTTATGATTCAAAGTTTTTTTTGAGATATGATTCTCAAGTGCTTGAGCCGTGTGACTCATTGTTTTATCAGATTGTTTCTGGTAACGTTTTGAATTGTGTGGTTCTGTCTGTTGGTTGTGTTCTTGTAAAGTCATAAAAGTTTTTGAGTATATCAAATTAGTGTTTAAATTCTTTACAAGGTTTTTCACATGTTTCTAATTTTCAGATGTAGAATCTCATGGTTCAACATATGGTGGTTCCGTTTTTTTAAATTTGTAAAGGTTTTTAAATCAAATTATCTTTAAACTCTTTACAAGTTTTTTATTAACATGAATCAGTTTTTTTCCAGAATTATATTCTGAAGTTTAAAAGGTCGTGTGACTTTTTTTTGTGGTTCTTGAATTTTTGTAATTCAAGTTTTCTGACAATGTTCTGAGGTTATAGAGTATTGTGACTCTAGTTTTGCCAGACATGTGTTTGATATCGTTATAGAATCGTGTGATTCTTTGTTAAGCCGAATATGTGGTCCTTCTTGGTTTCTTCTGTGTTATTGAAAGTTCCTTGTTTTTATGGCCTATGACATATGGTTTATCAGATGTTGTTCCAAATTATGTAGAGATTTGTGACTCTTGGTTCTGTCACGTATGTTTGTGATATTGTTATTTGAATCTTGTTATGTGGTTACATCAAGTTTTGTAACTCTTTGGTTTTAACAGATATGTAATGTTTCTGTTTGTTGAATCTTGTGATTCTTTGTTGTTGATTAGACATTAATCTGATTTGTTTTTGTCAGACTTGTTCCTCGAATACTATTAAAGAATCAAGTGGTTCTTTACTTATTCTAAGTCTGTTTTCAAATATGTTTCTGGTGTTGTTTATTCAGAATATGTTTGTGTGGTTGTCTTATCAGATATATATATCTGATAGTGTGGGATTTTGTGATTCTATATTGTCTGATCCGATATGAATGTGATTTATTTTCTTTATCGAACTTGTTTTGTTGCAGATAATTGTTTAATGTTTCATCATATAGGTTTTTTTTGGTTCTGTACTGGATCTAAAATTCTCTGTCATATTAAAACTCTAATAAGATGGATTGAATAGATCGTGTCTTTGTTGTTTGTTAATCAGTATAATTTTGGTTTTTTTTTTGTCTTTACTGAAAGTTGTGGCAAGTCTCTTGACATGACTTTAGTTGCTTTAAAGTGATGAATTTAAAGTTTATCATCTGACTAAGACTTGTAAGAAAGCTTTCTGTAACTACTAGGAAGATTATAGTCTGTTTTTTTTCTTTGATCAACAAAATCACTGGGATTGGTTTCTCAAAGTTTTTTATAAAATTTTGTGGTTCGTAAGAAGGGAAATAAATCAACATGAAGATGTGTTTCAAAGTATTTTTCATACAATACAGGTCTTGTTTTTAAACATGGATTAAGATTCACATGTTGCTTAGAACAAATTTCTCTTGTACAAATATCTTCTCTTGTTAGGTGTGGCATTCATATCCTCAAATAATCAAATATGTTCAACACTGAACTGTTTTCCATCTTACTGGTTGGTATCTACTAAAATTCTTTGAGAAATACATGTATGATGAAATTGGCATATGAATTAAGGGGGGGTGTTAAAATATCATATTGCCTTGTATGTTTAATTCATATGCTTGTGTATTATATTTGTATTAACCAATATTTTTTATTTGTTGGGTTTGAGAATTGGGCTGGAGCTAAATACGGGTTGAAGCTTGGTGCAACTGGGCTAGGAACTTGGGCTTGGATCCAGCTTGAAACAAGTTTGGAGCACCTGAAGATTCATGGAGCTGTTTTGGATGTTGACTATATATAACCCTCATTTTTGGGGTTTCTCTTCTTTGAGGAGAACACATATATTTTCTTTGAACGATACCATTCATCTTCATCGTTTTGATCTTGTTCTCTGATCTAGGGTTCATGGTATTGATAAATTAACCCGATAGATCGTAGAGTTCAGTTTTGGTCTCGAATGTTAGGTTGTATCTTGAGAGTTCTCTGTCAGTATTTTATTTTGTAAACTTGAAGATATTTTTGGAGAAATCAATTTGGTTTGGGTAGAGTCATTCAGATTTATTGTTCTTGACAGCTTCCCATAAAGTTTTTACTTGATACCCGACAGTTTAGCCACCGTCACTTGCTCACCCTTTCCTATTCGTTCAAAGATCGATTGTATGATTTCGAATGCAGGATTTGTGGTAACAAGTTTGAAGATGAACATTTGATTTACAAGTGTACCAAATGCATGTACTACGTTCACTCAGATTGTGCAACGCAAAGGATAGAGCCCTTCATGGCCATCATGTTACCAGGTAAATCTAGCTTGGAATATCAACTTGCTAAGTTTTATATTCAAGAATTTATATTAGTTAAATTTCACACAAAGTGTGTGATCTTTTTCAATATCCACATTTATTATCATATATAAACAAAATACATTGTATTGTAGAACATTAAATTGAAATGTAATATTGGTTTGATTAACAAAATTATAGGTATTTTTATTGCCTTTCTAATAAATAGGCTTTGGCTAAATTCACAAGCTATTTTATTAGATAAATAGCATCCTCACGATCGTTTGGGGTAAAACGATCGTTTGATAGTAAACGGTCGTGGAAAAGAGGGGGGGGGGCTGAATTTTAAGGTTTCGTCGTCACGACACGTCATCCGGTTTAGCTGCAAACGATCGTTTGAAGATAAACGTTCAAAAAATCGTGGGGATGTTGTGAATTTAGTAAACCCCTGTGTTTCTTTATAATTACCCATATGTATATTATATTCATTTTTTATTATTATATTGGTATCTATAATATAATATAATAGTTTGATTTTTATATATGATATAGCTTAATCAATTATTATATATCTTATATTACTTATTACTTATATTTCTAGGTTCTTTTTGTTTTTTTAATTGGGGTCTTTTTAATCTGAATTATTTTGGTAAAACGGTTGGTTTTTTGTTGGTGTTGTAATAAAGTTTTTTTGTTTAATGCGTTTTGGTCGTTACACGTTTCTTTTTTTTCCGTTTATTTACGTATTGTTATAGAAATTCAACTGTTTTTTATACTCGTGGTATCCTCGAGACAACGCACGGTTGCTACATTTAGTTGAATATAATGTTGGGTTTATTAATAAAGTTGAATATATATTGATTTTGATAATTTGATAATAAACTACTTGAATATAATATTGGGTTTATTAATAAAGTCAAATATAATATTGATTTTGGTTATGAAATGAAAATATAATATTTTATATATTTTATAATTTATGTTTTTTGTTTTTTACTTTTCTTTTAGCAAATACAAAAAAAAACAAAAATAACTGAAGTTCACTTTTTTATTTAATATTTAAGAACTTACAAAAACATAAAATGTAATAAATTGAAAAAAGAATACACATCGTAATAATTTTTGACAATGTATTTTTTCAATCACTACCATCTTGTTGACGACTTGACGTGTTTTCGACCGAGTAGTGTTTATTCTTCACCAATCACCACTAACTATGTACTTGTTGGTTTCTTTGATGGTCATTGAGGTTATCAATCCACCATCCACCTCAGTTGTGTATCTCACTATTATATTTCTTTTCTTCTTCAAGTGAGAAATATATATTTTATATGTTTTCTTGTCTAGACCATTCACAACTCATTTGCAGCTTTATGATAAAAGTGGTGTAGTGGGAGGTGGTTATATTACTAGTGTCATTCATTTAAAAGTAAAATAAAAAAATTAAAATAAAACCAATAAAAACAAAGCTGCAATTAATGGACCAATATATTCAAGGGGGAGAGTGCCATATATATAACGCCAAAGAGGGGAAAGCTAACATGGAGCCCTGGCGTAGTGGTGTGGGGCGCTATAAGAGGCTCTACATATTAAGTTTTCTCTCTGATCCACTCACAACTACTTACAATCAAACCTTAAATTTTAAAGACTCTACTCACATAAATTATACAGAACGAGTTGTGAATGCTCTAAGTAATAACTTTAAGCAAATGGATATCTAGACCACCGAAGGAGCGAATCTATGTTGTTCCTGGCGATATAAACTCATTACTCATAGAGAAGCATATATTAGCAAAACCTAGTTAATTATATTTAAATTTTTTTTAGTTTTTTTTAGACTGAAAATCAATATTTTCATTTCACTTACCAAAGAACATAAATACAAAGATAAGTGGACAATCACCCCAGCGGGTAAAGGAGGCGGCCAACAAGTTGCGCTGCTAAGTCTTTCTGAATAGCAAAACTGAGCATCGTGAAAACAACATCCCTAGCACCAGAGGTCACCACATTACCATGCATGACCCGTTGAACTCTACTCAGAGTTTCCATAGCCTTAGAGGCGAGGAACCCAAATGTGTCAAAGGCAAAAGGAACAAACACGTGTTGATTTTCAACGCACGCTTTCTCGTGCTTGTTCACTTTCCCCATCACAGCCTTAGAAGTCGCCTGACCCACTTTGAACTCCCCAAGCCCCAAGCTCACCAGAGAGGAGACCCCAGTTAGATCCAGGCATGCATGCTTTCCCCCTATCCACCCAAAGACCAAGATGTATGTCGGTCTAAGAGCCGATCGCCCATCAGACGGGTCCGTCAGAAAGTTGACCGGAGCTTCCTTCTTCGCCGAAATCCCCGCGCGGTTAAATATGTCAAATAAACATCCCTAACCAGATCGTGTCGATATTTAAACCCCGGAAGTTCTTTGCAATGGACAGCATGCTCCCCAAACGAATCCAAACACGCCTTGCGACATAAAGGGCATCTCTCATATGTCGGGAAAATGGCATTTATAAGGCGGTATTTAAAGATAACACGATATTCCACCGGTGACGTGTGGTGACCTAGCCCGTCGATAGGGAAAGCCCGGAGGAAATCTTGGACATGTGGCGCTTGCAAACATCCGAACACGGCTTTTTGTCTTACGATCATGTTAAACTTCACTTCCATCTCCTGCATGATTTTACCAAAAAGGACACTTGCCAAAAAAAATTGGGCTTTAGGGGGGGGGGGGGGGCGGTGTCCTTGTTAGTGAAACCGCTAAAGTCGAAGCTTGGAGTAACATCCCGAAGACAGTCTAATGCGCCCTCATACTCAGAGTCCATGTCACAAATCCCACTTTCCCTCAAAATATGATCTTGAAGCACCTAAGATTGCGCCCTTGATGCCACAAAGGAAAAAGAGGAAACCTCAACCGCATAGTATAATCCAAGCCCCCCACACTCGATGGGTAATGAAACAAGCCGCCAATGGACATCCCCAAAGAAGGGGCCCCCGCACACCACCAGATTCTCAATTGCCGTGCGCAGTTCTTTATCGAAAAAGGAGGCAGCCCCCATCATGTGTAAAGGAGGGTATGTCCTCAACCCAAAGAAAAGTTTCGCTATACCCATACATGAGCGCAGCAGAAGAAGTTCATTCTGCGGATCCCCCAACTTAGGGAGGATGTGGATCAGAACAACATCGTTGGAAGCTTTTTTCGTTGTCAAACCGTGGATAAAACCTGCATTTCTACTAACAGCTCCCCCAAAGAGTTTCACCCCTAGGTCAGGCCTGCCAATGTTCTCTGGGAAAAGACCCGCACGAGCCTTCCTGCCGTCACAAGAAGGCCAAAAGAGCTCAGTTTTTCTAATGTTGAGTACAAGCCCCAAAGAAGGCCCCCTATCTTTAATGATGTCCAACACCTTGGCAATCTCCCCAACATCCCTAATAACAGTTCCATCATCGAGGTACCAAGCATGAAGGAGAAGTTTGCAATTGTCTCTGATCTGGTGAACCAAGGGGTGAAAAACAAGCGCGAAGAGGAGAGGCCCCAAAGGGTCACCTTGTTGGACCCTCGTAGTGGACCAGATACGATTATCCCCGAGATACAGTCTAGCAGGTTGCCCATATAAAAACTCAACCCAATGCGAAATAGAAGGGCACCTCTCCCTTACTTCTTGAACCAAGGATGATCTGTCAACTAGGTTAAAGGCATTAGAAAAATAAACGGTAAGCATGGCCACAGACCCATCCTCGTGGCGATCTCTTAAAACACGATTAACGCTGTGCAAAATGGCCTCCGCCCTTCCCGACACACCAACCCCGAATTGAAAATCATAGAGGTATTGTGCCATGACCTTACCAACCCCTTTCATAGCAACCTTGGAAACCAGATGTCTCCGGATAGTACCGACCGCAATTGGACGGATCCCATTATCAGGCCTCGAAAGCGGCGTAAGAGGAGCAGAAGCAACAAACTCCGCCAGACACCTCGGGCATCTCCCCCCTAACCACAAATTAACCATCGAAGTAATGGCCACTAGAAGGTCAATGGCAATGGCAGAGCCCTCCCCACATAGAGCATCAAGAATGTGTTGCCCCCTCAGGCCATCCCTCCCGCACGTGTCCCATTAGGAAACGATTTAAAGCACCCCATAACACAATCAACTTTCGCCACCATGAGAGGCTCTGAATAAGCAACAGGCGGCAAGGATGGAGGCGGCGCATGGGGAGGCTTGGCCTCTAGAGCGAGCGTGGTATATTCATTATAAGGCGCAACACCGGACGAACAAAGCACTTTCACCGCCGGAGTGAAGTGGCCATCCGCAATCTTCCGAAGACACTGCTTGATGTTCGTACTAGCATATGCATCTTTATCAGTATTACCGCACTGCTGACCAATGGACCCCTCCTTAGAATTGTCGAAAATGCTTTTAACAAGTAATTCAATACCATCACCCCCCCCCCCATGTGGCTAAGGAGGTCATTATATGTTGGCATTGCAAGGCCTTTCTATTCCCAGACCTACATTCTTACCGACTTCGCGGTCTGTAAACCCGTAACGTACTTCGAGGGAGAAGCAACAACCTCACCGAAGCGTCAACAGACCCGGGTTGAGCTACCACCCTAATAAGAGCCGACTTTAAAGCATGGAAGAATGCCAACCGACAGCTAGGAGGGATGCTTATGACAGTCGCGACACGCACTTTGAAAACCCTGTCAAGGAGCTCCCCATCCAAAATAAACGAACTATTTGGTGATGATATTTATTTGCATCTCACATTGTATTTAGGTTCTTTTCAACCATATATGTTGTAATCGCCTATATAAGGTTTATTATATGTTAATAATACACGTTTTTTTCTCATTGATTATCAATTCTATAGCATATTCCTACTTGACAAAGCCATTTGAGAGATTGATTGTAACGTTTTAAGAGAATAATGAGCATTTTTGTATGAAAGAATACCAAGTTTTTGTTTATTGTTTTGATTCAACCTAAACATCAAACAATTATTTATACTAATATATGGACAAAATCATAGAGAAACTTGAAAAGGGGTAAAAAAAAGTAATTCTTTTAAACGGCTATAAATCAGTTTTGAAACTAGTTTTTGCAATCGATTTGATGGTGCAATGAGGGGAACCAGTGAAGAGTTGAGAGTTTTGTTCACGGTGTAACCGGTTTTATCTCAAACCAGTTTGAATATCGGGTCGGATATGCTTTTGGAACTTGTTTGGTTTCTAAAACCGGATTTTTTTTCCTACCTCTATTTTGAATAGTGTAATTATGTACATTAATTTCTATATATGTACCAGGATTAGGAAAAACACAGAAGAATTTCAAAGATGTTGATCATCCCAACCTTATTCACTTACCACTCATTGATGAATCACACAGCATCTTATCACATATACTTTATCAAGGGAAGAGTAGTTGTGATGATGAGCAATTAGATATTGATGAAAATGGCCACCTCCTGATACATCATGAGAATCATAAACATCCACTGGTCCTAATAAATAACATCACGCCCTCCTCCTCCTCGAGTAGTAGTAGTATGATGATCAAATTGCACGACCCAATGAAGAGGACTAAAGTATTATGTAATGGATGTTCAAGACCAATTACAAAAATACCATTTTACAAATGCTCAAAACATGATGAAGATGACTTTGCTCTCCATGATTGGTGCGCCACCCGTCTACCCAAAGAACTGAAAAACCATGTGGGCCATCCACAACATACACTTCATCTTAACAACTATGATACAAAGATTCGTCGTTTCCAATGTTCTTTTTGTAGATCGTATTACAATGGGTTTTCATACAGATGCTTTAGTTGCAATTACAACATTGACGTTAATTGTGCATTCATACCTGAAGAAATTACACATGAAGCACACGCGGATCACTTACTTACAAGAGTAGATCATGCTTCATCAAGTCCCCGACTAGCTGGTAACATAGAATGTCGTGCATGTCGTGTGACTATTGATAAGAAGGTCGATATTTATTTTAGATGTGGGGCTTGTGATTTCTATTTGGATTGCAGATGCGCTTTGCATTTACCAAAAACAATTAGGCATAAGTTAGACAAGCATCCCTTGGAGCTGAGTTATGGGCCAATCGAGGACCACAAGAGTGAATACTTTTGTGAAGTTTGTGAGGAGGGTCTTGATCCTGGAAAGTGGTTCTATCATTGTGTAGAGTGTGCACAATCCATACATTCTGCGTGTGCTCCATTAATACTTCAGTCTGAACAAGGTGTTAATTCTGGCTATGAGTTGGAAGGTGTTTATAAGTTCATTAACATCAAGTTTGGGGCTGTAGAAAAACTTATAACTTGGCACCACCATCCTGTGTTATTTGCTCCGGGGACTAAAAATGATGGTTTATGCAAAGATTGCGACAGAAAATTGCAATCCAATATGATCTGGAAGTGCTTGCATTGTAACTATGCTTCTCATTACTTCACTTGTATTTATTTGTACCCTTCCGGCTCGGTTCTCCAAATACGAAATATATTTGAGGCGAAGGAACGTACAATCATAAAGCACCGACCTAAAACAAACATTGAATTTTATCCAAGTGAAATCATCAGGCCGGTGACCCATCATTGGAAGGTTGTGCAACCATAGGTGATGCATACATGCTTCTATGAAAACGTTTATCCAAAATATAGAAACCTCATGATAGTGCTAGCATTTGAGCACCTATAAACTCAAGTATTTGACTCGGTTTAGAGCTTAAGTTATTTCACTTTATTTAGATGTTTTGTTTAACCTGTTTGACCAAGTTATGTAACTGCAGCTTCATAAACTATACATACTTCTTTCTTTATTCAATATTAACCATGTTCAACATTTTAGTTAAGCTTACTTATTATAAAATTAATGCAAAACTTCACATACTTCTTTCTTTATTCAATATAACCATGTTCAACATTTTAGTTAAGCTTACTTATTATAAAATTAATGCAAAACTTCACATGTAACAATTTATATTTCCTAATCTAACATAACAAAAAATTAAAATTAAAGAGTTAATTACTATTTGTGACGTTTGACACATTTAACTACTTGAGTCTATTTTTCAGATTATTAACAAATTTCACCCGAGGTTTGTATTTTATTATCATCTGAGTCCTTCTGACTAACGAGGTTATTTTTTTCTAGTTAACTCTAAGGACATATTAATCGTTTCACATAACAAAGGGATTTTTCTATAAATCCATTAGTTATTGACAAATCTCTACCCCAATGTTGTCGTCTTAAACCCAACAACCTAAATTAGATTATCAAACTTACCACCATCAAATTCAATCGATATGTGGCTTTTCTAATCGATTGAAATCCAATGTTTCCCACCACCCGAACATGTTTGCCTGTTCTTGCCAAAAACCCGAAAATCTCAATGTTGTAGCCAAAGTTTCGAGATTTAACAATCACTCAAATTATTTAAAAGTTGAAATCAGAGCCTAATGCTAACATACAAGCTCCTACATAACTAAAATCGATAGAAGGAAGGAAACATTCACGATTTCTGAAGTTCAGTTCCGAGAACCCTAAAAGTCGCAAAACATGTGTTTTCTTTAATATCAGAATCGATCTTGCTGAACAAATTGACAAGAAAGAAGAATTCTATTGATGATTAGCAGCTGGTTACAATGACCCGTTGGGTCTTATATACAAAGAGATTAACGGTAATCAGAAATTAACAAACTATTTCTACTTTAACCCCTAAGCTAATATTGAAATTACACTTTACACCCATAACTTCTAATAAAGAGATTAATCTTATTCTAACATTACTCCCCCTTAATTTCAATATTCCAAATTCAACCAGCTCATTGAATTCTTCATCTAAAACACACAGAACAATCAAAAACAACAAATCAACATTAACATCATATGCCATTGATCCCATAGGATATAAACATACTAATGTATTGAAATCCTGTTTTTATCTTGTTCCTCTTTGTGTTCTTTGACCCCAAGTAGAAGTCTCATCTCATTGAACTTGTTTCTAGCCAATGGCTTTGTCAATATATCTGCCTTCTGTTTATCAGAGCCCACAAAATCTACAATTATTTGTCCATTTTCAATACATTCTCTGATAAAATGAAACCTCAAATGTATATGCTTTGATCTCCCATGGAAGACTGGGTTCCTCATCAAAGCTATGGCAGATTTGTTATCAACAAACAACTGTACTTTCTTTTGTTCTAACCCAGTTATTTCTTCTAATAACCTTGACAACCAAAGAGCCTGGCATGCAGCATATGTAGCTGCCATGAACTCAGCTTCACAGGAACTTAATGCCACTGTCCTTTGCTTCTGTGACTGCCAGGAAATCAGTGATTTGTTATAATAGAATGCATTTCCTGATGTACTTTTGCCATCATCCATATCCATGGCATGATTACTGTCTGAGTAACCTATGATCTTGCCATCACCTGTTCCTTTCTCATAAAACAGACCATACTCCAGTGTACCACTTACATACCTGACTAAGTGTTTTATAGCCTTCATGTGAGCCTGTTTTGGAGACTGCATATATCTACTAACATATCCAACTGCATAGGCTAAATCAGGTCTGGTCTGTGTTAGATACCTTAAAGAACCCACAAGTCTCCTATAGCTTGAAGCTTCCACATCCTCACCTCCCACTTCTTTACTCAATTTGACTCCTGGTTCCATTGGCACCTTTGTTTCATTACAACCCTTCAACCCTGCCAGTTCAACCACTTTCTTTGCATAAGCAGCTTGCTTTAGAACAATCCCATCCTTCCTTTGCTGCACTTCAATCCCAAGGTAATAACATAGCAGTCCCATGTCTGTCATTTCAAAGTTAACTTGCATTTGCCTCTTAAACTGGTCCACTTCCTTCTGATCTGTTCCTGCAACCAACAAGTCATCAACATAAACAGCAATAATAAGCATAGAGTTACCTGTTTTTCTTGTGTAGACAGCCTGTTCCAGTTGACACCTTTTAAAACCAAGTCCCTTTAAAACCTGATTCAATTTTAGATTCCAAGCCCTTGGAGCTTGCTTTAAACCATACAAAGCCTTTGAGAGCCTGTAAACCTTCCTTTCAGACCCTTTCTTGATACTTCCCTGAGGTTGCTTTACATAAACTACTTCTTGCAACTCCCCATGCAAGAAGGCTGCTTTTACATCTAAATGGAAAACTGACCATCCCATTTTAGCTGCATGAGCAAGAATCAATCTTATTGTTTCAATTCTTGCTACAGGAGCAAAGGCTTCTTCATAATCAATTCCCATTTGCTGGACATAACCCTTTGCCACAAGCCTAGCTTTGTACTTAGTCACCTCACCAGTTGCATTCCTTTTAATTTTAAACACCCATTTCAAACCAATTGGGTGACACCCCTTTGGAGGGTCAACTAAAGTCCAGGTTCTATTTTTTTCAATGGACTCTAACTCTTCCTTCATTGCAAATTTCCATTCATCATGCTTAACAGCCTCTTCAAATGTAATAGGCTCTTCCTCTTGGGCTAACATCAATTCTGCCTGATGTTCGGCTTGCCTTTCTTGGGTTGTTTTGGAATTTTTCTTTTTCTCCAGCACATAGTCATTCAATCTCAAAGGAGTAACTGAAACTCTCTTTGACCTCCTTACACTAGACTCTGGTTGTCCCTGATTCTGTTGAGTGTCATGTAGATGCACATCAAAATCATCTTCCTCAAACTCATCATCTGTCCCTTCATCATCATGACTTACAGGACTAGTAGGATCTTGCTGCTCAAGAGTTACTTCTTGAGTGCTTTGTGATGCTTCTATAGGAGTATGACTTATGTCTAGTTCAGTAGGTAGATAGCTACCATCCCAATTCCATTTTCTATTCTCCTGGAACTTTACATCCCTGGAAATGACTATTCTACCCTTCTGCACATCTAACATCCTATACCCCTTAGTTCCTTCAGGAACTCCTAAATAGACCATCATGTGGCTCCTGTCATCCAACTTCTTCAGTCCTGGGAACACATCCTTTACATGGCCGACACACCCAAAAACTTTCAAATGACTTAAACTAGGCTTATTTCCTCTTAAGGCCTGAAATGGTGTGACATCCTTCAAGGCTTTTGTGGGCAACCTATTTAGCACATAGACTGAGTGTCTAACAGCCTCAGCCCAGTACTTTAAAGGCATTCCCATAGCTTTTAGTATAGACCTTGTCATATTCATTATACTCCTATTCCTCCTTTCAACAGTTCCATTCTGTTGAGGGGAATAGGGAGCAGTTAAGAGTCTCTTGATCCCATTGAGAGCACAATAATCAGCAAATTCCCTTGAGGTGAATTCACCCCCCCCCCCTGTCAGACTTTAAACACCTGACTTTGTAGCCAATCTGCCCTTCTACTTTCACTCTAAAATACTTAAAGAACTCTAAGGCCTGATCTTTAGAATTTAACATATATACCCAACTATATCTTGAAAAATCATCAACTAATAGCATAAAGTATTTGTTACCTCCTTCTGTAGTTGGAGAGATTGGACCACAAAGATCAACTGATACTAGCTCCAATGGTTTGCTTGCTCTATATTCTGATTCCTTTGGAAAAGGATGTCTAGATTGCTTGCCAACCATACATGCTTCACATATCTGTGATATGTGCTTTATCCTAGGCACCCCCTCTACCATTTCTTTCCTAGTTATATCATCCAAATTCTGAAAGTTTGTGTGTCCTAACCTGCCATGCCATAGCCATGCTGGATCCTCCATTTTTGCATGAAAACACTTAGGTGATCCAGTCTTAAGAGCTATCTTATAAAGTCTATTTGGTGACCTGCTTACTTTCATCAACAACCTGCCTGAACATTCTCTAACCCACAACTTGTCACCCTTCATATTCACTTCACATCCTCCTTCAGTCAACTGACCAAGGCTCATTATATTGCTTTTTAGACTTGGTATGTAGTAAACTTCAGTAAGTAGTTTCTGTTCTTGCTTGTTTCCTTCCAGCAAGATTGACCCCTTTCCTGCAATCTGCACACTAGAACCATCACCAAAATTTACCTTACCTGTCATGCTTTGGTCCAAGACTGAAAAATGTGACATATTTCCTGACATGTGGTTAGATGCACCATTGTCTAGGTACCACAGTTCATTACTTCCTTCTTCCAATGAGTATCTTGAAGGATCCACCTTCAACTCATTCAAGAGGATCTGACTTTTATCAACTTCTCCTTCAGAGATCAGTAACAAGGCTGGTTCATCATCATCTTCATAGGTCAAGTGTACCTCATTTTCTTTCTCCTTAAGTTTGGCACATTCACTTGCATAGTGCCCAAACTTGTCACATTTAAAGCATTTTATACTAGATTTATCCTTCTTTTTGATTTCACTGTTCACAGCCTTATTTGAACCATAGTTCCCATTTCCCTTATTCCTATATTGCCCCTTTATTGGTTCATTAGTAGCCCTGCCATTCTTACCATTCTTTTCCCATTTCTTATTCTTACTTTTAGCTTCTTTATGTCTTGCTTGCCATTCAGAATAAGATAGTAACAACTTTTCTTCCTTTTCAGTTGTTACTTTTGACTTTGAGGAAACCCTTTCCTCAAAGGCTTTTAACCTACCAACAATTTCTTGATTAACTGCATTATCAAGATCTACGAATTGTTCGATAGAGGCTACTATATGGATGAATTTTTCAGGAACACTATCCAAGAGTTTTCTTACCAGAATCGAGTCTTTGATTGGGGCTCCCAGATTTGATGATCTTGAGGCTAGGCCGCTTAATTTCCCTGCAAAGTCATCAATAGACTCAGCATCCTTCATCTTCAGGGCATTGTATTCCGATTTTAGTGTTTGTAACCTCGCCTTCATTACTCTTTCAACCCCAACATATCTGGTTCTTATTGCTTCCCAAATTTCCTTCGCAGAAGTCAAATCTCCAACCTGTAAAATCAACTCTTCCGGTAATGACTAAAGCAAATAGGCGATAGCTGCGTTGTCCTTCTTCTTGTCCACTCTAGCACCTTCTTCCGGTGATACAATGTCCCACAAACCATGTACATTAAAGATCGCCTTCATCTTGATCGCCCAAACTGAGTAGTTCGATTGATTCAAAATCGGGCATTGCAACGGAATCGTGGTGAAATTCTCTCGAACAACCTGATTTCCTCCACCTCCTGCACCTGACATTCTTCCTTCTGTCACCGGTCTTCTTGGAGATAGAGGTCTTCGCGGCGACCTACGCGGCGATGAGATGAATCGGTGAATTTTGAGAAATCACCGAAAAGAGGATTCAAGATCCCCTTTGATCTTGGCTTTGAGATCTGATCACAGAGCGAACAATATGTTCGATGATCGCAAGATAGAAAGCAAGGCTCTGATACCAAATTAATATCAGAATCGATCTTGCTGAACAAATTGACAAGAAAGAAGAATTCTATTGATGATTAGCAGCTGGTTACAATGACCCGTTGGGTCTTATATACAAAGAGATTAACGGTAATCAGAAATTAACAAACTATTTCTACTTTAACCCCTAAGCTAATATTGAAATTACACTTTACACCCATAACTTCTAATAAAGAGATTAATCTTATTCTAACATTCTTGGCCATGAATTCTGAGACTAAACAAGAGAGGGAGATGATTCGTACCAATTCGCTAATTCACCTGTAATTAAGCAATTCTTGAATCCCGCAAAGGTTTTGATTCATTTCGTAAATGAAATTAATGTTGGGTTTGCCTTGGAAATAGTCAAACATTGATGTTCTTGCTTCGTCATCACTATTCTTTATCCTTTTATTTTTTTTTTTTAACGGCGATTTCATTAGCAACGAAAGGCGGCAAGCAAGGCGCTAAAAACCGCCCTCGGTAAAACAACAACGGATTACATCAAAAAGGAAAATTTCCCCATTCATTTCTATCTATCCCCCACCCTTTAGCCCGACAATTAATCCACAACAAACTAAGGGACTTAATCTCGGCGATTACAGACGCAATATTCTTAGAGGCTCCGTTGAAGATGATATCATTACGCCACTTCCAAATGGACCAGCAGGTCGTTCTAAAAACCACGTCCAACAAAGTCGGCTTCTCCTTCTTAGGACGATCATCGGAACCACGAACTACCAAATCCTCCATAGAGAATAAAACCAAAGAGGGCACTTTGCACCACTGCTCAATCATACTCCAAACCATAGCCGTCTCCGAGCATCCCGTAAACAAATGCAGGGTAGTTTCATCCACTTGCAGGCATAGAGGACACAAAGGCGATGGGACGGGCACCCCTCTTTTCACCAAACCATCTCTAGTCGGAAGCTTGTTTAATCTTGCTCTCCAAAAAAGAATGTTTACCTTAGCCGGAACGAGTTTGCACCAATCGTACCGAGCCATCGCACCATCAGGGGGGGGGGGGGGTTCCTTAAGAATAAAGTCCCGCATCGATCTAACCGAGAACATCCCACAGTTGTCACCTTTCCATTCCCAAGAGCCATTTCGATTCACAATTAATTGCTCCAATCTTACGTTCTTTTTGGATAGTTCCTTTTCAATGTGAACTATATTTTTCCAAACTCCAGTACCACTTTTTTTGCAAGGCAGAATAGCGGATGGGGATCCAACATTGTGAAAACCATCGATAACTTTTCTCCATAATTTGTCCGGCTCGTTGAGATATCGCCACACCCATTTAGCTAATAAGCTCTCTTTCATAACCCCCAAAGGAACCAGACCTAGACCACCGTTATCCTTTATCTATAGCTCCATAATTATGTGAGTGAAACCCCTAAAATTTAGAGTTTTGTTTTTAGTGGTTGTGAGTAGATGAAAGAGAAAAAGTTGCTATTCACCCCTATATTTGATGAAAAAATGGGTGATTTTATAAAACTTAATGTTTGATGTGAGTGAAAAAAATAGAAAATGTAATGATAAGAGTATAAAAAAGTATTATTTAATTGTTGTTGTAAGTGAAAGAGAAAGAAAAGATAATGATAAAAGTATAAATAATAAGGATGGGAAATCTATTGTAAATGCTCTAATTGACGTAATCATCGATGGTTGACGATGGTGGGGGTACCGACGAGATAGGGGTGGAGGGTAAACGGTGGATGTTGGAAGTTTGGTGGAGTGTTAGATATGATGGAAGAGATAGGTAATTGGGTATTTTGATTAATTTGATATTTACATAAATAGTCCTTTAAAAATTAGGGTTGTCAAATTATTTTGTTAAATATTACATAATTTGTTTTTAATTTGTAAAATTACTGAAATATTCTTTCATTTAACTGAAAATTTTAACCCTCTTAGTCAGAAGAACTCAGATAGCAACAAAATACAAACCTCATGCGAGATTTGTTAATAATCTAAAAAATATACTCAAGTAGTTAAAGATGTCAAACATCAGGTACACAAATAGTAATTAATTCAAAATAAAAATAGAGATGTTCGATAATTAACACGTGTTGATCCCTAAGCTCAAGTATAGCAATCATCCAAAAAATTATCACCTAACATCATACAACATACTATTAATATAAAACAAGGTGAATTAAAAAGCTAGGCATAGACCAAAAAGCAATGTGGTATTATGAAATCAGAAATCCTTACAACCCCAAGCAAACTGAGTTAAATCGTCAATAAAGAGCTCAAATCGAAAATCAACACAAACCTAAGCAATCAAATACTATCAACTAAGGGCATTTAACCACATGACGGGTAACTCTTATAAGTTTTTTGAATTAAACAAGTCGGTTGGCGGGAAAATACGGTTTGGGGATGGGTCTTCGGTTGAGATAAAAGGTAAAGGTTCCATACTTTTGGAAGAAAACGCGAGAGAACAAAAATTATTACCGGATGTCTATTTTATACCGGACCTTCAAAGTAAAATAATTAGTCTTGGCCAACTTGATGAAAGTGGGTGTGACATTCGGGTAAAACAAGGAGTTTTAACTTTGTATGATACAGATAATAAATTGCTTATGAAAATAAACCGGTTATACAAAGTTCAACTCAAAACAGATATACAGTTTGTCTCTAAAACAAACTTGAGGAAGAATATTGGCTTTGGCATGCCGAGCTTGGGCATCTCAATTTGATGCCATGAAGAATATCAGTTCAAAGGAGATGGTTACCAGATTACCAAGTCTTACACACAACAACCAATTATGCGAATCATGCCTAATTGGAAAGCGAACACGCCAAAGTTTCCCAACAAAAGCATCTTATCGAGCCACTTCAATTTTGGAGCTAATACACGGTGATTTATGTGACCCGATATCACTTCCAACACCCGGCGGAAAAAGGTATGCAAATACTTATTTATTTCATCTTGCATCTTCCAAGTAACTTTTTATAAGATTATTCATTGTTAGGTTTATACGAGTTAAGCTTGAGTTTAACTAAACTCAAGTTTGACTCTTTTCTCGACTCAGCTTTATGTTTAAAACTTGAATTCGTTCTTTGAACTCGTTTTTTATTATTATTGCTTAATTTTTCTGTATACAAATATAATTATATAATATTTATACAATATAATTATATAATATATGTATATATATATATATATTATAACTCAATTATTATATATAAAATAGTATTATTATATTTATTTAAATTATATAAACAATAAGCTCGAGTTTCATCAAACTCAGTATATGAATGACTCGGCCCTGTGTATTTAAGAGTTAAATATATTTTATATTTATGTATGTTATATTTGTAAGTGATGAAACATCATGTATAATAAAGTGAACGTATAATAAAGTGAACATTAGGAGAAACACCAAATTGGATTTCAAGGAGCTAAGCCAACAAGTTCTTCGACATGAGCATCCACTAACGCTTGTGGATTTGTAACTGATGCATCAAGAGTATGAAGAAGATGACGAAAATAATGATGAAAAGGAATTGATCATGATGCAAAACTTCGAGTGTACATGTGACAGGTGGAAGGTCAAAATGTATCATTCTTATGTTATCCATAGTGGGCGTTATGCCCACCAAAATCCCTAACATAACGCCCCTATAGCGCCCAAAACCCACCCTCGGGGCCATGTTAATAAAATGGTTCTCCTGCGTTATGTATATCACGCCCCTCCCTCTCCTTCTTCATTGACTGCTTTTTTTTTATTAGATAGATTTATTGTTTGACTTTTTAAAATAATATACATAATATAATTAAGTAATAATTAGAGGGACGTTATGGGGTGAGGAATGGTTATGACTACACATAGCCTTATAGTGATCTACATGATTTAGAGATTATCCAAGTTATAATCAAATCCAACACTTACGGGTGGAAGGTCAACCGACCCCGTAATTTTTTTCTATTTATATGTATGTAATCGTGTACTACTGTTTTCGCAACCTAAAAACTATTATTAATGTTCCCAGGAAACGAACCATAAAGTAGTTAAAGATTTCAGGCAAACCGCATTAGGCATTTTCTCACAACAAAACAGATCAAAAGCTTGAGCTGCTTCAAATATGAGTCCACCAATTCTTCTATCAATAACACTAACCTGTTCTAATACTTCAACTACTTGAAGAAGTGGCTGCGAAACCATCTACATTGATCAGAGACCAGGGTAACTGTAACTTCACCTACAACTAAGGTAGCCTTCGGTTCTAAAGAATAACAGGATACACCATGACCCAAACATAAACAGCTTTAAAAAGCAAACTAAGTTAATTTTATACCACCCTCAACATGACAAACTTAAATAATCCCAGTTTGTGAGAGTAAAAATCTCACCTTTCTTTCCGTATATGGTGCTTATATGTACTCTATACAAAACCTGCCACTCTACACTCCAAATCAAAACTCTTTGCAGCAAAAGATCCAAAAACTAAAAATGAAACATCAAATTCCTTATTTTGAATTCGGATATACCTTGAAGTTTATGGGTCGAAGCACATCTTCGTTGAAAAAGCAAAATCTTTATCTTTGTATGAGGTATCTGAACCTGTAATCATAAGGCATTATTTGAACTTTTCTAGAAATTGGCTCTCTTCCTCTTTTCTCAAGGCATGTGAGTGCGTGTTTCCTTAGTTCACCAGGTAATTGAAGGCAAACCCAGTCCATTAAAGCTTCCAGATCCTTTCCAAAATCTAGCAAATGCCAATCTAACACGTTCGGTATTAATAACTTGTTAGTTTTTGTTATGCCAAACGCTGCTTGAAGGTAATCTCTCTTTGCTGTTGCTAACTCGTTCTCCACTTGCGCTGATGTGTACACTCTCACCTATAAATGGGAAATTTTTAGTCAGAAAACTGAACTTTGCTCAAACAGAATGTGAGGCCCACGCCCGTCTACATTAGCTTATATAAAGAGAACAGACAAAAGGATTTATAAATACCGCAGGAGAAGACCAGCTGCCATTGCATAATGCAAATGTGACCAACGGTTCAGACCACTCCAAGCCAAATTTGCTACGAATTTCAGTTTCATCTTCTTCAGGAGAGTGTGGACATGACTGGAAAAAAATGGAGTTTACATGGTCAGACGGCAGAAAAAAAGGTAGATGTACTAAAGGTGAAACTACAACTCACAAGTTTTAATCGATTAGGAAGCCTCAAGATAAAATACTCAATTGTGACTGCGTTTAGCAAATACCCGCCTGCGTTTATTGTTGCCTGATGGAAGGTCAATCATCTTAGTTTAAGTACTGTATAGCCCTATTGAAAGTAGAAATAGAAGGATGGAAATGAGTTGAATTGGTCACCTTTTGCATTAATGTTGCCATCATTTCAGGACTCTCGGGTATTCCATGCTCTAAATATGCCTGTCATGCCACCAAACCGTTGTAAGTTGTAACACTTGCAAAAAATATATATATACCTGTTGTTGACATACAAAGGAAGTTACAAAGAAAACTATACTTACATTCATCATACAGATATTGTAAGTGTTTATCCAAAACGCAAGCTTTTGCTGATGTGTCAAGCCCTCTAATTTGACAGATGCCAATTTCTCAAGGAGGAGCCTAAACATTAAAGGATCACATAATTCAGAAATTTACATTAAGTAATAATAATGAAAATTGTATCAATAGATATGATCAAACTTACTTGAGCCTACGAATCAAGAGGGACGCATTTGTTTTCTTTTTAAAATCAATTGAACCGGCTTCAATTGCAAAAAGATCCTTGTATGGGCCAATATCTCTCCTCTTCGATTTCAAGCAGACACCATAAGGATCCCTAAAATCAGGCCCTCGATCACCACTCGTTAAATCTAAGGACATTAAATTGGAGAATGCCTCTGCATCCATGGTTTTTGCTTTTAATTTGCTTAATCTTAAAAATATTCCAATCAAGCATTTTATCACATTTTCAGAAATTTTGTTGCATTCACTTTCAGCTTCCAAAATTCTATCTCCTGAAGATGAACTTGAACAGCTTTCTTGAGCTTTTTCTTGGTTCACTAACCTATTCTGTAATTATGCAATTGCAAGTCAGATCATTTAGCTTTCAAAAATTAATCTTGAGGTCATAACAGTACTATTTCTGTCAGCAGTTCCTAGATTATTTAGGATAAATACATCACACATCCACCTAGCAATATGTGAACCCCATTTTGATTGTGGGGCATACACCTTAACCACCAGGATTGTCCCCTCTTTGAGGACTACTAATTCTGCTATGGTGCTTCAAAATCAATGACTTCTTTAAGGTTCCAATAAGATTGATAACTACAACTTTATTAGAAAATAAACTTTAATTTAATAGTGATTGAGCTCCAAAGTCAGACTTTATTTCATTAATCTCTAATCTTCGTGGCCCAATTCATTAAAGATTATAGATCCCACCACATTAAGCATATTTAAAGAAAACTGTTAATACATCAAGCTGAATTTGCTTTTGATCGACTCAAACAAAATCATGATTCAAATTGCTTAATTTTGACTTTTTAAAGCCAAATGGATATTAGATGTACCTGTTGTTTGGGAGGAGTCCCTTTTCCACCAGTCTCAAACTTGATTTGAGGTCTTTTCACTAAATTTTGCACTTCTTCGGCTATCCTCTGAGGAGAATCCTTAATTTTGCTATTGGGATTAGATGATGATCGGTTCTCTTTACCTACAACAATATCATCACTACTGGCCGAATCACATTTTTTTAAATCTGCAGGCTTTAAATCTGCAGGTTTCTTGTCCACAAGCCTATTCAAAAAATCAGTCCCGATTCGATGAGAGTAGGATAATCTACTCGAAACACTTCTGGAGAGTGAATTCAGAGGTTTTTGTTGTGATAATTTGGATGCTTCTGAAACAATTTCAACTGGGGACATCGATGATCCTGATCCATCACCATTCCTCATTTCCATAGTCAGTTCCAATGAGTTTTCATCCGAATTAACATTGATTCTTGATGATAGATAAACCGCTTCTTGATACAAACCCTGCCTAAAGCTAACAACTTCCTCCTCCAACCGTACAACTTCTTCTTCCAGAAGAGCTACTTCAGCTAGTAGCTCCAAAGTCTGTCAAATTTTACAGAATTCATGACCTCCATAATTTGATAAATGATGAATTTCAATCAAGATTTGTGTAAAGTAGAAACCTGTGGAGGAAGATAAGGGGGAAGATGAGGTAATGTTCCTAAACGTCTACTGAAAGCTCTTTCCAATGCTCTGTGTACATTTTCTTCTAGTTTTAGCTTCTTCTTCAGCTTATCCACCTGTTATCAAAATTGAAAATTGATCCCCCAAAACTATTCAAATTAACTCATCTTTCAATCAAGATTCAATAAGTGACAGTTTGTATGTGTGTAATTTAAGAGAGGGATGACATTGACATACATCTTCAAGCAGGGCAAGCTTTCTTTCACTTCTTGAAAGCCTCCGATTCAGAATGGGTTTTCCGGCAGATTTTGATCTGCATCGTTGAATTTCCATCTTGTTCAATTCGAAAGTCCAAATCTTTCGGTGGTGAAAATTTGATCTGTTAGGAATTTGTTTTCAAAACCCATTATTAAAAGAAAGAAAATAAAGACACCCATGTGAGATTTGTACCAAAACCAGGAACATCTCACATCGGCATTTTCACAAACACCTTAAGTGCAACAACCTACCCACACCAGAAACACAAAACTTTCGAATAATCAACCAGATTCATCACTGATAACAGATCGAGAGATGAAACACAACATTCAATTCCCCCCAAATTTGAGTAAATTCAAACGAGGACCACAAAAAAAAACTTACATTAGAAGAAGAGATCCTCAGACGGATGAGCAGTTAACATCATGACGACTAGTTAGAACAGTCAAAACCGGAAAAGGGTGAGAAGCTTTGGTCGGAGAAAGATACTTTTTTAAGGTGGGTAGAGAGCGGGAAAAGGCTGTCGAGTGAGAGAGAGAGAGAGAGAGAAGGTGTGTTCAACTGTGCATATAATAATATCTCCATGGGGGAGGGTTATAGAATTATAGATATAGTGTGTTGGCGTAAAAAAGCAACAAGTTCAGTGAGATAGAGAGAGAGAGAGAGAGAGAGAGAGGGGAGGAAAAAGACGAGAGAGTGGGGGGGGAGGTTCGATGCAAAAGGCCACCGCCATGGACAGAGGGGAGCAGCTCTGTTAACGTAACAACTACAGCATCGGTTAGTTTTTGTTTTAGGAGAATAATAATAATCGGTTTTTTAGTATGTATTTGACTATTTCATTGTCTTTATTAAAGTAAATGAAAATATAATAAGTATTTAAAAATAATCTTATAGATTTTATCTCCATTGATCTTAAAATATAATATGATATAATATAATATTAAATAATTATTATAATTATATATATTATATAATATGATAGTATATAATATTAAGTGATTATTAAAATGAGGTTAATGTAAACTATTTTCACATAAAGGTTTACATAGTGTAACTTTTTAGACATAATGTGATCTTTTAGGATGTAACTCTTTATAAAAATGTTGGATTATATAACAAAAATATTACATTAGATTTAATACACAACTCTTTTTCAACAAAAAATTGTTACATTAGCCTCATTTATTTTATAGTGTATCTATCTATTTTAATCTGAGTGAGTTATTAAAATAAGTTATCTCCAAAATGTGACATTTACCTCCGTATCTCCCCACCTCTTGTGAATTTTAGCCTCATTGTAGAATTTATACCGTAAATTCATCTCCGCCTCTTCCTATTTCCCCACTCCCCACAAGCTGCATTGCTACATCCGTCTCTTCTAGACGTTTAAACGGAGTAGATTGAGGGGGAAACAAAAAGACATCGAAGAAAAACACAATCCACACAAATTGCTAAGTTAAACTATAAGATTTGCTTGTAATTGTTCAATGTTATCAGTCGATCATCATTAATAGAATTCTTACTAGCCTCTTTTTAATAAATTTGTTGTTGTTCAAAAACTTGATGATCGGTATGTATGACAACATTTTTTAACTATATCATCATCATCATATCATTGGACCAAGCCAATGCGGGCGACCAAAGAATTGTTGTTAAATATATATTATGTATCACCATCATTAACCCATTATACATCTTTATTACCATCACTAAACTATCTATATAACAACATTACTATGTTAACAAAATCAAGTGTGTATGAGTAGTATTCTTATACCATTTGTCAGTGTGGTGTCCTTTGATGCATGTCGCGTGACGTATCTTGCTTTTAATCGTTATATATTAGTATAAGATTTTACGGCCTAATTGGCAAATAACATAAGCTTTAAGTAATAGATTCGATACTTTAAGTATTTGGCTTCTTAATTTAATGTTATTATTCAGTATTTTTGTATTTTTATTTAGCAAATTGGATTTAAGTAATCTCATGTTTCATCAATTGACCGGCATTAATCCCAAGTGACAAAATGTTTACTAACGAGCCCAACTTTTAACCTATTTTTTTACAATGATCACTGACTAACAAAAATTAACGATGTTAGTTTTTTATGAAATTTTAGATAATTGTCGGTCAATTGATGAAACTTGATTATTTTTTATTAAACCATTTCCGGCCAATTGATAAAACTTGAGATTATTTAAATCCAGTATTTCATTGTTTTGATTGGAGCAAGCCCCATCCCCTCTCCCCTTCACGTACCTGAGAAACTTCACGCAAAACCACTGCACAACCCCATCGTGCAGGATGGGGCAGTGTTTAACGACACCAAGGTTGTGCCAAGCGCCATGACCTTTCACGATATGGTTTTTGATACGTCCGGGTATTCTGACCCAGTCCGTATTCGTACCATCAAACACACGTTTACAAAACTGCCTTGGAGCTAAAAAGTTGAAAACCTTGTCAACCCACGTTTACAATTCTGCATATGTTTTACTTTCATGTTTAGCATTTACCCATGTTCTCATTTAATTTTAGTTACTTGTTTTTAGGAACTCATTTTATTTCCACTTATTATTGTTCTCTTAGTTTCTAAAGCTTGGTTTAGATGAATAAAACATAAGAAGAAAATTGTCCCATTTGTGTTTTTACTTATTTACATTTCGTTTATTGCATTAAGTTTCTAACAGTTTTACATGTATACCGTATCCACTAATCCCTCTTTCACGCCTGCTACGTATTGTCTTAATATATATTATATGCAGAAGTACATTTTAAGGGGCAAAGCTCCTTTGGGGAAAGACCAAGGTTCAAACCTTGGCATAGTGAAAATGTGGAGAAAAAATAAAAATTAGCCGTTCAAAAAAAAAAAAAAACTTATATTTAATTGTCTAGGGTGTGGGGGAACAACGTAATCGACAGTCTCTGTTACTTTTACGGCTTTTTTATTGTCCACGTTCTTGGAATTTGTATCCGGTGGATTTATTAACAAGTTAAAGATAATTATAATCATTTTATTGTTTTTTAATAAAATAAAAAAATTGAACGGCATGTTGTTTTAATAATTTGTTATTAACCTTTTTCAATGTTCATGATTAAGCTAAAATAAATTTAGCTTTTATTACCTTAAGGTTTTTTTTTAACGGCTTTTATTATCCTAAATTAAACTAACGGTAAAAAAAACTTTAATTCAATTATAATTTTAGAAAACTAAATGCGTATATACTCAACATGTCCTTCAATTTAAACAAAAACTAGTGTTTATCGGTTCTTTAGTCTCTGACATCTTTAATATATTCCGGTCTATTGAATATACCATCCAATTTAGAACTTTATACTATTTAATTAATAGAAGTTTTGGCGGACTGGTCCGGGGTTCAAGTCTTGTCAATGACGAATTGTATAAAATCATTATATCAAACACTATTTGGTACTATGCTCTTCAAGTATATTACAATATTTTTTTGAACTGTGATTTTAGATCACTGATGGGCCGATCATCTCTACTCTCAGGGTGACAGAAACTGGCATGTCCCTTATGGGGAAGCTTATACATCAGTCATGCACTCAACCATAACATCAATTTAGAAGAAAGCTGACTACTATCAGAAAAGTTCTATAAGGATTGACCCCTAAGGCAGGACGGAGTGGCAAGTAATTTGCCGTCGGCGCCGCTCGGCAACTTCGGCAAAAGTGCCGCCGGTGAGCTCGTCAAGTTCGGCAACGGCAAAAAGGTGGTGATGAATTCTACTTCTTGCCGAACGGCAAACAATTTATGTGTGTGTATATGTGGGCCACATCCTCATATTAGACTTTACCACCTAAATCCTACAACTCCCTCATAAAATTCTTTAAAATTCTTTAAAAATTCTACTTCGTTCTCTCTCCTGCGTGACACACTCCTATTGGTTACAACCAATTCTTTAAAATCCTAAAAATCCTACCACTCCTCCCTCCCTAACTTCTCAGACATGAACTCAGCCCTCTTTCATGTCTTCAATCTATTTTTATTTATATAACGTACTCTTTCCTAACAAACCGTCATTACTATAAGTAACATGCATGTATATTGTAGAAGAAAATGTATAATTAAAATGATGGAATTAATATTCTCCACTCTAAAAAATTTATATAACATGCATTTACATAAAACACTAACCATTTAAAAAGATAGTAGAGACATATTTAACATCAAGATAATACTATAAGGTAACAAGGACAAATATCTTTTATTCAATACAGAGATAATAGTAGATGAATCTCCACCAATTTCGACCAATTTGCACGAATTTCGTAATTACAAGGTTTAAGTACATAAAAAATCAAAGAAAATGTGGAAAACAAGAAATGTGCAAGTATAAGATAGTTGGTTGTCCCCACCAAATGATCCCGGGTTCGAGTCATGGGAGCAACACTTGTTAAAAGGCAATATCCCACGCGTGGTAGGTCCAGAGTATCCAGTCCCGATACCCTCTGTGGTTGGTTTCCTTTCGAACTGGCAATATGTCATCGGATATGATCGGGTGGACGGTTTAAAATCCCCCGTCAGTGATCCACATCGTAGTTCAAAAAAAAAAAGATAGTTGGTTAGTCATGTGTATCATTAACTCTAATAAAATATAACTTAATTTTGAGATGCATTTATTTATGGTGATGATTATTTATTTAGTTTAAAAAGACAGAAAAAAGTAGAAAAGAGGATGATTGTAAAAGAAGGACCAATCGGACGCACTTTTATGCTTTTCATTCGTGATGATTGATGAAGTGTGTGGATTCTGACACTCATGCGCCCTCCCACATCTCTTCCCCACCTTCAATAAATCATTGTCCTCACCTTCTTCTCAACTTTATCAACTTTTTTTTCATTTGTTTTTTTAATCCATGTTTTTAGATTTAGGTTAATATATTGTCTATGTTTGTTTAACTCTTAAGTCGCTACAAATAAGAGTTCGGTAACTCTTGTATTAGTTCCTTATGTATAAGAAAACAAATATTTAATGACAAAGTAGGTATTTTTCTATCTTAATTGGTATATTATTCGATGCCTAGACGATCTATATATGGTCAAACTAGTGTAAGTCTAATTCGAAACATATAACCGAATGAACAACTATATAAGCGTGAGCATCTCCTAGGCCGAAGCTAGAAAATCAGTCGATCCCCGGTTCTTGTTTTTTTTTTTTATGTTAATTCTTAGTCTATCCGATCTTTTAACACATGATTACCCCTATCAACTTAAATGAAAGATTCATTAAATAAATCAAAACTGTTGAAATAGTAGAAAAATCATCAAACTCCATGGCTCTAGGTGATTTGAATTTCAATGTTGGCACAAACTGTCTGTGGTCGTTTGTCAACCATTTCGCTCAACGTACAATTATAAAAAACGGTTTATTCTTACTAACAGAAAAAAAAAATTATTCTAAAACTACCATAAAAGCTTGGGCGGTTAGTGGATCTCGGACCACAACGGATATGACCAAAACTTGATCTTCTTTACCTTTCCTACCAAGCCAACATTTCAATATTAAAAAGCAGTTTGAAGTCATTGCAGATCAATTTTTTTGTCCCATTATACGTACCTCTAGAGTTTGCTACTTGAAGTGTTATCAGGTTGCGGTTTACAATTTTCATTTATCAAACTATTACACAAGTTAAACGTGGCTACTAGTCAAACTTGATGAAAATGTTGCATTTCTCATTATATCATGAATGTTTGAAATTGCACCATATATTGGTAGATTTAATATCAAACATATTTGATTAATTTTTATTAAACTTATACTTAAAAGCTTATGTGGATCTTATCTGGGTGTCACCTCTTGTTAGGCTGAGGGACAATGAGGTTGTTACGGGTCAAGATGTATTGAAGGCGAAATTTGACAAAGTCGTTAAACATGAGAAAACTTGTTTAGAGAATCAACACATGTTTATCCCTTTTTGCTTTTGATACATTTAGATTCTTAGCCTAGGAGGCTCTCAAAAATTTTAACAGGATTTAGCGGGTCGTGAATAGTAATCTCTTGACCCCTAAGACCCAGAACTTTGTTTTTAGTAAGATCGATTTTGCTATCTAAAAAGGGGGTTGCAGCGCAACTTGTTGCACGAATACTCGTTATAAAAGTTGATAATCTAATAGCAACTCTAAAATTAAATATTCAAAAAAAACTTGAAAGCTTAGATCAATAAATTGGTCATCACCGTGTAAATCCAAATCGTAATTCGGTCATCGTTACATTTAGGAAAGAGTTAAATGGTGACGACACAAATAAATATTTGGAGTGTTTCTTTAAAATATTTTACAAAAGTTTCTTTGTGGTTTCATTTGAGAAAACTGTTGGCCTCTTAATTAAAATTTTGTTTGATTTAGGATTATTAAATTTTAATAATCTCAATTATTATTTATTGGTCGATAATAATTTTATATTTGTTTTTTCTTTATGATAAACATAACTTTTTTACTATTGAAAATAACAAAGCTCGGTTAAAAAACATAACATATGTTACAAAAACGTATCCTCTATTAAAAAAAAGTTAATTATTAATAACTGTGCATCACACGTGACATGTTTTTAATGTCATGAAGAAAAGTTTTCAGAAAACAACAAACCATTCTTCACAACATCAAAACATACAAAAACCCCAAGAAAAACCCTCTGTGTTTAAGTCTAGTCATCAAAAAAATATGTCACATAAGACGCCACTGTAATGCCTAGTCATCAAAAGGTTAATTTTTTTTTTAATGTGGGTTTGTTATATTTTAATAGTAAAAAAGTTAGGTTTATTGTAAGAAAAAAATAGAGGTGAGATTATTATTAACCAATAGGTAATAGTTGGATTATTAAAATCTAATAATCCTTTAATTTATTACATATTAAATATATTTATTTAATTTATTACATATTAAATATATTTATTTAAGTACTAAGGTTGTGTTTGGCACACTAGCTGATAAATTATAAGCTAGCTGATAAAAAATAACGTTTGGTAAAAACTAGCTGATAAACTAGCTTAAAAATATAAAATGACATAAAAGTACATGTCATAAATGTAAATAAAAATATTTATTTATAAGTTAGGGAATGGTAAAACTGGAAATATTATAAAAGCTAGTTGAAAAGCTAGTTGAAACGCTACTCCAACTAGCTTTTCAAAAGCTAGCTTATAAGCTAGCTTATAAACTAACTTATGACGCGCCAAACACAGCCTAAAGAAATCGTAAGATAATAAACTTTCAATAGAAAAGTTGTTGCAGTTTAAAAAAAAATGTAGCATATCGGCTATTTGTTAAATAATAGCTCAATCTGGTGAAAGAAATGGTGTAACTGAACCACGATTCGTAAGAATATGTATGCTATTAAGTTGTCTTTTAGTGAAGGAAACGGTGTAACCGATCGAACCATGTTTCGTAAGAATATGATGGTATGCTATTAAGTTGTCTTTTTGTTGTATAACTTTTTCAAACATAGTAGATGTTGAATTCCATCTTGTAGGTACATCTCACTTTGAACCTGTATGTAAATGGAATTTGCGTCTTTATAAAATTTGAGATATCTACTTTATTTTTTATTTGAACTAAAATTGTCACATAAGAAACGGTAATATTAACTGCTATAGTTTTGACAAGTCAGAACCAATTTAAAAACCGGAATCAGAACCAGTTTGCTCATGTGAAAAAGGGAGCCTGCAGTTCGTGTCGAGTTGAAATCACTCACACTACAACCGGAGCTTGTAGAATCCGATTTTAAAACCGGTTCAGTTTCTAAAACCGATTTTTTTACCCATCTTTACCTTGAACACGGCATACATTAGATTGGGTCCATTACAACGAGGATGGACATGCCCATTTATCAAGATAAGTCACAGTCTCGAGGGCTGTATTTTCGTACTTTTCTCTTATGGTCCAATCTCATAACGATGTTGAGCTAAAATCAGCAAATTCTGGGTAATGTACAAATCTAGCTTCACAATGTACAAGCAAGCAAAGCATCACTTCTTGACTTTATTATAAATAGCATGGCCACGTATATAAAGCATTAGGAAGAAATTTGGACCACCACCTTTCAGTACTCCACACAATTGACACCCAGACATTGATGTCCAACTTAGAGTCTAGCGGTAAATGAGTTTCAGTTTAGCCGAGCCGAGCCGAGCCAAGCCTAATCTCTTTTGCTTAGAGCTCGGTTTTCTTATTCTATGAGTGCTTGAGCTTGAACTCGTTTTGAGTTCTATAGGCCCTGTGGCTTAGCTTATTAATGGTTTTTCAAACACGAGTTTCATTAGGGTTCCGCTCGCTTACTATTAAATATTTAATTATTTCTATTAAAACATATATATAAAATATATACTGAAAATATATTTTATTTAGTTATTTTTATTATACTTTTATATATAATAATAATTATTCTATAAATATATATTTCGGTCAAAGTTCAGATATAAAGTGCATGTTGCGTATAAAGTATCAAAAGCTATCAAGCAAGAACAAATTGTTCTTGCGTGATTAATATATATTTTTTTTGAACTACAAACAAAACAACCGGTTACCCGGAGGTCTTATCATGATTAACAATGTTACATACGGCATGTTGCGACCACAGTCCGTACGAGTAAGTAGGACCCTCTGTGTTGCTCATCCATCCCAAAGAAAACTCACATTCGCCCAAAGGTCCACTGTGGTAAAACCTCTAACCCACCTCTATAATATTCTACATTGTTTTTTGAAAAAATGTGGAAAAATCACACAAGCCCAATTCCTTCTTGCATAATAAATAATAATAGACTCGTGATGTGTGAGGTTAAAAAGCTTGCTTAAACATAACCGTTTTGAGTCCTCGAGCTTTTAGCTTGTTACAGCCCAAACATGATAATTCAATCCAAAAGACTAGGTTAATTGAGTAATTGGTGACAAAGCCGATTTAGCCTATAAACCCACATCAGTTACTCATACAACAAATGTGGGACAAGTCCACACCTTTGTAATAGTCTCAATCAATAACAGCGAGCCCATCTTGAGTAGATTACACCCCTAAATTCTACTGCTACAATACAAGAAAGAATACAGGACCAGCTTCTTCCAAAACTAAACACTTGATGGCCATGCAATGTACAACTTTCATTGCATAGGGTACACATCGTTATCGTTATCGTTTGTTGGCTTGTTCAAGAACACCAAAGGGATGAGACAAAATGATTTAGGACAAGTAATAATTGATCGGTGTGGTTGAGATGGGTCGTTTTCAAGAATATGAAATTTGGCATTTTTTTGTGGGGGCAACAACATAAAGACACAAGAAAATTTGCAGCATCATTGACACCATTCATACCAAGATTAGCCTCTAGACGTTTTCATGGGGCGGAAATCGACCTTATCTCATTAAAACACGAAAGCTACATATAATCTACTACCCTGTTGTATGGCGCCATTGTCGCGATTAATTGATGACAGAACAAAGATACCTTTAATGCAACAAGCATATTGTCACCTTTAATGCAGCAACCAGCATTACAAGACTTGTTAGACGGTGGGTTGGCAGGTTGAAGGATTTTGGTCTGGTGTGTTGAATAGTGAACTTGAACATACCCGTGTATTTATTCGTGTCAAAAACATTAATCTTAACCCGAACACACTTAAACCGTCTCGTGTACCAGGTTGACTCGTTTGATGTTCATTTGTGATTTGTGTAACACATGGTGACTAATGACTCAAAACTCAAATGAGCATTTTTTTGTAATTGGTATCTATCTAATATATATTGTTCCTTATCTCTCTTTCCCAACTAATAAACTTGGGCTTATATTAGAGGAACCAGATGGATAGGATTGGATAGTAACCAAATGACCTTTAGCCTAATAGTATCTTTGTCGTGGATAAAGTATTGTATTTTCAAATGATGAGGGTTAGAAACTCTATGATTTATAAAAAAAAAAATTCCGTTCAAAAGAAGAAAAAAAAGATGAATAGGATTGGAGTAAGTGAGATTGAGTAGTTACGAGAAATGAATAAAGTTATAATAACGAAGAGTTCAATTGGGGAATTAATTTAATTTAACTTCATGAAATGAATAGCTCTACGAGAAAACTAAAATGTTTGCCTTTTTTAAGTGGCAAATTTAGATTATTGACGGCCTACTGACCCACCGCCTACCCTATCATCTTCATTCTTCGAGTAGAGGACTCAAAGACCACCCACAGGAGAAAACCTTTTGGTTCAATCCGGATCACCAATTTTTTATCACATATAGAACTTGAATCCAAGACGTCCCCATTTCAATGTCTTTGGGTATCTCACCTCAACTACTTGGACTAGGATCACTAGCTTGCCCTTTTCGAATAGCTCCCACAAAATCTTCATAGAGAATTTTTTCAAAACACTTAAACGGGCTAATTCGTTTAAGTGTTTATTAAACAGGTCCATGTTAAAGAGTTTAACAAATTAACATGTTACATCAGCCGACCAAAAACCTAATTATATCGTGTTGTGATTTGTTTATAAAAGAGGGCTCCTGCTATATCCACCCGACGATTTTACTAAAAACACCAAAACCAAACTGTCATTTCAAGTGAAACGACCTTGAAACGACAGTTTCAACCAAAACGACCTTGAAACGGTCAATATAAAGGGGGGCCCCCTGAATTTTAAGGTTTCGTCGTCGCGACACGTGACGGCCGTTTCAACTGAAACGACCTTGAAACGACAGTTTCAACCAAAACGACCGTAGGAAATGGGTGAATTTAGTAAAACCTTGGGTGTCTATATAACAACTCTAAAAGAGTCAACTTTAATTTTAATCCATTTGAATTTAGTTTAAATAACAAATTTAGTCCAAAAGTTTTAATTACATCAATTTCATCCGTGTGGTTTTTAATTTGCCTCAATTTCATCCATATGGTTTTCAATTTATCTCAATTTCATCCATGAGTTAAATCATTGAGGAATATTGGGTTTGGTTGAGATGTTGCGGGGAAGGTGTGGGAGTACCCTGGTCGTAGAGAATTATTGCTCCAGCCAAAAGTGGGATGAGGTTTTCTTTGAGAATATGTCATTTCATCAAAACTTGACAGAAAATTTAAACGGTGACAAGTCTTTGTTGTTGATTGTGGTAAACTAGAAACCACAAGGATGAAATCGATACAATTAGAACATTTGGACTAAAACCGTTATTTGAATAAAACCATAGGACTTAAACCTGCAGTTTACTCTTTATAAAACTATTTATAAAAAACAATGTAAAATGTTAGGTTTTAGTATTTTACCCTTTTGGTGCATGTTGTATTAGGTAGATCATAATATATTGGACGTAATCAGAAGACACACAAGATAGATTAACTTGGTAACTTTTTATTAATCATTCTGTTTAAAACTTACATTATCTGCTCCAGCAGGTATTGTAAAAAGCTCTTGTGGGCTCGTTTCAAAAAAGCTACCAAAGTTGTCATCTTTAGCAGTGGTGGGCATAACTGAGCCCCCCTCAACTAGACCCGAATCACTTAGTCGAAGGCGGTAGTCCCATATATTATACTCAAATCTAGCATCACTCCCTGACTTCTCCTCGGGTTTAACCGCTTTTCTTTCGGCCCCAGGAGCCCGTGCAAAACGAGTGGTTGCCTTCGAGGGTGCAGAAGGCTTCTCTTTGACAGAAATAACTGTATTAGAGTCACCACGATTAAACGGGCTTCTAGCCCGAACATCTTGAGTGGGAGACAAGTCAGGAGATCTTTTCGGTGTGGAACATTTGGCTGGAGATGATGGTGATGAAGGTGTCGAGTTGCTGCTGTGACTACTCAGCCCATCGAAATAGCCCGTTAACCCTGCACCAGAACCCTTTTTCTTCTTTCTTCGTTTTGCTTTGTCTTTTCCCGTTTTAACCGTAAGATTCTCAGGTTTTGGCGACTCAGCTGACTTAGACTTCAACTCCAAAGTGGATGATGGCGTTGGTGGTGGTGATGGTGGCCGTGATGGTGATGAAAATGATGCCACCACTTTCTTAGCAGTATCTGTCTTGAAGCAAACATCTGAAGAAAGTGGCTCGGACAAGTTTTCATCTCCGGCTATGACCGAAAAGGTAAACGAGCACACCATGAAAACCAAAAGTACGGAAACAAGAGTCCCAACGACATATTTCTTGACCTTTATATAAAACAGTGATCGTTTGCAGGTCGTGAGTGTTAGTTTAGGCAGACTGACTTTTATGGGTACGACCAATATGCCGCCAACCATACCTAGTTCAAGATCCCGGAGTACCGTTTCTGCACAAATTTCTGCATAATATGATACTACAATCTTTTGTGATTCCCCTGGCTGCAAGGCAAAACCTTTACAACTACCCACCACAAACCCATCCAGTTCACACTTCGTGCCCGAGACTGTGATTTTGTTGACTTTTAGGGGTAAATCTCCGGTGTTCTTTGCAAACAAAACTTTCATAAACGGTGGACCGTAGTGGTGCTTGAGCTCAATAGTATGAACAGGATCCGACCCGTCATGTAAAATCAATGAAACCAAACCTCCGGACCCGTGCAACGATACCCACTCAACACCCGAGAGATTGTTTCTTACAAGAGCTGAGCTTTGCCATGCACATCGACCCGACGGGTGAAACACAACCGGGCCCAGAACAGTTTTTCCGTGAGGATGAACATAGGCTTCTGTTAATGCATTATGTGGAACTGAAAAACCGTAGCGTGAAGGGGTCTTGTGACTATTAAGAACCAAAGTGTAAGATGAAGAGGTCTGGAAACTTTCATCTGAATCTTCACATTCGCTGATGATTTCTCCTGAATTTAGAACCAGCTGCATAACAACGGGTTGGTCACTTGGGTTTACGACTCTGATCCATCTTGAGTGATGATTGCCAATGACAACCACTGGGAATATAATCTCTTGATCATCGAGCACAGACATCCCGTTTTCAGTCCCTTGAGATCTCCAGTTTCCTAGTACTGATTCGTCGGATTTTGCCATTTCTGTTGCCTTCAATAAAAGCATAGCGTGTATGAGAAAACGGTCTTAGAAAGAACAAAAACACTGATTGGAACATATGCATATATCGACGAGTAATCAAGAAATGAATAATCATGCTTATAATCATAATGATTTTCAACAAGATACTAAAAAATAAGTCACAATGAACCATTTATATAACTTACAATACCTTCAGTTCCAATTGTGGATGAACATGAACATTACTGGATCTTGATTCGGCATTTTCACTATTTAGCACTCTATATCTCCCGTGAGAATGTGACTGTGAACAAAGACCGGCAAATTCACTGCAAGGAATCTCAAGCTCAGGAGCATCTGTTTTATTTGTATGTACAACTAACTTGCAGTTTAAATTCATATGCTGATTTGGAGTATAAGTAACCATAGCCACTTGTGTCACGGAGTGAGGAAACAACATCAACCCTTTTGCATATTTAGTCAGTAAAGACTCGGCGTTTTCACCAACTGCACTAATTTCAGCTACGGTCACGAGGTCAGAACTGTCATTTTCCACCAAGAGAGAAACACCGGTAGTTCCATTGGCGTCACAAGGCATTAAAACATCAAGTGAAATCGAAAGACGATTTTTAAGATTGTAATATCCTGATTTGAGTGAGTTCCCTCCAAAATTGGCTTCGATAATGATTGTGTCCATGTTATCTCTTGAAGCATTATTCCGTAATTGGACACATAAAGAACCAAATACGTTAGTTTGAAAACGATATGGTAACTCTACCTCTAAAATTGGCTCACTTTGGTTCATGCCAACTGTCCACATCTTTTCTGGCCTTATTGCCATTACCTGTTGCCCATGTTGTCCAAGTTGACCGATTTTGACATCTAACCGCTTATTAACACTGATTTCAGAAGAACCCGTGTGATCAATCATGCTGCAAACACCATTAACCAAATAAGAGAAGTTTCCAGATGAAAGCGACATCCAAGCACGCACTTCTTTCAAATGCAAAACTTCTTTAGAAGGATTAGAAACCGATATAACCCATGAGCTTGACCCAAGTGATGATTGTAACATGTAAGGAGACTGAACTGCAGACCCTTGGGCTCGAACCAAAAACCCACCTGAGCTCGTTTGCAATATCAGGTGAGCTGAAGACAAACCTAACTGTTTCGGCAAAAACACAAAACATAAAGAAGCAGTTTCACCGGGACTGATCTTGATTTCAGTGTAATTGCAAGGATAGAATTGTCTATTGGTACTGTATGGTTCGAAAACGCTCAAAACACTACTTTTATGTCTATTTTCCACTGTCACATAAGCTAATGAAGGAAAATGTAAATACTTTTCGCCCCAGTCAAGTAACGGGTGGCTTATTTGTATGTTGTGTGACGAAAAATCATTCACATGATTAGATTTGATCCTAAAACTCGTAAAAGATGATGTGTCATTTTCGCCATCACTAACACGAACACTCTCTTTTGATTCAAGTGAGCAAGAAACTACATTCCCATCCAATAACTGAAAATTCGCACGGTTTGATGACCAGATGTCATCATCCTCTTTTGGTTGCATTGCTTTGACGCCAGAAAAACCCGAAACATTTGCTTCTGCACTACGAAAATCCGAAAAGAAACCAGACAAAGTTGAAGGAAAACAGAACAAGTCTGACCGTCTACATATGTTTTCAAGATTCAGGGTTTGTGCTGAAGTTTGAACCCGAACTAATACATCTTCTGAACCCGAACCTATATACTCATCATAGCCCGTTAGATTCTGGGTCCCGCTCAGGGTACATGGCCCGAATGTCGTAAGGCAAAAAACAGCACATAATGCAACAACCTTAAAATGCAATGCTTCAACATCATGGCAAAAGCCCCTGGAGAAAATGATAGGTGAACTAAATAAGTAAATAAGTAAATAGCACATATGAGATTTTTGCAATCCATAACAACCCAACAATATCAGTCAAATATAAAGAACAAAAAAAAATGATACAAAAGTTTGAATACAAATAGTGAAGATGACCAAATAGGGAAATCAATAACAACTCCTATTTTTGGGGAAGTTCCAAACAAGATCCTAATTTAATGTTTTAAATTTACAAACTTCATAACTGGAAACAGAATCCCCAAATTCAAAGAGTAAAAAAACCACTGATGATCATCAGATAACAAACAAAACGGTAATTTAACAGTAGAACCTCCAGTCCAACTAACTCTGCTACTTGAACAAATTGTCAAAACAAAACCAATACGGAAAGGAAGAAAAACGAAGCATATATCAATCAATAACGGAAAAAAAACAGAGAATCGATGGAGTTACCGATGGTAAACCATGGCGGCGGTTGAGCTGGTGACGATCAACAACAACTTGTGAGGATTTCAAACGATTAATCTCCGAAACATCAGTTTTTCGTTTTTCGTTTTTCTAGGGTTTCAGAGAGTGTGTGTTCCGATTTCTTGCGTCGTGAAAAATACGCTTAGAAACGAAGCGCACGTCAAGAACACGCACTCGCACCTTTTTACACACACTGAGACATACATAAGCCAATGGATGGCCTCGAAGAACGAACGAGAAAAAAAATGGAAATTGGGAAGAGAAATGCGCCTTTTATGAAGTTACGGAAATGCCCCTGGGGAATGCTTAGGGGTTAACGACGCCGTAATAGGTGTGGTTGTTTGTGATTAATGTCCAGTTAGGACAGGATGACGTGAGAAGATGTGGGGGTAAATTAGGTATTATGTAGGGCGGGTTCATATTGAATTATTGGTTTAATCTTCCTACTCTAATAAACAATTACAATTGTTGACACATGTCAACACTAGATTCATTCTCACACAAATTTTCCCTCCCAAATCTACTCTCTAATAAATTATTTTTTTAAACAATTACAATTGTTGACACATGTCAACACTAAATTCATTCTTACAAAAGTTTTTCCTCCCAAATCTACTCTTTAATAAATTACTTTTTTTGGAAATTATATCATATTTTATAATCATGATATATTTTTATCTATTTATATTTATGGAATCGTAACAATCATATATTAATGTACATTTTATTTTTATTTAAAGATAATTTTTAAACTATTATTGTTTTCATTTTAAAAAATATTTATAAACTTATTAAATACCGATAAACACTTATTTAGTGTGTTTTCAAATAAAATAGAGCAAATCATATTTAATATTTTAATTTATAAATACCGAATACTATTTTACAAATTCAATCAGCATGCGTTGTGAGTGATACTATTTATAGAGAAATTCATAAACGATAAAAATAATGTTCAAAATATCCAATATTAAATAGTTTTTTCTACCATATCAAATGAGCCACGTTCATTCAATTTGGAAATTTTAGACATCGCGACTAATACAATTGTAAGTTTTCTAATGTATATCAACATAACATTTTTTATTGATAACATTATAATCTTTTGATTATAATTTAGATTTTATACTCAACAATTAGAATGTGCTCATTATAATTTTGATAAAATTTTATATTTATCTAACTTTCTATACAAACTTAAAGTCTCAAGTTTCTCAATTTATAAATCATGTTAGTCACTATTGAGGATTTGATTGCTTTTTAAACACATGATCACGTTTATCTTGCATATTCCAAATATACAAATAGAGACATGCCCTAAATATGTTTTTTTGATAAAGAAAGTAAATTCATCAATACCATATTATTAATTATAACTGTAGTTTTTTATTTAATGTAATGTAACACGTTATTCTGGTAATAAGAAGAGTATGCATGAATTATCAAATCTATATATTTTTAATGATTCAACCCGTATAACATACGGGTTCTATCCTAGTGTTATAATAAATATATAATAAAATATAAATGCACATATTCTCTATTTACTTGTAATTATATCTTCATTGTGTAATTATCGTTTCACCTTAACTTCTAGTATATGTCTCATTGTGAAGTAGGTTGAATGAAATGAGTTTTCTCAACCTCATGTTATGGGCACCAACAACTCTAAATCTCACTAGAATTTAGTCAAGGTAAATGAAAATGATATGGTTTGAGCATAGAAACACCAAGGGGAGTAAGAAGAAAAGCGTGCTAGATGATAAATGGCTATCTGATTGACTAAGAGAATGTGGTCGAAAACCCCGATGGTTATAAGGAAGTTGGCTGGCCATTTTTCTAATGGTGAATTTAGATCATTGACTGGCCACTGGCACCACCCATTCATATAGATTCTCTGAGTACAAGACTCAAAAACCATCATCAGGAGGAAATTCATCATATGTGAAAAAACCTCATTGCTCAACCTTGAACCCCCTCCCCCCCCCCCCCCCAAATTTTTTTTTGTCACATGTGGGACTTAACCCGAGACCTCCCATATTTAATGTCTTCGGGTGCCTCACCTCAACCATTGGGATCATTAGCATTGGTTGTGGATACAGTTACAAGTGATTGAGTGGCAGCAATCCAGGAATGAATGACTGTTAAGAAGTTTTCACTCACCCAACTAAAAGCAAATCTGTGAGTTCCTCGTGGACAAAGCCGCCAATATTGGTGGTATGAGGGGTCATATGTTACAAATGGTATCAAAGCCACTCTTGTGTTGTTTCATAAAGAGCTATTCCAGCATAAAATACACCTTGTAAAGATAAACAACAAAATGAAATAGCAAATAAAGGAGGTTGCGATAACAGCCATGCCGGTCATCAGAAAGCATCATAGCCTAATACAAAGATATTACTAGACCATCTTCGAATTATAGATGTCTAGTTAGCAAAAGCCACCGCGATAAGAAGCAAAGTGTTTTAAACAGAAACAAAAGTCTCAGATAAGAGACAACTTACACATAGCTAAACCAATCAGAACAAGCCACCACCCATAAAAGCCATTTAAAAAAAAGATATGTGGCATGGACGATGGAGAATTAGAGACAACCGTACCCAGAAATGTTATATTATATAAAAATAAGCAGTTAGCAACCAAAACTAACTTGTTAGGCTCAGATCATCATAGAAATTCATAACAGAGGTCAAATTATGGTCCTATGGCTGCAAAAAGTACCATCATGCCAAAATAAACCAAAATTTCCTTTGAACCCCAATTAAAAAAAAAACATCATAGCCTTATTCAACGGTTACAAATCATCATTCAACATATTCTAGTCATGAAATGATAAGCATAGCCTCAACAGCCTCAAAGCAACCAAAATGAACCATCACAGGAGCATCAATATAACATTAAAATATTTTTATTATAATGTAGATTTTGCACTCACCAATTAGACTATGTTCATTATAATCGTAATGAAACCTTATATTCACCTAATTTTCAATACGGGCTTAAGGTCTTAAGTTTGCAAATCATAAATCAAACGCAATCATATTCAGGGTTGCATTGTTTTTTAAAACTTTTTTTAAACATGGTTATCTTAATGTTGCATTATCTAAAGATACAATTAAACATACTCAAAATAATTTTTTTTATAAAGATGCTAAACTCGTCAATACCAAATTATGAATTATAATTATAAATTTTGTTTTTCATAATTTAATGTAATACAATACCTAACTCAAATAATAAGAATATTATTCCTGAATTATCATTTATATATATACTAATTAGTCAGCTCGTATAATATACGAGTTCTGTCCTAATTATTACTAACGATTTTAGAGACCTGAAGGCTTTTTCTAAAATATATATATTGCTCAACCAAATACATCACCATTGCGCACGGATCCAACACAAAAATTTATTAAAAGCCAAAAAATTTAAAAGATTTTCACTTGTACGAGTTAAAGGGTAGCACGTGTTACCCCTAGACTTGATAAAGATCCGTGCTACCCCTGGACTTGATAAAGGTCCACCCCTAGTTATATAACTAAGTTGTCATTCTATAATTATCATTTCACCTAAACTTCTAGTGTGTATGTATATGTCCTCGTATAATAGGTTGAATAAAACGACTTTCCCTCTTATTTTCAATCAAAATATTTATTTAATTTATTTTATTCTAGATTTTCTAGTTAAATTAGTTAATTAATTTGGTTCATGAGCAACTATAAAAAAGTCTCCTGTTTTGACTAACTCAGTAACTTGAATGGGATCGTAATAATAAGTTATTCCTTTTTTCTTTTGAACGGCTTTAAATTTTATACATAGATACATTATAATTAAACAGTTTAATAAATAAAAAACATAATTAAATAATATTAATTTAAAACATTACATTATCTTAAAATTCAAAAACATTGCATAAAAATTAAAACGTAAAGATTACATAAAATAGTAGACCCCTTAATGATCTTCCACATCGGTTGAAACCTAAAATCGGATGCCATTACAAAACGATATTTTTGGAGCGCATTAAGCAATACGTCATTGTTTTGGTTCCGGCTGATCTCATTGTAGATGTTTTAACGTTGTGATTTTATAGCATATGTCCCTCCATTTGGACATATTGGTTCAATGTCACGGTACGGTCGTGACACATAGCAAGATGGAACTTGATGCTAACGTCAATCCAAAAGACTCGTATGTGTTGACTGTCACCTAAACAAAGTAAAGATTCGGTATAAAAACAATAACTAATTAATAGTTGGTACTAAAAATAGAACGAAATTTACAAGGTTATTCACGTTGTTTGTTGTTTCAACCTTGCTCGCACCAACGCGAGTCTTCCGCTGGAGTTCAAGGTTGTGTCTCTTGAAGATTTAGAGTGGTGATCTAAAAATTTAGAGTGGATGGTAAGAAGAGTGTGAAGTTTTTGAAGTGGATGGTTGATTTACATAGAGTGGATGGTGATAAGAGTGTTAAAGTTTTGAATTTTAAAAAAAAAAAGGTAGTCGTTGAACCTGGCCCACCTCCCCATGACTTCCGCCCGTTGCTGCTATCACGAGAGGGTGGAAAACGCCCGTTGCTGCTATACGATGCTTCATATAAAAATGATGATGGGTCAGATTAGTTTATAGTCTTTTTCCCCTATCGTAACAGTAACTCATCATCGACTCTCTACTCTCTAGTATTTACCATGACCACAATCACCTGAGCACTCTCTGGTTCCTTGGCGACAAACAAAATAGAATTTACAAATGACTTGTTAGAATTCAGGAAACGATTTTCGATCATCGTTTGATCAATTACAACATAAAACAAATAACTGTGGAAGATAGATAATTCAGGAAACAATTTTCAATAATCGTTTGATCAATTACAGCATAGAACAAATAAGAGTGGAAGATAGGTACTATAGTAATAAAAAGAAACTCCCACGTGTTTTGATCACGAATCGCAGCAGGATCAGTTCCTTCAAAACGTAAGAACACAGAAAGAAACCAGGCAAACAGATTCGTCGTCTGTTCCCAAGGTACACCGGTTCGAAACAGTGTGTACTGCCGGACAAGATACCGCAATAGTAATCGAGAGCAATGTGTCATTGTTTTCGGAGCTGGCATTCGTGTCCGCAGGTCACGCGTTGGACTTGTGATCCATCAAACCATTTTCGGCAACCCCCTTGCGCGCGTGTACATGCTAGAGTAAAACACATCCAAAGCTTTGACAAAGCTTGGATGTATGGTACTTATAAACCAACTCAACCTTTGTTTCCACACCAATGTGGGATAACCAAACTCATTTGAGATTAACATCTCATTCACACATATTTTTTCAATATGACTTTAAGATAAATTCGATCCCACATTAAGATTGTCATACCCTGAAGGCGTATGAGTTCGTACTAGGATGTTTTCATACTTAAACTTGAGATATGGTTGTTGTGTATGTCAATACACGCCATCTAACGTGCTAGATAAACGAGCGTTGCAACCTTATATCTATCACAATACGTGCCATCTAACGTTCTAGATAAACGAGCGTAGCAACCTTATATCTACCACTTATTTATATGTGATATATTCAGCTCGTAATACATTTTGATGTGAGACAACCTATTTCATTGTTTGTGAGTTTGTGTACTAAGACAAATTTCAGATTTCAGTATTTGACTATGGATAGCTCATATGTTTTACTTCTGTTATCTCTTGGCATATTTCACCACTATTGTTCTTTACGTTACTAAGCAATTTTTGGCTCAATCATATTTTCTTTCGGATGAATGTTTTCTTATTTACATGGCAAACCTTAACGACTGTTAACCGATAACCAAACCGCAACCGAACTGAATTAACCTATAACCAAGATTAACCGACGATTATTGTTAAGGTTCTTTGATTAACCGCAAAATCAAAAAGTGCCCCATAACCAAACATTAACCGAACCGAACCATTACATTAATTTGTAGCTTGGGTGTTTCAAGTAAATTGATAAGTCAATATATACACACTGGACACATGCAATATATGCATTCGGTAGATATTCACAAATGAAGAATCAAACTCATATAATCAAATAGATATTCACAAATGAAGAATCAAACTCATATAATCAAATAGAAACTGATTACACACCAAGCACTTAAAAATCATCGACTGTATAATAATTAATAAGTTGTGTGTATTATTCTTGACTTCAAACTATTGTTTAACCAATTAAAAGTGGTGCATTATTAGCTCGATCTACTTCTATACATAACATAGTAATCATAAATCTGCAAGAAACTAATATTGTTTTGCTCAAAACTCCATATGTAAGTTCAAGTGATACTAGAACTAGCTTTTGTTTTCTTTCTTTCTTTCTTTTTTTTTTTTTTTGAACGGCACTAGAACTAGCTATAAATGCAGCATTATCCCACATCATTAGTTATAAGAGCATCTCACTAGAACTAAGTTTATAACAATTTTAGTGGAATTGAAGTGTTGCACATTATATCAAAGTATGCATACAAGTTTTGATGGAAAAAAGGTAACACATCAAACAAACGCTTACAGAGTTTAACAGCTACAAATAAGGAAAATAAACCATTTTGCATTTGTTCCATTCTTTATTGTGACCATCATTAATATAAACATTATGTATATTCTAGTATTATTCTATTCGGAGAATATTCAAAAACTTGTAACTTAACATAAACTAGATAGAATCTTTGTGCTAATTGGATATCCAAAAGTCAAATTTAGAGAAAAACACGTTATACAGTTCTGTTTCAAGAATCTTGATGCCCTTGTCAACATCTATGAAGTATAATCAAATAATGGCTTATTTAATATTCATATAAGTTATTGTCACAAATAATTGTTTTTAGTGGCATCAAATCTCAAATTGTATTTGAATAACATTAATATGAAAATGTAGTATGTGCAAGGTGATGTTTATATTACTTGATTGATCAATACAAAGAATACATCTATATATAGAGAGAGAGATAAGAGAGCGTAAAGCGATAAACACAATTAATAAACAAGAAGACGTAAAGACAATAAACATCTCCAATGAACATATCTAATATGCATCCTCAAGCCGAAAGTGAAAGCAGGAATGTGAAGCTTGGATCGAATAGTGTCAAAACAAGAAGGCGATAGTCCCTTGGTCCATACTCCATACATCTCCACTAGATTTAAGTCACACATTGGTTGATGAGAAGAAATAAATCTTCTTTATAAGAAGGTGGATGCCTTGTCAATCAAAACGCGTTTTGCTTGGGGGAGTAATTTGTCGGGTGAAAATAAAACCGTAAGTTCCTAAGTGGGCAAACCATTGGGAGTAAAGCGTGTTATATCATAAACCATATGGATATCAGAGACCATGCCAAAAGTCAAAAGAGTATATGAAAATGAAGTAGAAGTAACCCTCAATCCAAAATACAAACTATTTTCGAGGGAGTCCATGTAATCAAATACTTGGGCCTAAATTGATTTTTGAGCCCAAATTGTGACAAACTAAGTTGCCTAATAGAGAAAAAATCTAACCCAAAGGAACAAATGGTGGATTTGTTGGGCCTCTAACACCCGACCCACTATAACAAATTGCGCTACTAGGATTTGTTGGGCCACTAAAACAAATGCAAGTTTTTAGAGAAAAGATCCATCGATGGCCGTTGATGACTTTGAGAACGGTAAACACGATTATGAAATAAAGGGGAAAGTTTCTGGCCTTTTCCTTCTTCTAGTCACTGTGTGCCAAATTAAATAAACATATTGTTTGAACCAAATCAGGAACTGGGTAGTCCGGCGAATTGGATCGAACAGAACTCAACTCTGACTTTGGATCGGATCAGGGAGGTAAGCTTGTAATTATTGAACCATAAGATTGTATTAAGTTTATATTGTAGCCCACGGGCCCAGTTTAGGTTAATTAGAGTTTAATATTCCCTATATATATAGTAACCTTAGTTATTAATGAAACCAATTTAGTCTTTCATAATCTTACATGGTAATCAAAACTAAAATCCTTATAACCTTAAATTCCTTTGCTCTAGCCGTCACCATCGTGTTCAAATTCTAGACAGGGCGGTGTGTCACCACCACCACCGCCCTGTCCCCACTTCGTTTCTCCGTTTATATATATATTTTTTCTATTTTTCTGTTTTGCGTTCAAATAATGCTTCAGCCGGTTTAAGATTTCCACATCTCATATGTGAAAAGATATCAAAAGCCACATATTTTTGCTCGAGTTATTTTTGATTGGTTCAAAATTTCCAACGGCCAAACTAAAGTTTTCCTATTAAATTCCTCGATCTGCTTAAATTTATTGTTCATCTGCAATGGATCATCTCAATTTTTTTTTCTTCCAAATCTCTCGTATGTGATAGCTAAGATCGCTAGCGTCAATGCCCTCAGTTTTGTTTTCTCCAAACAAATAAAACGTATTTTGATGATCCTCTAGCACCATCCAGTGGTAAGCTACGCCAATGGCAGCATCTCAACTGTCAATGTCGTACTCCGTCAAGTCGCTCTGTGCGGTCGCGCCGCTGATGTTTTTTTTCCTGTTTTTTTATTGCCGCTGACTTTGGTCCGCCGCTTATTGGACTACGGTGCCTACTATGGCAGCCGACTTCGGTCCGTCGTTTTTTTCTTGCTTATTGCCGCCGACTATGGTCCGCTGCTTACTAGGTTTTGACCCTCCGCCGCGCTACCTGTTGGATTACGATCCGCTGCTGCGCCACCATATTTATTAGTTGCCTTTTCATTCATCTGCTTATTGGACTACAGTCCCCCGTCACGTCGCTAGATGAGTTAGTTTTTTTTACCCAACCGTCGTTGTATGGTATGCCTCTTGTACGATTACGAGTTCTATTGTTGAAGACTTTGAAGATTAAGGATGACAAAGTTCAAGGATATCATGGATTTCCGTCGAAGCATGCTTATGGTTTTATTGTGTTTATGGTTTTTATTTTCTAGTCTTAGCATTCGGTTCCCTTCCGCTATGACTGCGGGGGAGTATTGAACCATAAGATTATATTAAGTTTATATTGTAGCCCACGGGCCTAGTTTAGGTTAATTAGGGTTTCAATATTCCCTATATATATTGTAACCTTAGTTATCAATGAAATCAATTTAGTATTTCATAACCTTACAGTAATAACCGGACAGTGACATGCACACGTAGAGAACGCGTTAGGACCAATGCAGTGCAGGGAAGAATTCCCTGCGACGCCCCTCCGACGTGAGAAACAGTGGTATGAGTTGATCGGAGAAGAAAATATGTGAAAGTGATGGTGTAAAGTGAGCATGAAATGTACCTCAGGTGACCCTAAGTATTTATACTTCAGGTTGCATGGATATTGACGTTAAGTACCAGTGCGTGGACCTTTCAAAAGAGATTATGCATCAATGGACGATATCTACTAAGAGATGCAAATTGTATCTAAACGCAACAGGTTCTTGCTTATATGGATACTGAGATATCTACACCAGTTCTGACGTCTGGTATTGAACAACATGATTATTCAAAATTTGCTGATCCAAGTTCAGAAAAGAAAACAAGGTCAAAGTCTAAGAAGAAGACAAAAGAAATAGCAAAGTACATAAGTTTGATTCAAATTCTACATTCCTTGAAAAGGAAAAGGTGTTTGAAGGAAATCCAGGTCAAGTGAAAGTTCAAAAGTTTTTCAGAGATTGTGATTGATGACTCATTAATTTCCAAGAAAAATGATATGAAAGCAATCAAATCTGAGTTTTCTAAGCTTGCAAACAAGGCCATGAGATACCAAATTCCGTGTAAGATAAATTAAAACACAAGAATGGTGGCCTAGGATTTGAAAGCAAAGTGTTTTGAGATGAAAACTACCAACAAGAAGGTGCTTAAATGTTGGGCAAAAGAAGCAATAACAGGTGTTATCAGATAAGAAGCTTCGAGTTTGGAAGAAGGTAGTTTCTCCTACATCTGCTGATGACAAGGTTTCTACTGAAGAGTATTAATGCATATCTGATGTTACACCAAAAGCGGTAAATGTTCAAGTTCATTTCATTCCGTTAAGTCAAACAGGTTTTATTTTCATGATAAATTCTTTGGTTATGGAGATGATTCGGGTTTTTATGATCCTCCATTTGAAAAATATTTTCAAAAAACCTACCGAACCAAAGAAAAATAAACTTGTAATTTCAATCATTTATGATGATGGATCAACTGATCAATTTGGTAATCCAATTTCTATACTGATTATTGATCGTCGACGTTGTTACATTGTCGTGAAAAATGACATTTTGTTAATACTTGTCCTATAAATGTTAACAACTCATCATCATGTCAAAAATACAAAATTTGTTAATCCAGAAGAAATAATTTTTATTGAACCAATGTCGAATAGTCAGGTGTTGATCGATTATTTGTCAATTTTATTTTTGTTATTTATTTTTTTCATTTATATTTTTAGGGGGAGATAAATTTGAAAAATTTTAAAAATAGAGTTTGTTGATTTTAGGGGGGGAGAAATTGAGTATGGAATTTTATTTTATTTTAAAGTTCTAAAATTGAGAAATTGATCCGACAAATCGAGAAATGATAGTACATCAGCACATATGTTTAGCTGCCATGGATAGATTAAATCTAAAGGTTGTAGGTATTTGCATAATCTGTGAATCTGCATGTCTAATCTGAAATCTGCAAGTAAGATATAAACATAAAGTTTTCCTGATGATTTTCGTTATTTGCTGCTGTGTAATGATTCTGTCAAAAAATAGAATAAGAGATATAATGATGAATGCATGTTTTCTTTTTGAAAGATTTCAACTTGGTTTGTTATCTTAACTAATATGACCAAATGACTGGACAATCTTTGCGTATCGAAAGATCGACCTGCTAGGTAGTCATTTAGGTTTTCATTCTGACTTTATTACACTCTCTCTGCGTACTCACAAGGTCGACCTGAGAGTGAAAGTCTGTAATACTTCAATTTGTTTGATTTTCTCTGTTTTCTCAAATACTTGGGCTTTCTCTGCGTGTAAACAAGACCGACCTGATTGCTAAGTGTTTGAGGTTCTGCTTTATTTTTGCATGACTCATCAAGAAAGATCAAATTGCTTCTATATGATAAAACATGATGATTTGCCGGTATATCTGATAGAGTGAAGGCCGAGTTATCAGTGCATGATAAATTACCTTAAGCATAGCTGAAAACGATAAATATGATTGGTTCGTGCTGAAATAAACATAAATGTTATATTTGTGATTATCTTATCTTGGCTTACATTCTGATTAAGGCCGAAATTGAAATGTGCTAGATGCGTTATGTCTGATATGATCTCGCGTTATGACCTTTTTCGCAAAATAAAAATTTTTTTTGATTCATTATTGCTTATTATATTTCTGGTTAGTAAATCCAAAAATATTTTTGGTGTGTTTTAGCACAAACTCTGTAAAAGCTAAAAAGATTTTATTTCTTGTTTATTTTCGATCGATCAACACAAGATACAAAAGTTTCAAAATTAATTTTCAAACCATCGTGGTTCTCCTAAGGAGATTTTTTTCCCAAGATTAACTTATGTTGGCTTGAAAATGGTAAACTGCCTTTTTTGTCTTCATAAAATCGCAGGTTCAAATGTGACTGACGAGCATGGAGAAAGGGGGAGTACATGAAGAATATTTCTCAAATGGTTCAGTTGATATGGTCCTGTTCCAGCCATGCGAGCTCTGCAACTAACATCGGATTTCAAGATTGAAGATCCAATTCAACAACGTTGAAGATCATATACTTGAAGATTTAAAGATGATAGCAACATATACATCACATGTTAAAGGGGAGTCTGTTAGAGCATAATTTGTGTGTCTCATGTGTTGTATCTAGATGTATCGTGTTAGTTGACAACAGTTAGTGAATTGATGTATGGCTGCCAACGAACCAAGCAGCGAACGGCTAGTTCGTTAACAACCAAATCCATAAAATTGTTCCACATAAGTTCATATACAAGAGCATATAGAACAACACAGATTTCGCATGTGGTGTTTTTAGTGATATAGATTAAAGAACATGAGTTTGATATGGTACATGTTGCACCAAAACTTAAAAGAAAAAAGGGCTATGATACTCACATGATATAGGAGATACGAAACAGACACGACACCACAAACAAGACGGCTAGACCCGATGATGGCCCTGACGACTAGATGAGATAAGGAAAGAAATTAAATACGTAATTAACTAAATTTCACTGCACAAGCGACTCGACGACTCGTTGGTGACTCATACGGTGATACATACGCTTATGATTCAAAATAAGTTTCAATCCAAAACTAAGGACATACTCATAACCTCCTAGATATACATATATCATCAAGAAGTCAATTAAGGTCAGCATAATGATTATATCTATCCTACGGTACTTACATATCATTATGCAACATCATACATATAATTTTATCAAGATTAACCCTAGATCTATCATCAAGATACATAGGAGAGCATACACGACATGGATCTACTCATAAAAATACCAACTTGATGATGACATCAATAGATCTAACATAGGAGAGCATACATGGCATAGATCCAATCATATTACATCATAAAAATTCCTACTTGATGATGAACCCTTTAGATCTAACCCTAAAGAGCATGCATGTCATAGATCTAGTCATATTACAACATAAAAATCTAAACTTGATGATGATATCCACAGATCTAACCCTAAAGAGCATGAATGGCATAGATCTCATCATTTCATAACATAAAAATCAATACTTGGTGTTGATATCCATAGATCTAACGCTAAAGAGCATACATGGAATAGATCTCATCGTTTCATAACAAAAAATTCCAAACTTGATGATGATATCAATAGATCTACTACATAACAACATGCTTAACATAGATCTAACCTAGATTCATCATAAAAAGTCAATATAGCAATTAGCATCATGGCTTAGATCTAACCTAAAATCATCAAAAAGTTCAGATCTTGATCATGCAAGATTACAAGAACAAGAGGAGGTACTTCCAAGAAAACTGAAAGAATGAAGAAGGGGATGAAGAATGATGATCCAAGCCTTGATCTTCCAAATCCAAGCTCCCAAAATCAAGATATGGTGATGAAAGGTGAAGATCAGGGGTTTTTAGCCGTTTTGGGTGATTAGGGTTGGAGAAATGAGGGGCAAGAAGGCTAAGTATGTTTAAATAGTGAAAAAAATTAAGGTTTGCTGGAAAATGAGCTTTAAGCATATCGCCTAAAGCATGGGGTGGGTTTAGGCGTAGCGCCTAGAACCCCTTCGTGCAAGCCCTTGTCTGATTTCTTAATTCACGTGCCCGGTTCTTCATGTTTTGATGTTTTCGAGTCCCATTTTCGCCCAAATTACCCAATTCATCATCACATCATGTTAACCACATTTATTCCTGTCAAAACAAATATAAATACGCCACATAACTAATAGAAATGCACATGTAGGGTCACATAACGTGTTTTTGGTTGGTTTTGTCGTAGGTATTGATTTTGGGCAATTCAACAAAGTTTGGCGTCTCGATTAAGTATGTGATGACTTATGATATGATTTATGATTATTAGACTCATAAAAATGTTGAAATCGACATACGATGCTCAAATACGAGATTCTCGGTAAACGACGAATCGCGTACCGAAATCGCGTAAAAATCGTAAATTGCTTTATACGAGGGATCCAATTTGAATCCAAGTGTTTTTAATTAAATATTTTATTTTAAAGAACGATCATGAATCATTTGAAAACATTATTTTGAGATATAAATACCCGAAAATTCACAAGTACTTAATAGTTCGCAAATTGGTAAAACATGAAATTTCAAAATGGGTCGGATTTTATAATCGGGTAAAATACAAATGTTACACTAATATCCAAACACAATGTCTTTTAACAGTTCTTAATAAATGGTTTTTGGAATCCAATAAATGTTGTTTTCTATTTTAGAAATGTCATATGTTTAAAAAAACATAATTAAATGATAACATACCATTGATTAATATCTAAACATAATGCACTACTTAAAAGTGTTTTTTACCGGAACTCAAACCCCTCTCTCTCTCTCTATATGTGTGTGTGGCCACATAACCTAGTGTAAGGCTCCACCACTTATTAATCCCAAAAAGGGCACTAGGTTATAGTTGATGTTTCATTTGACAACCGTATTTACGTTAAGAGATATGTGCGGTCTAATATTTATTTATAAATAAATAGCCAACCTTACACTGATATAATTAATATAACATCTAGTCTCACATAAGTAAAACCATGAGCTATAAAATTTAAATGCCTGATGCCTGATGCCTGATGCCTCCTCTCTGATCTTTTTTCCTAAGGAATACATAACAATTACACATTACAATAGAATCTTAAGCATTTGGCTTAGTAACCTGGTCCTGTTTAGAATGACCACCACCAGGGCTGTGCCCAGGTCCTGTTGCAGGACTGGATCCCGATTGAGTATCGAATCGGTGCTCCGTGAAAGAATGACCCACTCCTGGACTGCTACCTGGGCTTGTAGGCCGAGAGTCAGTGACGACCGATTCTGGTTTTAACCTTTGGTCTCCTTGACTTCGGCCTGCCACTTGTGACGGAAATGTTGATTTCTCTTCTGCAACAAGCATCCTGATGACCCTTGGTACATCATTTGCTGTTAAAGCCTGAAGAGGGTCTCCATTTCTTGAAGGCAGTTGTTGGTCCACTTTACTATGATAAACTTGTTGTTTCTTCATGGATTTTATTTGCCTTCCCTCAATGATCACTAGGGTTTCAAGAACAGCAATTGCTAGAACAAAAATAAGGTAGATGTCTATTTTGAAGGTGGTCATGATGAGCTAGAGAAATATTGGTGGGTATAAGATCTTTTGTTATTGTTTTTGTAGAGGTAGTTAGAAGGGAAGAAGTATAATGGATGCTCTAATTAGTCTTTGTGCCTTGTGTATTTATAGTATTAAGGTGTGCCACTTGTGATTCTTTAGTATCAATCGAAAAGTAAGCAAATCATTAACCGAGTGGCCGGGTTTTTCATTTTTTAATCAAAAGAATTAATATTTTAATACCTCATAAGTCCTATTACAAGTGTTATATTATGCATCCTAAGTCCTAACAATGACCTTGGCAACGTGAACACCATTCATGTTTCATGACTCTTTTGTATTGCATGTCTATATGATAACTAGATTTAAAGAACACACGAATTGCCGTCGGAACACGGGAGGAAAAAATGTCTTAATTTTTTGAAGAAGTAAAAAAAATAAAACCAGAATAGTAAAAACACTACAACAAAATAAAGAAAAACGGAAAACACTATAGCAGGTAACAAAAAAAAAAAAGAGACCAAATAGTGTTTGCACACGGTAACACTAATTTGTTAATAGATATATGAAATTGGTGAGCATGTTATATATACATGCAGGGTGGGGTTATTGTGAGAAGTTTACTTTGGATAAGAAGGATAAGAAGGAATCTTAGCCATTAGCATGGTAATAAAGATGGACTCTCACTACTAAATATAAACAAAATCTTGCAATTCAGGTAGTCCATACGGGAACTTGTTACTATATGAAATACATATATATTTAAATTTTCACGTTATTTAAGCAATCATTTTACTCCCTATTTTCATAATTTGTTATAAGATTGTGAGAACAAAAGATGGATTCATCATTATCATCCATTCATCCGGCTATGCCTAAACATTTTTTGTTAAAAATTACTACAACAATCGCAGTAGACAAAACTCAAATTTATACTAATGAAGTTTAAGTTCGCGTTCAAAAGCAAGAAAGCTGCATTAAAACGAGGTTGTGAAGCTACATAAGATCGTTTGGTGTGTGTGACGAGTTTGCAGAGGTTGGCAATAAAATTTTCAGTCGACAACAGTTTCGGCTTCAATTACGTGGAGATCTATTTTGCTGGATAGTTAATGATATGGAGAGAGCTAACATTTTTTAGATTATCATAAGAAACAAAAACAACAACTATACCCAGTAAAGTCCACCAAAAGTATAGAAACAAGAGGTAGAAAAGGGTTTTACCTCCTTACAGAAGTGGAGAGCCACATTTCGTCATATGACATTAACACCCCATTCAATTCATGAGATGAGTAGCCGGAGGTTTTCAAGAAAACTTCAAAGGGAAGTATAAATAGTTTTGTAAAGGTGTCATTAACATTTATAACAAGCAATATTCGCCTAAATAGACGACGTGTAATGAAATTTAACAATGTATCGGGGCAGATGAATCGAAACATGTGTTTGTGTGGAAAACTGACTAAATCGACCCTAATAATCTGATACCCAACCACCCGAAATTTAATATGGTTGGATTACGAGTGAGATTTAAATAAAGAACCGACTAACCTAAAAACCGATTGGATTGACCTGATTAAATAGCCTAATCCCAAGGATTAAAATCCTTTGAATAGAAGGAATTAAATTCTTTTTGTAATTATGTATTTGATCTATTCTTATATGATAGCAAACAATTCATCATATTATATTAAACATCAAAAAGAATATTTATATTTTATGTTTATTCGGGTTATTCGAATCTTCGAATCGAATCGGTAAAACTAAATTCGAATTCAATTTCAGGTTATTCAAACTAGATTCAAGTAATTCAAGTAATGAATATCGAACTCATGGTTGCTTTTGTAGCAGTGACACAAATTATTGTAAACACTTTAACAAGTGACAGGTCTATATTTTTTTTAGCGAGGGCAAATATATATATTCATTCTGTTAAAACAAGTCAAAAAGATCTGGTTAAACAGGTCAAAAAGGTTGGTTAATAGGGTTAATAGGGTCACAAGGATCGATTATTAGAATAATAAAATTGGTGAGAGTTCAAGTCCTACAATGTAGTCATGTTAGAATAATAACAACACTAATAATAATACTAATAATAATAGTATATAAAAAAACTAACCTAAAACACTCAAAAACAAGCAAGGAATGTTTGTACAAGTTATAATGGGGTAAATGGTGAAAGTTAGTAGCTTTCATCATCTAGAGAGTAATCGTCAAATAAAAAAATAATGATGTGACTGAAGTTTTCTCGTATTAAAACTAAATATAAAGATTGTTGGCTCGTTGTATAGGTGGTGATATGATATGATTAAATATCTAGAAATGTATCATAACAGACCGCCATTTATGATATTTAATCATCTAGCTTTACGGCCACCACCAACAAAGAGATTCTTCACTTACTACCCACTGACTTGTATATGTTTATTAGTTTGTACGGATGAATGGTTGATATCAAAGATTTAGGCTATTCAAATATACTTAAGTGAAGCAATTCTTTAGCTAGTGTACTAAATGGTATAATCCTACTCAAAACATAGCTATTGATTGAGTAAAATAAGGCAAATTACTCAATTAAACATTGACATCACATTTATCTTATCTTCGTTTCAAACGTGACTAGGTTCATTATGAAGCTAATCACATAATAAAGTACGAACCCAATAAAAATAATACTTAGATTAACATTATTTATATATAGTTGCTTCCAATCAAACTTGATGAAAACTCATTTTCCCAACTAGATTAGATGAATAAACATATCTTCTCAATTTTTTCTCACATGTATGTGCATCTTGTTTGCTTTAGTTTTGTTAGGACTTAGTATTGTTGGTTATGAAAGAGTATTATTATTATAAGAAGTAAAAGAGGCATAGCTAGTGCACTTTGAGAGGTAGGATTTGCTAATCATAGCAACCACTCATGGAAGAAGTGGTTTGTAATGGATGGTTTAAATATAGAGCCGCAATTGACTACATTTAATTATAGCAACCATGCTTAATTTAGTGTTAATACATATGGGTCCCAATTACTTTGTGGAATTTCACATCTGGAATATGCTTTTGTAAAGGAAAAATTGGTGTCGTATGTTATTTGGAGGGATTATTCTTTATGCTCAGTTTTTTGGTTTGTTGAACAAGTTGAGATATTATTTTGGTTTTGCAGTTGTTTAGTGATGATGCTAGTGCTTCAACCAGATCTTATGGTGAAGTGCATACATTTTTTATTTTATCTCGCTATTAGTGAGCTCTCTCTTTGGGCATATTAGATGTTACATTCATCTTTTTTCACTCTCTCCATCCTTACCAACTTTTAAATGAATTAATTAAATTAACTAAAACTAATATAGAGTTACAAAAATTCATTGAGAAAATAATATATGTTTCATTAATAAACAATTACGTACAAGACTGAACAAAAATCAATACAAACACACAACTAGTTATCTAGGTTAGACATGGACAACTCAAGCATTTTGGGAGTCTTAGGTGATGTATAATTAAGTTACGTTGGCCCACACTTAATTTACAGGCCCAATTATAAGCTGGTTATTGGGCCGGCCCAAGCTCAAGTCGGAGATGGGTTAAGTCCGTCTTTAACTAGTCGGTTAGTGATCTAGATTAGGATTAGTATGGTATCAAAAGTTTATTAATAAATGTATAGAGTTATTTTCCTTTAATCACAAGAGTTCTCAGATACCAATTTGAGTTGGTATCAGAGTGGTGACTTTCTGGTGACCTATTCAAGCCCATCAAGGCGGACGGTTCATAATCCGACGGCGATCTGAAGGAATCCTTGGTCCGATAATTCTAAAAAACCCTAGCAAGATTTAGCTACGCTTGGTGTCAATCATACCACATGATTTAAGAACGTGATCCACGATGTCGACTGAAGATGCATCGGTGACTCCACAGGTAGTGAAGGAATACATGACATCCCTTACACGCCCCATGCTCACCCCTAAGAATTACAATGTGTGGGAGGCGCTAATCAAAATGGTATTCTGTCGTGCATGGTATCTAATAGGTGCTCGAGAAGGATTCGATAATAGCCGATAGAAAAACATGATATGGTTATTGCACTGCTGTTATAATCCATCCCAGAAGAACTTTTGCTACAAGTTTCCCAATATGACACGACCAAGGAAATTTGGGATGTGTTGAAAATGGGTATGTGGGTGTTGAATGGGTAAAGGGAAGCAAGAATGGCAACATTAGATACAGGTTCGCGAATCTACAGATGAACGATGGAGACTCGATCGATGAGTTTGCAGCCAATCTATTCAAACTCATGTCAAAGGCGTCGAGTCTTGGAATTGAGATTAAAGATAAGAAACCGGTTTGTAAATTGCTTGGTTCAACCCCTAAAAAGTTTGTTCCAGGTGTTGCATTGATTGAACAGTTTGCGGATGTGAGATCAATGTCCCCTATGAACAATCAGCGACTCCTGGTGCTGCCTATAATTATGATAACCGCAATAACATGGGAATGGGGCGAGGTGAAAATGGTTATGGCTATAGGAATGGACGCTACAACTATCGGGTGGCCGCTGTCAGCCTCCTCCGCCCACTTATGCTCAGTCGTGGCCGCCTTGGGGTTGGTGGAACAGCCCGCCATGCCACTACCGTACTTAGCCAACACCATGTCCTCAACAACAATCGGGGTAGCCTTGTCCTTCGAAACCACAACCTCAAGCCAATACAATTGTTTGCCCTCAATATGATGTGTTTTGCCCTATGGACATAACTACTGCTTATCAAAATATGCAACTCACCCAACCGGATTCGCCCTAGTACATGGATTATGGAGCCTCATCTCATGTTGCTGCTCACCCAGGTGTGATCCACTCTCATGTGTCGAATTCTTGTGCAAGTAATATTTTTATTCGGGATGGTACTTCCTTGCCCGTTGCAGGGTCTGGTAATACCACTCATCATCTCCCAAACCAGTCCTATCATATTAACAATATCCTTCTTGCACCTCATATTGTCAAAAACTTGTTATCTGTTCGTAAATTTTCTTATGATAATCATGTTTCTATTGAATTTGACACCTTTGGATTTTGTTTGAAGGACCTCAAGACTGGAAAGCTCCTTTCGCACCATAATAGCGTCGGGGATCTCTATCTGTTTTTAGCACATGCTTCTCCTCCGGTTGCATGTATCACCGTCTCATCTTCACAAGTTTGGCACTCAAAACTTGATCATCCGGGCTCTACTATCTTAGATTTCCTTTCTAGTCACAAATTTATTTTATATAATAAAGACAAGAACAATTTTGTTTGTCATTTATGTCAACTTTCCAATAGTAAACGTCAACCTTTTATGGATTTTGTGTCATGTACGTTTGCTTCCTTTGATATTATTCACTATGATTTGTGGACATCTCTAATATTAAGGAAGTCCGGGTACAAATATTATATGGTGTTGATTGATAACTTTACCCAATATGTTTAGGTGTACCATCTTAAATTTAAATCTGAAACGTTTCCAAATATTGTCAAACTTTATAAACTGATTCAGACCCAATTCCACAAACCAATAAAATCCTTTCAATGTGACCTTTGCGGTGAGTTTGATAACAACGAATTTAAGACTTTTGCTCAAACTAACTATCTTGTTTTTCGTTTCTCATGTCCATAAACATCCCCTCAAAATGGCAAAGTAGAGCGTATAATTAGATGCTTGAATGACATCATACGGGCCTTACTCACTGAAGATAGTCTTCCATCGCACTTTTGGGTGGAAGCTCTTCACACTGATGCATATCTTCATAATATTCTCCCATCCAAACGTCTCAATCACTACACTCCTACCTATGCCCTCTATCTTCACCATCCCTCCTACACGCACCTGCGTGTCTTTGGATGTGCATGTTATCCAAACCTATGTGCCACCCAACCTCACAAATTACACCCTCGTTTGGTTCGATGTTTTTTTTTGGTACACGTCTAATTTTCGAGGATATAGATGTTACGATCCCATCACGGGACATGTATACTTGTCTCGCCACTTCGTCTTTGATGAATCCTCGTTTCCTTTCCTTACTCTTGCCGCCTCCACACTTGCTACCCCCTCCAGACGACTCTGCCCCTCTTCCCATCGTGCATATCCCGATGCACACCCCCACCCCGCCCTCACCATCAACCACTCGAGCCATTCAGTCTCCTGCTCAATCCCCATCTACGTCTCCAGGTCCAACACCGCCACCAACCCCACTGACTCAGCCCACGACCTAGGTCGTTCCTAATGTCCATCCAATGACTACCCATGCCAAGGTGGGTATCACAAAACCTGTTTCTCGTCTAAACGGTGCATATCGACTCGTCTCTACGTATCTCACCCGTTCCCACTTCTTACTCCAAAGCATTATCAGATACTAACTGGCATCATGCAATGCTTGATGAATTTAAAGCTTTGTAGGAAAATGACACGTGTGAGCTTGTTTCGAAACCTACAAACCATCCGGTGATTAGATGTATATGGTTGTTTCAGCATAAGTTCAAGGCTGACAGGACCCTTGAACGCTACAAAGCGTGGTTGGTTGCCAATGGAAAATCGCAAACTTTTGGTGTTGATTGCATGGAGACATTCAGTTCGGTTGTGTAACCGACTATCATACGTATGGTTCTCATATTTGTTGTATTTCGCTCTTGGCATATCCACCAGTTGGACGTCTACAATGCATTCTTGTATGGGGATTTACATGAACCAGCCACCAGGTTTTATTGACTAGCGTTTCTTAATCAGGTGTCTCACTTAAAATGCTCGTTATATGGTCTTAAACAAGCCCCTAGGTCCTGGTACACCTGATTTTCTACATTCCCGGTTTCTAAAGGCTTTAAAAATAGACTTTGCGATCCGTTGCTCTTTATGTTGATGACATTGTTCTGACGGCTTCTGATTCGGGTGTCTAGCGCTCTATTATTACATTGTTGTCTAGGGAATTTTCCATGACCGATCTCGAGGTGTTGCACCACTTTCTTGGCATTCAGTCACTGAAGACAAATCTGGGTTATTTCTGAGTCATGAAACAATATGCTCGTGACATCCTTCAACGTGCATCCATGTCCACTTGCAAACCGTCTGCCACTTTAATCGACTTGTCCTTTAAGTTAATTGCAGATGATGGTCCTTTATTATCCGATGGCACGTTGTATAGAAGTCTGGCACGAGCCCTTCAGTACTTAACTTTCACCCGCCAGACATTACTTATGATGTTCAGCAAGTATGCCTATTCATGCATTCTCCACGTGAACCTCACTTTTATTTTATGAAGTAAATCTTGAGTTATGTCCAAGGTACTATCGATCAGGGTCTACGCATTCAGCCAGGGCCTCACACATCCCTCACTGCGTATTCAGATGCTGAATGGGGGGATGTCGTGATTCCAGGTGTTCTAATTATGTGTATTGTGTCGACATGGGTAATAATTTGATCTCCTGCCTCCTTTAAAAGGCATAACACAATATCCATGTCTAGTGTTGAGGCTGAATACAGGGCCGTCGCAAATGCTGTTGCTGAAGTAAGCTGGCTGCGAAATCTGTTACTTAAGTTACACTTCCCTCTGTGTTCTGCGACAGTGGGTTTTTGTGATAATGTATCTGCTGTCTATTTAACTCGCAACCCAGTCCAGCATCAGCGCACTAAACACGTGGAGATGGACATACACTTTATGCGAGAAAAGGTTCGTCTAAGACATATTCGTGTTTTGCATATCCCTTCTAAGGTTCGGTATGCTAATATCTTCACCAAATTGCTGTCTTGATCTCTCTTTGAGCATATGCTGATATCTTCCAGTTCGAATTGTGAGGGCGTATTAGTCTATAAAATTTATGTGATTATGTATATTTTATGTATTTATCAAGGGTGTATTGTGTAACCTAGAAATATATATATAGGAGGGCATGCAATCTTTGGTAATCAGTTAAATGCGTACACTTTTAATGCCAACTAATTTCAAATTCTATCACACATGCCTTTAATGTGTTCAACATGTGCCCGAATACATATACATGTGCCTTTAATGTGTTCAACATGTGCCCGAATACATATATATTGGTGAAAAAAATACAAAGTATAAAAATGAAAAACCTAAGAATACAAACTATATAAGGTTGTTACGACGTTGGGTGACCAAAAATTATGAAAAATGATCTGTTTGCATATGGTCGGACAAAAATGGTCAAAACCTTGTCTTGGAATCATTTACATCACAAGTAGAAATTTTCGCAACCACATCCAAATCTCTCAACATTGGATCGTCATTAGAGGATCATCTCCAAGCGTGTAATGGCCAAACGAGAGTTGTTTGAAGCCAATATGGGGTTTGATCTAGACCAAGTTTAGATTCGATTGATGGCTTCAAGAGGTTCCAAGTGATTTTCAAGTGGATATTAATCATAGGAGAGATATTATCAACTTTGATTTAGGATTATATATGCCTAATTATCAAGCAAATCACCAAGGTAAGTTACGTTCATATTGTTGAAATTTAAACGTAAAATGATTATGACAATCGTTACACAAACAGTAACATAATATAAGAATACAAAATAAATTGACGATCTAACCGAATCGAAGACGTAGTGAACCGTATGACGAACTGATGGCTGGAACGATCCCTGAAAGTAGAAAACAAGAAAAACAAAGGAACCGGGCTTGTGTTTGACACAATTCCCTTTAACAGATTCGCCGTATGTTGCCAGGGTACACCGGTTCGAAGCAACGTGTATTGCCGGACTAGATGATCTGCCTGAAACGAAGCCGGAATGCAGCAGCAACAACAATGAGATCGTTGATAAGAAAACAGCAGCAACACTGTGTGTTTCTAACTGATTTTGTGTGTTCGTACTTGTGTGTTCTCCTTATGAGCCAATTCATATCCCATTAATCCATGGTTATTAAAAATTCGTTCTAGAAACTGCTCAAAGTAAGGTCTCGAAAAGGTCTCGAAAATTAGCAAAAAACAAAAAACGGGTCACTAATTGACCCCCGTTTCAAAGCTGCATTCGTGTCCATATGTCACGCGTTCAGATCAACCCGAATCATCATTTTTTGCGCCCCCCCTCCCCCTCCTATGCGAGTAAAACATGACACAAGATATATCAAAGGCTTTGGAGTATAACCTTATAAGCTAGTTCAACTAATGTTCCCACACCAATGTGGGAAACATATTTCACATATTCCAAACTTGAGATTAATATCTCATTCACAGACATTCTCTAACACATATAACACTTCTAAGTTGGTTTCATTGTGTTCTAGCGCTAACATGGTGATAATATGCATTTTATGGTCACACCTAGCTTTAAACTTAATGGTTGCAGTTTGGTAACCATTATAGATCACTTTTTTAGTTTTGTTTAAATTTAAATAAATGAGTACGAAGATACTGCAACTTTATGGTCAAATAAGATATTCGACTAAGAATTGACAAAACCTCAAAAGTAACATCCCACTAACTAAGCTATAATTTATATAGCATATATTTATTTGCTTTCGATAGATCACCGGTAGTGCCTGAAATTTATATTTTTTCATATTAAAAAGTTTAATGGTCAATATAATAAAAGACCAAAAACAATTTGACTTTCTGAAAAGCACCAATCACTTTTTATTTACTTTAGTGAATGAGCCACCCTTCATAATTAATTAACCGTGACTAAAAATGAAAATTTTACTTGACGGCATGGCCTGGTTGGTTCCCTGAGCTTTGGAAAGTCCCTTCTTAGCCGCCATCTTCCACCCACTACAGTACCTATATATTTTTTTTTTGAAATTTGAAAAAGGGTTTTAAAGTTTTTTTCTTTTACAACAACTAAATCATCATAGGCATACTTAGTATTTGAACATGACCTTTTTTTAAAAAAAAAACTATCACTTTATCACCAAACTATCCCCTTAAGAACAAAGGTTTTAGTTTAGCATGAGAGAAAGCTAGGCTTGTACGAGATTACGAAGTGTATTAGATGTGTTTCTACTTAATTAAGTGTTTGAGAATTGAAGTATGGTGTATATAGTAACCATTGATCTATACATCTAAGAGTAGCCAGGTTTATGTTTGTGAATTAGTCGTTCTAAAAAAAATATGAAACAAACTAAAACGTGAAGTGAATTGATACTCCTCCAACCGTCTCAAGAGGAGGCCGTGTCCCATTTTTACACCATTGTCCCCATACTTGTACCATGTCCGTTCTCGCTTCTTCACAAAATGAACATGGAATGGCCACCCCATAGTGGTAACAATATGGTTGTACTCATAGCAATGAGGCGGTATTTACATATATTGCACGTAAAAAAACCATAAGAAACTCGATGAGCTAGCTAAATGGGTAGCAGAAAAATGAGTAGTGCATGCACGGATGGTTCCTCTAATTTACATATATTGCATTTTCTATCTAGCGGCATAGCTTGTTGCATGTTTATTTTATATTTGGATGTAAACTTTATGTTGGAATGAGAAAAAAAAAACAATGACATAATCTATTAATTTGAAATATACTATAATGTACATTACAATATTGCACTAATGCAAGATAACAAATACTGAAATGAGCTTAATTACTGACCGGGAGATGATAACTGAAACAATAATCATACGTCTAAATACAAACTTCACAATTAATTATAGACGTTGCATGGGTATTAATTCCATGCATACCTGTAATGAATATATATCCCTTCTATACTCTAATTTTGAATGGAATGTCCAGCACCAGGGCTATGGCCGGGTGCGGTGGGTCTAAAATCTTCGACTCCATGTGGCGGGGGTTGCATTTGCGGCAGTGGCTTGGACCCGATCAAAGTTTCGCTAGGTGGTTTTGGCGTTATAGGTTGTGTGTACACAGCTTCACTTGCATATCCGGTTTCATGTGATCTCTCACCATTTATAACTGTTTTATTGGCAGGATTGTTTTTGTGATCAATATGTTGTTTTAAATGCCTGCTTCCCTCAACACAATGAACCTGAAGGTTGATGGCTAAAGTAAGGGTGAAAAGTGTAAGGATTATTAACTTTGGCAGATCCATGTGTATGTGTGGAATTTGGGGTTTGAGAGGTGTTGGGTAGGAGTGTAGGATGGAACGCAAAATTAAGGTTGATGGTGATTTGGTATTTATAGAGGTACATGCAGCCGTGCTAACGAAAGGAGATGCATTAAATAAAATAAATTTTGATAGTTTATGAGATGGGCTTAATTAGGCTTATTCCCACGTCAACTTCAATTCAAATTTGTTCTCATATCACATTTAAATCGACTCACCAAAACTGTTCGCTTTATGTTGTAAAGGATCATTTGTTAATTTGTTGGATGGGTCGCTTTATGGTTATCAGTAATGACCCCTTAGCAGGGGCGAATTAAACCCATGCATGCCCTCGGGTAGTACGTGCACCCCTAAAACTCATACATGAAATTGATTTTTTTTTTATTTTTAAGTTTTTATCACTAGTACAGAATCGAGCAAAAGCTGCGGTGATTTTAGCCAATTGCTGCGGTTTGAGACCCGCAGCATTTGGTTGCGCAGCATTTGGTGACTTATCTAAAGCTGCGGTTCTTTTCCGAGCAAATGGTGCGGTTGGTAAACCGCAGTTTTTGCTATATTCATTAAAATATAAGCCCAGCATTTGCTGCGGTTCTGTAACCGCATTTTTTGCTTTTTATTTTCTGAAAAAAAAAATAATATAATTTTCTGTTTTCTAATTTCTTTTAACATAGAATATATTATAAAAAAACAAGAGCCAGCGGAGGACTGGCAATTACAAAGAGGTAAAAACAAAAATACAACAAAAACAGAACACCATCACCTAGAACCAAAATAGCCCAAAATTTGAAGGGAAAATACACTTCATATCCTAACCAAAAAGACGATGACCTTTGCGCAGCGAAACAGGAATGCCCAACCACTGTAACAGAACAAGATCTTCAGCCACATCTTATGTCTAACAGAACAAGATCTTCAGCCACATCTTATGTCTTCGACCCCCATTCCACATGCACCTTAATCTTGACACCAGCTCACTTGTACCTTGCTTCATTTTTATGTCTAAGGAGGGAGCATCCCCACTAGAATCAACATGCTCCAGCAAAACCAACATTTCCAACCTGCATCTTTAAGATCTAGATTTGGCCCACCACAGAGGCAATTTTTGACCCACATCCTATGCCCACTCTTTTTCGCAGCACCAAAACATACTTGCACCTGTCCACTTCATTCACACTATGCAATCGAGCCGTTCGGTTGACCGGCTTCATTCACTTTGCGACCCGAAAGCGTAGGCTCGACCCATATAAGCCTCCTAACAAAACATGATAATGTTAGATTAATGAAATAAAACTTAAATTATATAAAACTAGTAGAGCTAAACTGCTAATACACTTTCACATACACTCTACATGTTTTTTGAATTTGACCCGTTAAAAAAGTGAAAATCTTACCATTTGACCAAGAGGCCCCTCTGCTTACGTTAACTCTTCCCCTGTTCTCTTCTATCTAGCCATTACATTTCTACAAATATAAAGTACATCATACATGTTAGAATCCATAACAATAAGAAAATAATTCAGATATACATATACAGAAGGTATACTTGTAATCCTTAGAATGTTAGGATTCTATGCATCACTAGGGAAGAAACTTTGTGATCTTGATGTTGCTCTTAATTAGGTAATAATTGTAATTATCATTGTATATGGAATATGCTAGCTGTAGGAAGGCTGTATATTTATTTTCCTTACCTTTAGCTTTCCTTTATTAGTTTTGTAAATGGTCCATAAATACCTTTGGGTAGTCTCAATGCAAAAGGGGAATCAAGTCAATTGATTTTGTAACTATTAGTTGCATCAACGTTATATATACATAAGAGAATTTATAGAAGAGCCATTGCAAGACACAAAACTTTCATTTTATACACCATTAAGCAAGAAGTTGCACCTGCTAAAAGAACGAGAGTATTGCATTCAAATACATGCCAAATGATAGAGATCTAAAATGATCATTTCACTATTTAGGGGTCAAACGATCAGTTTGGATGATGAGTTCCTACTCCCATTACCAGTTTACCCTTTCTAAACTGATTTCCAAAATAATCAAAATTTGTCAGACAAACATCTAAGATTATTTGATTATTAGGTCAAACAGCAAAAAACACATAAAAAGCTATCTCCTACTCCTAAACTCATAAAAGCGTAACTTTAAACAAAATAAGGAATGAAAATACTACTTGGTTGTTGTCTGGTTGTCGCCGTCGCAGTCACAGTGGTGGTGGCGTCTGGTGCTTCGCAGTTTAGGGTTCCCGTCTGCACGTTGTCGCCGTCACAGTGGTGGTCGACGCTGTCGGAGGCTAGGGTTAGCCGTCGCCGTTTGCTTGTCATCGCAATCGTCGTTGCGGTGGTTCCAATCGAGAGGGAAAATGGGGGCAGCGATGGTCGATTAGAGGTTTTGGGGGGAAGTGTTTGGGAGAAGTTTTTGGGAAAATGGTGGTAGGGCATAAGCTGTATCCCAAATTACATGTGATAATTTCTTTTTTTAAATCAAGTAAAAACATAATTATAGCAATAGCTGCGGTCCTCACTCTTTTCTACGCAAGATTCAAATTTTTTTTTAAAATCCTAGCAAAAGCTGCGGTCTATATGAGAACCGCAGCATTTGGTTTAATTGAAACGCAGCTTTTGGTAAGATTTGTACTAGTGTATGTACCCGTGTTGCCTCTTAAAAATCATTGGATTATTACCTAATGTAAATAACCATAAGATGAGTGTCACATTATAAAACTATATCAAGTTTGGAAAAAAATTCATAGGTCAGTTTTAAGACAAATTAATTTCGATCCGGATGCATTTTCATTAAACAACTTGGTCAAAATATTTTTTTCAATTGACCCCAGCCAGTGGCTGCTGCCCCTTTGACTTCGTTGTCTCGGGGGTGCTTCCCCCGAACCTTCACCAAAAAATATTGTGCTACCTTTTAAAAAAAAATCTAGTTCCGCCCCTACCGCTTAGCTTTTAAATGGTCATTTGATACTTCGTCCAGTGTTGTTAAGTTATATTTGACATATTAATGGTTGGTGTGGTTCCTAGTCACGAATAGTGATGTTGATCTATCCGAAGGGCATACGTACACGTATAATTGCATTAAGAGTTGGATTCAAATAAGAAGTATTTGATATTGAAGAAGTTTAAGAAGAATTTAAGCATGACACGTGTCTTTTTATTATTTTTAAAAAGAGGCTATTAATTAGTTATTGTGTCTTATGTTCAGATTATTGTGTCTTATGTTTTATAATATATATTAAACATTGTGTTTTATGTATTAGGTAAATTTATTATACTTATATTATTATGTTTTACATATTAGGATGTTCAAAATACACAACTATCACTTTTTCAACCCCTCACTTTTTTTTTTTGCTATATCATCAACCTATACTTTCACACTTTATCTCCACAATACCTCATCACATCATCTTTCACTTTATTTATTATTAAAAAAACAGAAAAAGAAGAGAGAGAGAGAGAGAGAGAGAGAGAGAGCGGAGTGGGGTTAGAGAGAGATAGAGAGAAATGGTGTGGGGAAGAGAGAGAATGGATTGCGGGGAGCGGGAACAACATTGTTCAATTTTGGTGCGGGGCTGATGCATTTTTTTTGGTGTCATCGTGGAGAAGAGATTGCCATGTCAGCAACTCGCTTAGTGCGGTGGGAGCATTGCATTTGTCCTTAGAAGTACACAATGAAGTTATTTAGAACTAATAATTTAAGAAAAACACAACAACCAACAAAAGACACAATGACGAACACAAAGACACAATTACCGAGCAAAAAGACACGGTGACATAGTAGAGCTGATAAATGTATAAAAATTAATTTTATATATAGCAACAATGTACTAGTTGTAAAGATAAAAACATTCATTTTTATGGTGTAAGTTAAAAAATAAAATAATGTAGTATATTATGAATGTTTAAAAAAATTGAGGAACTTAATAAAAAGTCAACAAAGTGTCCAAGACTAAAATGCCCTTCGGCCCTTCCATCATTTTTTTCCTCCACGAATTTAATCTCAACTATTGATTATATATTAATAACACATTTAATAGTCATTTTCCTTCTTAGTTTTATTAGATTAAATAAACTTTTTAGAATAACTTCACTCTTTGCATGGACCATCAAATAAATTGTGCGAGGTACCATTATGGAAAATATACATTTAACAAATGCGTTTACAACTTGGTTTGTAGATTATAAAAATGACTATATATGAATGAAATAGGAAAACAGAAAAAAATAAAAATAAGTGAAATCAACTAAATCAAGTGTAAATTTATGATGATTATACTACTAATATGGTACTTAACAAAAAAAAAATTTGAGAGTGTTAACGATCAAATTAGTAGTATTGGTTATTATTGGTCAACGAGGCATTGCTTGGATTACTAAAAACCCAAGATAACTCAATTTAAACATTATTTTAATTGATCAATGGTTGATATTGACTAATAATATTTTTGCAAAATAATTCAAAGTTAAATGATATTATATTGTAAGGGTATTTGTATATCTTCCCTCTAAACCTGAGAAATTACATATTCTTTCAAATCATGTTTAAAGTGCATTGTAAATTATGCATTCAAAATTTGCGTTTTAAAGAAATATGCAATTTTTCTCCAAAGTATGGGATATATGCAATTCCCCCTATATTATAAAGGTAAATAATAAGTAACAAAAAGTATCAGTTTTGAAAACTACCGTCAAATTTCCTAGATTCACTATTCTCTCTTGTTTGTTATAAACTAGACGTTTAATGCGTCTATTGTCACGGGGTAAATGTAGACATAGAAAACATATAAAGTGACTTAAAAACAAAAATAAAAAATAACCACGTAACGATATTAAAGTTAGAAGTTAAACACTTAAAGTATCAAACGTGAGACTCAAATGTTAAAATCAACAGCGAAACGATCAAATACTTGATCTAAGACCTAAACTGTGTTGCGTTGCGTTTAGATAGGGAGAAGAAAATAAAAATAAAAATTAGGAGTGAAAGCTATTTTGCATTGCATTTGGATAGGAAAAAAAGACGAAAAATAATGAAAAATAAATGATGTTATGGGACACCACCACATGTTAACACGTGAGGAGCACTATTCACCCAAGTTATATTTTCTTAATTGACATGAAACCGACCCGAACAAAAAAATCAAAAATAACGGTTCAATTTCAGTTTCAGTTTCAGTTTCAGTTTCATGTCGATTAAGAACAAAACTGAACCGAACCGAGGGCTCATTTGTGAATTAGCATTTTAGGAGGGCTTATTTGTAAAAACTAAAACCTTAATAAGGGGTGAACATTGACGGTACTTGCTTTTACTATATTATTTATTTATCTTCTTTATTTTTTTTAAAGTTTTTATAAGTTATTGAAATGTTATAAAGAAAAGATGCAATTCTCATAATGAATAAACATATAAAGTTTAAACGAAAAAAAAAACCATTTATCCAAAACTGAAGCGAAACCAAAAATAACAACGAACGATTTTTTGTTTGTTTGTTAGGAACCGAAAAATTTGGTTTTCGATTCGGTAGGGTAAAAAACCAAATAAACCATGCTCATCCTTGCGAAACACTATCAGTTAGTTATTTATTAGGTATAATAATATTTTCAAAAGTCAGGTCATACCTATTTAATTTCTTCTTTAGAGTGTAGAGCCACTCCATATCGACAAATTCAAGTTGTACACATAAGTTAATGGAGAGATGGAGGTGCCCACTTTATTACTTACATTTTAAATTTTATTTAGGGATTCATGAGGACCTTTTTAGAAGTTTGCACACCTCCATTGACAGTGACCACTGATTAGTCAAACCTATAAAATTTTCCACTTCCAGACATATGGTTTTTGTATTTATTTCTACACCCTCCATAGTCCATATTATAATTTGTATATTTTGGTGGGTAACATTTTAATATATTGGTGGTTCTTGTTTGATTTGTTTGTTAGTGAATATCATGTTCAGCCACTAAAACCAACTTTACAGAAAGTTCATTTGGACCAACCCGCCAACCTAGACATACCGTTTCCAGTCACTCTTCTAAGATAATATATTGCTATTTTTTTTTTAATCAGCGACTAATGCAGAATTTCCTATACGTGAGTTGGAAGGTTTTGATGATCGGTTGAGTATTGTTAAATATTAACTTTTTCTGTATGATTAAGGTTAATCGGGTGGGATTGTGTCACATTAATAAATTCAAACTCAAATCAAGTAATTAATAATTAATAACAAGCTAATATAATATCAACAAAGTATTAAATCAATATTCAAGTATTTAAGCAAATAACTAACAATCTAATATGCCAAATATTTAACATATAAAATTATTTTTAAGCGTTCTGTTGTTTTTAATTTTTAGTTTTAACCCATTGCCTCTAGCCATGTAATTGTTTGTAGTGTTATACTTAATTAACTAGACTTTTAATTATAACATTGTTGCATTGTTTTTTTCAATTTCTTTTTCTTTACATTGCGATTAACAATACAAATGTTTTATGCCCATGTTATCTCCACAACAACATGCATTAGTAAAATCTAGTTATTCAATGATATCAAAAACCACAAAAATAAAGAACTAAACCCACTCAAAATTATTCCATATCATCACAACCTTTGCATGTATTAATTACAAAATATGTATAAAATACCCTTTGTTTTTAAATGAAATTAACCCAACTCTATAGGCCCACGCTTCATAACTCGTTCTTGCCGTTCATCAAGAAGAACGGCTGTTTTAAAGGTTTTCCTTAATGAAGATTGAAGAACGAGTCAAACTGTTAAAGGTATTTTTGGCCCAAAAATCTTTCTTCGTATATTAGTCCAGTCTTCTCATTGGTCTACTTAAATTAAGCTCTTTCTGTCAGGAGTTGTTGGTTCACGAGGGCTTTTGTCAAAAAATAATAAACAATAATAATACTAATAACGGTCCATCTTTAAGTCCACTATTTCATTGGGCTAGCTAAATTATAAGAAAAGCCCACCATATCAAGACAATAGAATTAGTCAACTAGAGATACCTATTAGTCTATCATAGTTTTAAAATAAAATACAATTATACATACATACATACATATATATATATATATACACAATTATATATATAGGTAGGTTCATTATAGACCCCATAAAAAATATAGACTCATAGACCTTTTTTCTTTTTCTCTTCAACTGATTTCACATACCAAATGAGGGGTCTATGAGTTTACATTTTTTAAAGGTATTAAATGAACCTCTGGCTATATATATATTATAAAAACTAGAAAACAATTTAATTTTATTTTTAGTTGTTTCAACACTGTAATAGTTAATAGTTATTTTACTTTTCCAAAAAAAAAAAAAACTTAATAGTAATATTACATATATCCATTATGATATATTACATATACATATGCATCATATATACATATATAGCATGATGTTATGCATATATGCAACAGGATCACTGTCGAAAGACTAATAGGTAAGTCGAAACAAGAATAACAAATACAATGGGCATTTTTCTCAATAAAGAACCAATGGCATGTTGTTGGAGTGGTTAAGATGATCACCTTGTGTCCAAGTGACCGAGGTTCTATCCTTGCTCCCAACAATATTGTTCTGAGGCATGGGGGCTTTATGAAGGATGACCAGGACCTTGTTGTTTTTGGTTCGATCCCGAGAGCGACCGGGTTTTACCACCAGTGGGCCTTCGGGCGGGTGGGTTTTCCCTGGAACTGGAGATAACTTGGGTGTGCTTAAGGGCTCCGTACGGCTAGGTTCGGCCAGCTGGCGATGACCTTTTGTCATTGGATCACCCCGTACGAAGTATCTGGGCATTTCTATGTTTGTTGACGGTTAAAAAAAAATCAGTTGTCGTTGGATAAAAGTATCTGAACTCATAATTATTTCTCATTTATCTTTTTCCCCAACTAAGTAATACAAAATCCATTGGCAAATTTCTTGCAATTGGCGTGCATTTAATACTTTAATTTTTGGCATGTCTCAAAGTATCTTTTTCATAAATGGTGCACCATCTAGACTTTACATCCGCAACAAACATTTTCATTAACCCAGATGTCGCTCATTTCTTTTTGGTGATGCTCTACAAAAGAAAAGAGGTTCTAATCACAATTATAAGCAATCGGTCTCCCATGGTTTTACGTTTGTGTGGCTCTTAATGTTCTATTTTTGTTTCATGTTTGATATAACGTTTGTATGTTGTTTTTTGCTTGCATTGTTTAGTTTGTTACTATTCAAAAGTCTTTGTGTTTTGTGGGTAAATTTGCAACATCTGTATTGCAATTGTACCGGATTTGTTTGTCATTGGGATTTTATGTAGGTATCATTTGGAGTGGTACCCATTTTGGTCAAAAGTTGTTCTGGCCCGAACCAATATGATCTTTTCCTAGAATGGTCTCGTCTGAACCCGAGCCCATCCTGGTCCGCAGCCATCGTCATCGGTTAACCACCCGAGCTAGCCCGATACAAGTTTCAGGTGACTTGAATCGAGTAAACTTTGATGATCTTCTAATATTGGGGCTTTAGTAGTTGCGACCAAAAGGTGTTTGAATCTTCCTCACACATCTTTTGTTGGAAAATGTGTGTGAATTCGAATGAGATGATTAATTTCAAAGTCACATTGTTTAAGTTTGGAAAATGTGGAGTAAACTATCCCATATTGGTGTAGAAACAAAAGATGAATTGGTTTATAAGGATAAATCTTAACATGTAAGCTTCTCTTGGACCAGTCGCACTCTAAACATAGGTTTCACTGTAATATATGAAATGATGTGTGGGGGAAACATGTGGTAGTTAGTTAACTAATGTATAGGAGAAACATGCATTAGTTAGTTACATGAATTGTTAACTCTCAAAGATAGGTACAAAGCTCTTTACTTGTACTACTATATAAAGCTATTTTAGAACATTAAAGCTAGGCCAAGTATAAAACTCCTACATAAGTGCAAAAAACTTCACTAATTCCTTTAACCTCAAAGTCAGGTTTTTTTAACAATTTTTCACTTCTTGACTACTCTCTTAAATAAGAAGATTTTTACTGGCATGTATTCTAAGATCCCATCACAGTGACAATGCACGAGGTGTAAAAACCTAGTTTATATTATGAACGTGTTCCTATATTTATTTACATGACTAATATGAACGTGTTCCTATATTTATTTACATGACTAATAATACATATATGCTACTTAGCAGGGTTGGTCTTGATCATTTAGAGGTCATGTTCAAGCTAAAAAAAATATAACACATTCAAAAAAACATTAAATAACTTTGTAATGCTTCTTCATTTTATTTTTAGACGTATCACTGGTAACGTTTCTTGAACGTTTTGAATCATTTTTTTAATTTTAATTATAGTTTTTTCAGCTTTTAAAAGTAGCCGTCTTAAGTCTTTATGCTATTAGATTAAGGTAAATTTTTCTCTCATTTCATCTTCTCACAATCTACTTTTGCTATGTTATTTGATATGAAATCAAGAAATTAGTAGGATTTTTTTTTTTTTTTGTGTTGCTTTAGACTATGTAGTGGGGTTATGGGGGTATAACGCCCCACGCACTGGTCATTACACATGGGCGGCATATATGAAAAAAAACCTAGGACCGTTTTCTACATAACACGTACATCACACACATATAATGTTAAAAATCTAATGAAATCTAATCTGATGAAATCTGATTGAACTAACTTATTTAGGAGTTCTGTAAAATAAATAATTAATAATGGAAAATGGGTTATGACCAAACATTTTTCGTTGATAACCTCATTTGCTAACGTAAATGATACATGTACGTAGCATTATGTCCTTCAAGAAAGGTTATGAGTTACGATGACACATAGCCAACAAATATTTGAAAAGGTATTAAATATTATGTCGACGATCTTAAGAAAATTTAACTTATCAATGTTTAATGATATTATTATCATCGAACTAGGATATGCTTCTCTAAGTTAATTAACTTAATATGTTTAAAGCGTGCACGTCTAATTAAGAAGTATGTGAAAACAAGATCACACCACCTCCTATTTATTATTATATTTATATGTTTATATTAAAATTCTAGTATAAGTCTTAACAATTAGCTAAATATTTTTTGAAGACAGAACATGGAAGCAGTGACGGAGTTTGAGAAATTATAGATAGGGGACTAAAAGTCATGTGTAATAATATGTTTTTTGTATCGCTATGTTTCGAGTTATATGTTCGGATCGACGATCCAGTTCAGATTGGGTCAAAAAACAACAAAAACTGTAAATACCTAATTTTTCTTCATTAATTCAATGATCGTTGTTACAAATAATATATATATATATATATATAATATATATATAAAATGACCATTCCCATAACAAACCTAATAAAAAAATCAGTCAATCAACAAGTTTATAAAACCACAAGTATATAACAATTAATTGACTAATTTCATCAAAAATTAATCATACAAGTATACAGGGGAGAATTTCATCAAAATTTCATCAAAAAATTCATCAAAATTTCATCTAATTTCATCATACAAAATACAAGTATTAAGTATACAACATCTAATATTACGAACAATAATCATCATATAAGTATACGACATCTAATTTCATCAAAAAAGAATTTCATTTTAAAACCCTAATTTGCAACCTTTAACAAGTATGTGAATAAATGGTGGAATTGGAAAGCTTAAAGGAGATTGGAGAGACAATTACTTATCGAAGGATCGGTTTTTTTTTCTCTGCTTTAATAAATTAGAAATGACATTTTGCAGAAATAATAGAAAAGAATAATTTGTTCAACACCCTCGAGATCGGTTTTATTAACTTATTTTTTTATGAAGGAAGCGTCTAATATTAAGTAAACAAAAGGTTATTTTAAGAAAAAAAAACTATTTACTTATAGTATCGGTTTAATCTTTCATTCTAATAAAGCAATAAAAAAGTGTCCACATGTCACTTTACTAGGGTGTCCACATCATCCTCCACCTCAACAATCCACTTGTCAACATCATACTTAATTTCAAATTTTTTTCATTTAAGAATTCAAAATTTCCAAATTTAATATTTCAACTTTCTAAATCTAAAATTTAACATTACATTTAACTAAAATTAGTTATGAATTTGTATTAATATTTATTACTTATATATTTACATAAATTATTTATTAACTAGCTTGCCATATTTATATAAATTGTTTGAATTTTCTAATTTTAAGAGATGTAACATTCAAAATTTGAATTTGTAAAAATAGTTAATAATATTTATTGATTTAAATATTATATATTAGGGTGGTTGATTTATTCATTTAAAATATTAAAATGTCAAACACTTTTTTATATTTTATATTCTGAAAAGTAACTTTGAAAAGTTCAATTATCATCTTCAACATTTTCTATTTATCTTTTAACATTCTTTGAATTCAAGTAATCCTAAATAATAATAACTCTTTATTATTGTAATTCTCAACACCACTTTAAAGTAAACATTAAGCAATTTATTTTCCAACTGTGATATACGAAATACTCTAATTTACTATAAATGTACTTTTAACTTAACTACTATAAAATAACTATTTGATATGATTTCACAATTCTATCATCCATATCCATAATTTTTAAATCTCATATCATTTTTTATTTTAGGAAAATTGGCCTGTAATAATACAAGTTTTCACTCTTTGGCCAATAATAATATGAGTTTTTGAGTTGGTCTGTAATAATACCAGTTTTCGAACTATTGGACTGTAATAGTATGCCGTTAGTTTTTACTTAACGGGGTTAAATCCCTGCATACGTGGCTGTCCACGTGGCTTCATTAATCATACGTGGCATTTTTAAGTGGGGGTTTTAAAAAGGAAAATTGGCCTGTAATAATACAAGTTTTCACTCTTTGGCCAATAATAATATGAGTTTTTGAGTTGGTCTGTAATAATACCAGTTTTTGAACTATTGGACTGTAATAGTATGCCGTTAGTTCTTACTTAACGGGGTTAAATCCCTGCCTATGTGGCTGCCCACGTGGCTTCAATGTATTTCTTTTAACAAAAGACTATAGTGGGGGCTGTTACATTAGCTCTGCCTATGTGAATTCCGATTTCTTCTTCAAACCTAGATCTGAACTTTTCCCCTTTTCTCCCTCTTTGCGGGGGCTGTTACATTAGCTCCGCCGATGGCGGCCGGTGGCGATGGCGGCGGAGGGGTCGATTGCGGCCGGTGGCGATGGCGGTGGACGGGTGGGTGGCGGCAGGTGCGATGGCGACGGAGGGTGGTTGCGGCCGTTTGTTCTTCCTGTTTTCCTTTTTCCTTTTTTTTTCTTTATATCTTAATAAAAAACAAAAATGAAGTTTAGAAATATTACAAAACTAGTCCTTATACTATAGTCTTTTGTTAAAAGAAATACATTGAAGCCACGTGGGCAGCCACATAGGCAGGGATTTAACCCCGTTAAGTAAGAACTAACGGCATACTATTACAGTCCAATAGTTCGAAAACTGGTATTATTACAGACCAACTCAAAAACTCATATTATTATTGGCCAAAGAGTGAAAACTTGTATTATTACAGGCCAACTTTCCTTTTTAAAACCCCCACTTAAAAATGCCACGTATGATTAATGAAGCCACGTGGACAGCCACGTAGGCAGGGATTTAACCCCGTTAAGTAAAAACTAACGGCATACTATTACAGTCCAATAGTTCGAAAACTGGTATTATTACAGACCAACTCAAAAACTCATATTATTATTGGCCAAAGAGTGAAAACTTGTATTATTACAGGCCAATTTTCCTTTATTTTATTATACTTATCTCATTATTATAAATATTTATTCAACCCGTGTAATACACGGGTTACTAACCTAGTACTATATAAAGAAATAAAAGCTTAACATTAAAATATTAATATGCTTACTTTTTTTAGTAAAACGAAAAGTTGATTTAGCTATACAATAAGTATAACATTATTTAATTACTATATAAACAAAAGTGAACATCTTCACTGTGGCAGTCCCATGACATTGTTAATTTTTTATAAATTTTTTTAAAGTGTTTTTATTTATCTTTTTATAGTTTTACACCCTCGATGTTTTTAGGTTAAAGTATTTCATTAGTTTTAGCTATATATCATATATCGTTAGTTCTAAATGTCTAATATTATATAGCTCGAGTGAGAGTTTTTATTATTTTTATACCGTTTATTTATTTATTTGCTTTATTTTAAATCGTTGGGTTTCAGGTGGTGACATTTCTAATAGTTTCCCGGCCCGTCCCGCATCTTTGGTGTAGTGGACATTGGGAGGTTTGAGACCTAATGGTCTCAAGTTCGAATTTCTGGGCTTTTTTTTCTTGATTTATGTCAGGTTTTCTCCATAACCGGTAATACATGTGCACATAGACCATGCAACCCATGTTGGAATACCCAAATTATATGCATGAACCTTTTATTTAGTATCCATGATTCTAATAGCGTATGTTCATTAATTTCTAAGTCATGTATTTGAGTACGAGGGGTGGTTAATGAAAGAAGGCAGAGAGAAAGATTACAACTATATTTCTATCGTATTTATGTTGACATTTTCGGTTTCTAGTTTGTTAATTTGTTCTCTAGTTTATTTGGAGTCCAATCTCGAGTCGGGTTTTCTTTACTTGTTCTAGCTTTTCTTTGTTTTAGTCCGTTAATTATGGTTAAGTTCCATTGCTCATACGTATTATATGGACCGATGTATGAGTTGCCTTACGGGGACATACCAGTCTTTAGCCTTATTTGAATTTAAAAATGATCGGATGAGTGATTAAAACCCTGTCACTGACTAAAATTGCCATAAAAATAAATAATAAAAAAAATAGTTTCCCAATCCGCTACACTATAAAACCCTCCCTAATAAAATAAAGTTGAAGGTACAGAGTCTATTTAAGATTTATCGGGTGCATTTAAAAATGACCATTATAACTATTTCATTATCTTAACCCTAAAAAAATACCATACTAAATTTATTGTTTCTTAAGTTATTTTTTTATTCATTACTTATGCCCATGTCTTATTCGATTACTAAAAGGCCAGACAATAAGAAGTGAAAGTGTATATATGTAAACCACCATCAATAAAACCAACTCATGAATCTCCTCAATCGTACTAAAAACTCATCACGCCAACTTTGGTCAAGGCTTTGTACCTCACACGAGTTTAATAAGATGACAACCGAAATCCCCAAAACAAACCATCTACCAATCCGACCACCGAACACCGGAAATCGCATAACCGTCCTTAGCATAGACGGTGGAGGCATTCGAGGTATCATTCCCGGTGTCATTCTCGAGTATCTCGAGTCACAGCTTCAGGTACGATTCGATCTCAAACGCATCAAATTATATATTCGTTAGATCATTGTAGTAATATCGATGTCACATCAATCTATATGCAGGAATTAGATGGCGAGAAAGCGAGGCTAGCAGATTATTTTGACGTCATTTCAGGAACGAGCACGGGCGGTCTCGTGACCGTGATGCTAACGGCTCCGGATAAAAATAACAGGCCTTTGTATGCTGCTAAAGACATCGTTCCATTTTATCTTGAAAACACTCCCAAGATCTTCCCACAAATAGGGTAAGATGAAAGAAATACGAGGGTGTATATAAAAAGTACATATATATGTCTGATTTTTTTATATGTTATGATGATGGTTTTTGGGTGTCTTTTTGGAGCAAATTTAGGGGGCCATTTGGTGGGATTATAAAGCTGTTCAAGGCGTTGATAGGACCAAAGTACAATGGGAAGTATCTTAAAAGCCTTGTGACGGGGCTACTAGGAACAACGAAGTTGAATGAGACGTTGACCAACGTTGTCATCCCCACTTTTGACATAAAGACAATGCAACCTGTGATCTTTAGTTCATTTCAGGTGTGTTTTCTGGGTCGCCATCTTTTGCTAGCTAATTAGACACAAAAGTAGTAGAATACTTCTAACACATATTTTGTTTCGAAGTGTTACTTTAATTAATACAGAACTAATTGCTACAAAATAAAAGGGGAGTAACTTGATTTGGCGTAAGGCGCCTATCAATTTTTAATAGGGACTTATTATCATGAAATGATACGATACAAAGTTAAACATGTTTAGGTTTGATTTAAAGCTCGAGATTTCATGTCATATATAAGTCGACACGTTTAATTAATGGTTAAAATCATTCTGATTAAACATATTTAACTTCATTCGACATGTTTACGAGATAATTAAACGCTTTTATATTTTTCTTAATTTTTTAATATAATTATTTATATATCATGTATTGTTAGTTAAGACTTCTACGGATTTTTGTTTTGAATATGTTAAGAATTGTTCTTGAGTGATATATTATTATTAAAATGATTTGGCATATTTTGGTGACCTTTAAACCGGATGAATTTAGCATGTTAAATGATTTGTGTTGTGTCGTGTTACTAAACATATAATATTGATCGTGTTAAACATGTTGTGTCGTGTCACACATTTATAAATATATTTGTGTTCCGAAAAATGATCACACGTAGTGTTCATGTTTAGTACACACATTAACCTGTTTTACCAATTTTAATCATGCGACAAAAGTCACAAGGGTTTGTCCCGACTGTCACATCCTAATTTCAACATCCGCATTCGACTCCGTTTCAAACTCATAACGTCTGATTTCCCCTTAATTTTCAAGTTTAATTTCTTTACTTTCTACATAAAAACATGTCAATCACTAATTTGAAAAGTTTTAAGAAGTCAATTCCATAATTCTATAAGTATACGACCAATTCAGTTTCTAAAATTGAACTTGAAGAGGTCAATATATATTTGTAATAGTTTATTCAATGAATAAGATATCAGTTTCAATTGTTTTTGTAAACACTATTTATTATTGATTTTCATTTGTCTTATTGAAGATTATTTAGAATATTAAAAACATTTGAACTAGTTTTCGCACGAATGCCTTATTAATTAATAAGTTGAAGCTGTTTACGATCAAATAAAAAAAATTAAAAAAAATAAAAAAATAATAATAATAACAAGATGCATATCCCGCGCGTTGGAGCGGATAACTTCTTTTTAGAAGTGTATTTTTTTATTGTTTTAACATAAGTATTAGAAAAAAAACGAAATTTACGTCATAAGACTGTAGACTATCTTCTAAAAAAGTTAGAAATTTGAATAAGTATAAAACACATAAAAAACAACATGGCTAGTGAACGAAAGTCGAAAGCTTATTGCGGGCCAATTCATGTATTCATTTTCAAATAAATCCATTTATTAAAAACAACCATGGCTAGGGAACGAAAGTCCAAAGCGTTATTGCGGGCCAATTCATGTATTCATTTTCAAATAAATCCATTTATTTGTAAAGGTTTTTTTAAGTGTAACAACTCGGTTCCAACTTCCAATCTACCAAGGAAATGGCATATTTGATAAAATCCGTTGAACAGGTAAGCATCAGTTGTTCTCGATCCCTTTCCATTATGCTCTCTCTCGTTATTTCTCTATTTTCTTTATTAGATCCGTTTGATCAACAACTCTGAGAACAAATCTCCTAGTTTAAATCGTTAATTTGGTCCGAGAAGAAATCAGCTAAGTATTAGTCATTATGATCGATGGAGAGTTGCAGTTTATTTTCATATACTATTTATTTAAAAAGCAAGAATTTCATTCTTTGACAAAAGAAACTTAGCCAAATCAGAAGCTATTATAGGCTTAAACACAACAAATGAAAAGTAGTATCTATTTCGAGACAGAGAGAGAAATAAATGGGTGGACATGGGTGTGATCACGAGAGAGGGTGAAAAAGTAGTATATGCTTGGAGAGAAAGAAAAAAGTAGGCGGACATGGGTCTGGTGAGGAAAGTAATTATCCAAACAACCAATTAAAATTATTCATCGTGTAATGTAGGACACGTGTAACAATTCTATTTGTTAAATGAAGTAAAGTGGTTTACCTCACATTCCTCTTAATTTGAAATGTTATATATATAAATAATAATAATAGCATGTTGTTAATTATATTTGAACTGAAGGTGCCAAGAGAGGCGAGCACGAACGTACAATTATCGGACATATGCATAGGTACGTCTGCGGCACCAACGTACCTCCCAGGGCATTACTTCGAAAACGGTGATCGAGAGTTCAACCTTATTGATGGTGGGATTGCAGCTAATAACCCGGTATGTTAATTAGATTAATTATGCATAATAGTACAACTGTTTATGAAATTATGAATGGGGTACGTACAGTTAACCCCTATGCACGCAAAAGGACGTATGTGCGTACCTCTCAAACACATGGACGTATTTTGTGTATCGAAAGTATAGTATATACGGTATAGCTTGGTTGTAAAATGATAGTTTTAGTTTTTAACTAAATGTCATTAATTAATCACCTAACACCCTAAAATCTCTTTACGAAATCTAACGTTCTAATGGAGGTGGTCCACGAGTATTTACCAATCCATCACTAACTGATTAGCCCAATAAACCTGTTTAATACCCAAGACGGACTACAGTTCTTAATATCGCCAACCAAGGCAACAACGATGGTGATCCCAACCCATTGAATCTATGAAGAATATCTCCCTTATCAGAAGTTTTGGTCAGAATGAAGATGACACTAACCCTGGCAAAGAAGAATATATGTATGTTTGTGAACAAAGTTATTAGTGGAGTTACCATTCAAGTGGACGATATCTCCAAGGAGAGAAACATGCGATAATGATCATGAGTATGTGAAGATTTAGTCCAAATTGATGTTTTAAAGCTTGCATGAAACTTGAGGATAAGTTTTTTTTTTTAACATAAGAGTTTGTTGTAGGAGTACTGAAGAATCAAGATATGCATGGGTTGAATTACCTCTTTTTTTTAGTTAACTCTTGTCTCCCGTTTGGCAGACGTTGGTTGCTATAGGGGAAGTTACAAGGCAAGCTATGAAAGAAGATCCCAATTTCTCCCCAATCAAGCCTTTAGATTACGCGCGATATCTGGTTATATCACTAGGGACAGGCTCAGAAAAGCAAAAGCAACAATATAATGCAAAAATAGCTGCCAAATGGGGAGTGCTTGGGTGGTTGGTCAATAACGGTTCGGCCCCATTGATTGACGCTTTCACCCAATCCAGCGCCGACTTGGTTGGTTTTCATAATAATGTGGTATTCGAAGCCCTCAATTCTCTTGGTTGTTATCTTCGCATTCAGGTATAGTTCTCTAATCTCTAACACCGCTAAATTTAATTTTTACACACACATATCTTGACATATGATGATCGAGTTGAGTATATATAAAAAATGATCATGTGTTAACAAAAGCATAGTTTTTTTAAAAATAATTATTAGAGAATATGAATAATTATGAAGAGTTAATCAATAAATTTGCTATTAATAATGTTAGGAGATCTGACTTAGAATGTCATTTTAAAACTATAATTTGCTTATGTTTATTGTTCTTAATTTTTCTTTATTTAAGAACTTTTTCTATTTTTAATTTTTTTTTCAGAAGCAACCTATTTTTTAGCTCGAACATGACTCATAAATCCTCAGCACCAGTCATGTTCACTAACTCTATTATAATATTCTAAACGTGTTTATTCGATCTCTACTCTCCTCTTAAATATAGGATGATACATTGACCGGAGACTTGTCTTCGGTGGATATAGCAACGAAGAAAAATTTGGATGACTTGGTGAGGGTTGGTGAAGGATTGCTAGACAACCCGGTCTCTCGGGTAAATTCCGATACCGGAGACTTTGAACCAGTCCCAAATGGTGGTTCGAACCGTGAAACATTGATCAGGTACGGCTAACACGTTACCAAACCGCATGCACATATATAGTAGCTAGCCTTTTATAATTAAACCGGGTATATTATTAATTCATTTTTTATTCTTTTTCCAAAATGCATGTAGGTTTGCAATAGAATTATCAGAGGAACGGAAACTGAGGGAGTCGAATTATACCCATGGTAGAGTGCTTAAATGAACTCATTTAATTTGTTCATTATATATTATGAAATCATTCTGGATGTATGGCGACTAGATGTGTGCTTAAATCCTACATAGTGTGCGTTTGGTGACTTTAACCGTTAAAAATGAAATCGTTTATGTGTTTGTAAATTGTAATATATGTGTACGTTCGATCATAATGGATTTTAAATAATTAAGTTGTTATTGTAAGACAATATTTATTTATATATCTTTATATATTTTTCGGTATATATATATAAATAAATATCTTATGTCCTTTAATCATTTATCTTAAATAATCAATTACGGTTTTAACCCTATCTGGTATTACTTGATGGACGTAATTACCCTTTCTAGATGGGCTAGGGTTTCCCCTTGGGTGTATTATAAATAGATGCTCTTAGGGAGAGATTAAAGGTTAATCACCACCACCCTAAACCGATCTCTCTCTTCTCTCGGCTCTCTCTCTCTCTCTCTGATTCGTGTTCTTCACAAATCCTTTTCCCATCCTAAACTATACACCCTAAAGGGGAACCAAGGCTATTAACAGGAATGGACAACCTGACTGCTGCTGATCTCAATCAGTTCACCACAGGTAATCTTTACATATTATTATCTGTTTATATTAACGATTTCAGGATTCGATCAACATGTGGTATCAGAGCATATGTTGCTCAATCGAATCATGTTTCTGAATTCTTTATAAACCCTAATTTTCGAAATCAGACAATGGGTTTTTCGATTCTGTCTAAAAATCGTGAAACCCTAATATGTCCTTTTTAAGCACATAATGAAAATTGGTTTTAAAAACAAACCCAAAACTTTAATCAGATTTCGTTTTGGAAAACCATGTTAAAAACCCTAACTGATTTCGAGGGATTATTGACTTTTCGATCAAGATACCAATTCTTGATCGAAAAGCTTACTTTTCGACCAGACAATTCACTTTCCGATCGAAATATGCGGCTTGGTTCCCTACTTTTCGATCGGACCATATGGCCCTTTTCGATCGACTTTTCGATCAGGCCATATGGCTTTTCGACTTACTTTCCGATCGAAATATGCGGCTTGGTTCCCTACTTTTCGATCGGACCATGTGGCTTTTCGATCGACTTTTCGATCGGGCCATGTGGCTTTTCGATTGACTTTTCGATCGGACCATACGGCTTTTCGATCGGCTTTTCGATCAGGCCATATGGTTTTTCGACCGACTTTTCGATCCGATCGAAAAGTCTACTTTTCGATCGAAAAGCTCACTTTTCGATCAGATACCCTTTTTCGATCGAAAATCATACTTTTCGATCGGGTATAACTTTTCGATCAGACACTCCTTTCCGATCGGATACCCCTTTTCGATCGAAAAGCATACTTTTCGATCAGGGTATACCTTTCCGATCGAAAGTTGTTGACAGGGGGGTTTCTGCTAAAATTGGGGCTTCATATTAAAAATTTGTTTTGTTTAAAACCTTAAAATTTTATGTTTTACAAAACCTAACAAAATTTAGATTAGTTCCTTACCTCGTATTAGTTAAATGACAAGTAGTAATTCTGGCCAACGCTGTTTTACTACCTTAATTAATGTCACTAATTATTTCTAATACCAGGCAATTTACTTCAAACTAATCTATTCGCTTAAATTGATAACATCTTTAAAACCTCGATTCTGGCCAACGCTGATTCGTTGTTTTTGTAATGTTTATCGACTTAGAATTAAGCATTCGCCTTACGTATACAAGTGTTTCTCTTCTGGCCAACGCTGATGAGTTGCACATGTATTCAGCGAAACTAATTTGTACATAAAGCTTATGGTGTATCATTTCTGGCCAACGCTGATGTGATGCATCACTTTATGCACATACACTTATTTAGTTCATAATGCTTAGATGATAGGCAAGTAACCAACGCGAAAGCTGATTCATCTTAGTAGAACCTTTTATTCTGTCTATTAATTTTGGTGATTATTATAGACCTTATCACAACTTACTTGCTTCATTTCTATGGTCCTTACTTATGCCTGCTTATTATTATAATAATTACTAATGTCATATGCTTATAATTATTATACTATTATAATTATCCGATTAATCCCTATACCTCTCTTCGCTTAGTATCTTATTATTCTCTCTCTCTTGTCCACTCTAAGCCTCGGCTTTCGGAATAGAAACCCTGACTGGAACAAACTACGCTGCTTGGAAGGATTCTCTGAGTCTGGTTCTCGGTATTTTAGGCTTCGATCATGCACTCCTTAATGATGCTCCTGCTGACCTCACTACTTCGAGCACTCCTGAACAGAAGACTGCTCATGAAAAATGGGTCAAGTGCAACAAGATGTGCCTTTTGATCACGAAGAAGTCCATTGACATTGTCATCCGGGGGGCCATACCAGATTCTGACAATGCCAAGACCTACCTGGCGTCCGTGGAGGAGTACTACAAGGGAACATCTAAGGTGCATGCTGGCAACCTTATTCTCAAGTTGCTGACTACTAAATACGATGGAAAGGGCAGCATCCGTAAGCATCTAATGGTTATGAACGATGTCGCCAACAAACTTAAGGCCTTAGACATGCCGATCGGCGAAACGTTCCTGGTTCACTTCATTATGACTTCTCTTCCTGCGTCTTTCGAAACTTTCAAGGTCAACTACAACGCTCAGAAGGATAAATGGAAGATGAGCGAGCTGATTGAAATGTGCGTGCAAGAGGAAGAGCGTCAGAAGCTTGACAAACCAGAAGTTGCTTACCTCGTGACTGCCAACTCCAACAACAAGAGGAAGGGCAAGGCTACTCAAAGGGAACATCCTAAGGTTCAGAAGAAGGATCAAGCTACATCATCTTCCGGCCCTAGCAATTCTAGCAAACCTTACTGCAAGTTCTGTCGCAAGCTTGGACATAAACAGAAGGACTGCAATCGTTTCAAGGATTGGCTGGCTAAGAAAGGTAATCATCTTAATATGATAACTGAGTCCTTTAATTTAAATGTTCCAACTAATTCATGGTGGTTTGATTCCGGTTCTATGGTCCATGTAACTAACTCTACTCAGGGTTTTCATTCGATCCAGATGCTGGAAAGAAACCAAAGAACGCTTAAGCTTGGGAATGGAAAAGATTTAGCCGTTAAAGCCGTGGGAACTTTACATCTTATTATGAAAACTGGTTTATGTATTAAACTTTATGATACCTTATATATTCCTGAGATTACTCGGAATCTTGTATCAGGACCAAAGTTAGACATGGACGGTTTTGATGTTTCTCATGGTCATGGCAAACTTACTATCTATTTTGATTCTCAAGTATTTGGTTCTGGTTATCTGGATGGTGGACTTTATCGATTAGAACTGGATGATGTTTTCTCTAATTCTTTGTTGTCTTATAATATTAACCAAACAACAACAAAAAGAAAACCTAAAAGAGACTTAGAAACTTCATCTATGTTATGGCATCAACGTTTAGGCCATATTTCGCGGGATCGCTTAGTGAAACTCGTGAAGGATGAAATTTTACCATCTCTTGACTTCACCGATTTTGGAACATGTGTCGATTGCATCAAAGGCAAAATGACATCCACTAATAAGAAAGGTGCCACTAGGAGTTCTAAATTATTAGAAATTATTCACACTGATATTAGTGGCCCCTACTCTACTGTTGGAATTACTGGACATAACTCTTTTATCACTTTCATAGATGATTATTCTCGTTATATGTACTTTTATCTCATTAAAGAAAAATCTGAATCACTAACAACTTTTAAAGACTATCAGACTGAAGTTGAAAAACAATGCGGTCTTCCAATCAAAGTTGTTAGATCGGACAGAGGAGGTGAGTATTATGGTAGACATACGGACTTAGGTCAGGCCCCTGGTCCATTTTATGAGTTTTGCAAAAGCCAGGGGATCGTGAACCAATACACCATGCCAGGTACTCCTCAACAGAATGGTGTTGCTGAAAGGAGAAACCGAACCCTTATGAACATGGTACGAAGTATGTTAGCCAACTCGGGCTTACCCTTATTTCTCTGGACCGAAGCCTTAAAAGCAGCCGTTTATATACTCAACAGAGTTCCGTCCAAATCTGTCCCTAAAACTCCTTATGAACTCTGGACAGGACGGAAACCGAGTCTAAGACATATGAAAGTATGGGGCTGTCTTGCTGAGGCTAAACTCTATAATCCCTTCTTAAAGAAGCTTGATATGAAAACCGTAACCTGTAACTTCATCGGTTATCCCGAACATTCCAAAGGTCATCGGTTTTATTGTCCTTCCCATGTTACTCGTATCGTAGAAACCAGAAATGCCGTGTTCCTTGAAGATCATAACATCAGTGGGAGCAGTGAAAACTTTCTCGATGATCTGCGTGAAGTACAAGACGCGGGGGGGGGGGGGGAGGGACTCTTCGTCGCTTACCATCACTCCGATTACTCCTCTTGTACACGCCTCCGTTGCTGACACTGCACCCATTCAACCTCCCTCTCCAGTACATGACGACAATCCAAACGAACAACCACAAAATAATGCTGAACCCGCTGAACCAGTCGTTCCAACCAGAAAGTCAACAAGAGTTAGAAAGCCTACTAACTTTGACGACTATGTTACTTTCCTGGCTGAGCTTGAAACGGATGGTGGAAAGTTCACCGATCCAACCTCTTATAAAGAAGCCATGAACAGTGATCAGTCTTCTGAGTGGAATAAAGCTATGCTTGACGAGCTTGAATCCATGAAGAAAAATGACGTTTGGGATTTAGTTGTATTACCCGACGGTGTAAAACCGGTAGGATGCAAATGGGTCTTTAAAACTAAACTGGATCCTCAAGGAAACGTTGAGCGCTACAAAGCGCGATTGGTTGCAAAAGGCTACGCTCAAAAAGAGGGAATTGACTATCAAGAGACCTTTTCTCCTGTCTCTCGAAAAGATTCCTTAAGGATCGTGGCGGCCCTAGTAGCTCATTTTGATTTAGAGCTACATCAAATGGACGTCAAAACTGCTTTCCTGAACGGTGACTTGTATGAGGAAGTGTTCATGACGCAGCCTGATGGGTTTAAACCAGAAGGTCAAGAACATTTAGTCTGCAAGCTAAAGAAATCGATATACGGGCTAAAACAAGCATCGCGTCAGTGGTACTTAAAGTTTGATGAAGTCATGAAGAAACAAGGTTTCCTGAAGAATCAAGTGGACCAGTGCACCTTTCTTAAGATGAGTGGGAGCAACTTTACTATACTTGTCCTTTACGTAGATGACATTCTATTGGCAAGTAATAGTCTTGACATGTTGCATGAGTCAAAGCGGTTACTTTCGCTTAACTTTGACATGAAAGATCTCGGAGAAGCCTCTTATGTTATAGGCATCGAAATTCACCGAGATAGAGCTAAAGGGATCTTAGGCTTGTCCCAAAAGGCTTACATTGAGCGCGTCCTTGCTCGATATAACATGCAACATTGTAACCCCTCAAAAGCTCCTGTAGTTAAAGGAGACGTTTTCGGTTCGTTTCAATGTCCGAAAACAGATGAAGAAAAGGAGCAAATGAGAATGATACCTTATGCGTCTGTAGTCGGTAGTATTATGTATGCTCAAGTCTGTACTCGTCCAGATATTGCTTACGTTGCTGGTATGTTAGGCCGTTATCAGACTAATCCTGGCCATGATCACTGGACAGCAGCTAAGAAAGTTCTTAGATATCTGAATGGGACGAGAGACTACAAACTGACTTACAGAAGAAGCGATAATTTGGAGTTAGTCGGATACTCAGATTCTGATTTTGCCAAATGTAAAGATGATAAGAAATCCACTTCTGGATACATCTTTATGTTAGCAGGTGGGCCCATTTCATGGAAGAGTCATAAACAACAGCTAACTACAACATCCACTATGATGGCAGAGTACATTGCTGTTTACAATGCAACCTATCATGGAATGTTGCTTAGAAATCTGATAGCTGGACTCAAAACTGTTAATTCCATTTCCAGACCATTGAAGCTTTATTGTGATAACTCAGCTGCCGTTACTTTCTCGAACAGTAACAGTTCGACTGGCGCTGGACTGTACCTCGATACAAAGTATTTGTTCGTTCGTGAACGAGTTGAGGAAAATGTTCTTTGTATTGAGTATATAAGTACTAAAGATATGCTTGCGGATCCGATGACTAAAGGTCTCCCAATTAAAGTGTTCGAAGATCTTATTTCGAGAATGGGCTTTACTAAAGACCTTAACTAAGCATATTGTACTTCTTATTAATAAAATTTCCTCTTACGATTGATTTTGTCTCTTAATATGTTATGCATGCCTTATTGACATATAGACAGCTTTATTATAAATCAACGGAAGGGCTTACTTTGGTAATTGATTCTGAATTTATGTTGAATTTTAAATTTGGGATTGTAGTATGATTAATGGGGGTCTTGGGTTGGATAATCAACTCTATGACTGTATTTTTCTGCTGCAATTTTGGTTTAAAATTGAAATGAGTACTAAATTCTGATCAGACTTATCTAGTACCTCATATAAATGATCATTCGGCCAAGTGGGAGAATGTAAGACAATATTTATTTATATATCTTTATATATTTTTCGGTATATATATATAAATAAATATCTTATGTCCTTTAATCATTTATCTTAAATAATCAATTACGGTTTTAACCCTATCTGGTATTACTTGATGGACGTAATTACCCTTTCTAGATGGGCTAGGGTTTCCCCTTGGGTGTATTATAAATAGAGGCTCTTAGGGAGAGATTAAAGGTTAATCACCACCACCCTAAACCGATCTCTCTCTTCTCTCGGCTCTCTCTCTCTCTCTCTGATTCGTGTTCTTCACGAATCCTTTTCCCATCCTAAACTATACACCCTAAAGGGGAACCAAGGCTATTAACAGGAATGGACAACCTGACTGCTGCTGATCTCAATCAGTTCACCACAGGTAATCTTTACATATTATTATCTGTTTATATTAACGATTTCAGGATTCGATCAACAGTTATTGAAAATATTAATGGATTTTCGAAAATATCTTAATCAATGTAAGAAGAGATTACAATGCGTTATCAATTATGATTTGATGTAACTGGATAAATACCCCATTAGTGCTCATCTTTTCATATGGTAAACTAACTTCGTTTCACAAAGACATAAATCCATAATATAATATCAATATGTCATCATCTTTCCTAACGAAAGCTTCTTGATTTGGATATGAGAAAATGATTGTGTTAATATATGTTAGGAATATTGTCAAGTTTCTAAAGGTTTTATATGGAAATAGCTTGTTTCCTAAAGTTCAGGGGCTAAATTTGTCAAGGCTGAAACTTCAGGGGTGTTCGTTGTCTAATCAGGTGATACGTTTGTTAATTACCGTTGGAGCTTTCCGTTTAGGTATAAGATCGCGTGAGCTGTGATTTTGGGGATAACTTCTCTTCGATTACATTTCCTAATTCCTTTTGTTTTCTCTCTTGGTTATTCATTCCGAATCTTGTATAACTTCTTGATGTTCAATTCATCTTGTGAATCATTCAATTTCGTTTGAATGTATCTGTTCTTATTGTTTTGATTATTAGAGTTGATTAATTGATTGAATTGGTTGTTCCGCATTTGATTACCAATTCTACAATTGGTATCAGAGCCAATGGTGCTCGTATCAACTTGAATCAAAGCAAGAAGGTGATAGATCGGTGATCGGCTTCAAGATGGTGACTGCGAAGTATGAAATTGAGAAGTTCGATGGGAAAAACGATTTCAGTCTATGGAGGCTTAAGATGCGTGCATTTCTTGTGTACCAAGGAGCAGCGGATGCGTTGTTAGGCGAAGATCATAGACCAGAAGAATGGGAGCAGGGAGATTGGGATGAAATGTGTGCCAAGGCTCATAGTGCTATCATTCTCAGTTTGGGAGATAAGGTTCCTAAGGGAGGTGTCAAAGGAAACGAGTGCTGCAGGTATTTGGTTAAAGTTAGAAAGTTTATATATGACCAAATCTTTAGCTAATAGGCTCTACCTTAAAAAGAAATTGTACACTTTTCAAATGACCCCAGGAAAGACCTTAGAACAGCACACAGATGAGTTTAACAAATTGATTCTTGATTTAGAAAATATAGAAGTCACACTAGAAGATGAGGATCAGGCTATTCTGTTCCTTAGTTCACTACCCTCATCATTACAGCATTTTGTAGATACCCTCATGTATGGTAGGGAGACTCTCAGTATGGAAGAAGTGCTGGCTGCTCTTAACTCTAAAGAACTTAAGAAAAAGATAGAAGTTAAGGAACAGTCTGAGGGCTTGTTTGTGAGGGGAAGAACTGAGTCTAGAGATACTCAGTTTGGTAAGAAAAGAAATGAGAATAGGTCAAAATCAAAGGGTAGGAGGAAATGTTACATCTGTCAATCAGAGAAACATTTGAAAAAGGATTGTCCCAATAGGAAGAATTATAACAAGAATGATGGAAATAGAAGTTATAATAATCCTAAGAATGTTAGTTATAATGCTGATGTTGAGAGTGAGGGATATGAGAGTGCAGAAGTACTAGCTGTTACTACAGGAGAGATGTCATCATCCTGGATTCTTGATTCAGGATGTTCTTTTCATATGACTCCTGTGAAAGAGGTGTTTCAGAATCTGAGATTGACCAGAAGTGGAGTTGTTCAATTAGGTGATGACAGACCTTGTGAGATTGTAGGTATAGGGAGTGTGTGCCTGAAAGTTCAAGGTGGTAGTGAAATCACATTAAAAGATGTGAGATATATACCTGATCTCAGAAGAAGTTTAATCTCTTTAGGGTCATTAGAATGTGAAGGATATCAAGTTAGCTTGAGAAATGGAAGAGCCAAAGTTAGCAAAGGGAGTTTAGTTATGCTAGCTGGAACCAGGATGGGTAACAACATATATTTTCTTGATGGTGAGGCTAGTGCTCATGTTGTTGATAGTAGTGAGACCAAGGAACAAGAAAAGGCAAGATTATGGCATATGAGACTTGCTCATACTAGTAAGCAGGGGTTGAGTGAGTTAAGTTCTCAAGGAATATTGTCTGGTTTGAAGTCATATGACCCAGGTTTTTGTGAGAATTGTGTATTAGGCAAATCCCATAGAGTAAAATTTGGTAGAGGCATGCATTATTCTAAGGAAATATTAGAATATCTTCATGCAGATTTGTGGGGACCTACCAAACATCAGTCTTTAGGAGGAGCATCCTATTTCTTGTCTATAATAGATGACTATTCCAGAAGGGTTTGGGTAGTTTTGTTAAAACATAAGGATGAAACTTTTCATAAGTTTAAAGACTGGGCTAATATGATAGAGAAACAGACAGATAGTAAAATTAAGAAATTGAGAACTGACAATGGATTAGAGTTTTGTAACAAAGAGTTTGATGATTGGTGTAGTTCTAAGGGTATAGGAAGGCATAGGACTGTAGCATATACCCCTCAGCAAAATGGCTTAGCTGAGAGAATGAATAGGACATTACTAGAGAAGGTGAGGTGTTTGTTGTTAAATGCTGGTATGCCCAAAAGGTTTTGGGGTGAAGCTTTAGCTACTGCAGCATATCTGATTAATAGAACACCTTCATCTGCTATACAGATGAAAACTCCCTTAGAAAAGTGGAGTGGTAGGAAGCCAGATCTAGAAAACTTAAGGGTGTTTGGTACTATGTCCTATGCACACACCAACACAGGAAAACTTGATCCCAGGGCTGAGAAGTGTATTATGTTGGGATATCCAGAAGGTATTAAAGGGTATAGATTATGGAGAATGACTCCTGGTAAACAAAAGGTTATCATTAGCAGAGATGTGGTTTTTAATGAGGCTGTTTTTTACAAAGATATGGTAAAGACAGGGAAAAATAAAGGTGCTAATGATGGATCAGGGCAAGGAGATGTTCAGTTTGAGGTGGAGCATTCTAGAGATAAACTTGATGATGAAATTGAGGTGGAGAGCAGAGGTAGCAGTGAAAGTGATCAAGAGAATGCACAGGAAGGGCAGTTGCAGTCTCATGAGTTACAGTCTCATGTTTCACCAGGTAACTCAAGCAATGCTGGGTCATTATCAAGAAGTACATCAGGGAGGTCAGAGAATGCTGAGCCATCATATAGCATTGCAAGGGATAGGCTTAGGAGGGAAATAGTTGTGCCTATAAGGTTTAGGCATGACCAAGATCTTGCAGCCTTTGTGTTTAATGTGGCAGCAATGGAGAGTGTTACAGAACCAGTGACAATAGAAGAAGCTTTAAGATCACCTCAAAGGAAGAAATGGAAAGAGGCTTTGGATGATGAGATGCACTCATTATGGAAGAACAAGACTTGGATATTAGTTGATCCTCCAAAGAATCAGAAACTGGTCAAATGCAAGTGGCTTTTCAAGTTAAAAGAGGGTGTAACAGAGAATGAGCCTCCTAGGTACAAGGCAAGGCTTGTTGCAAAGGGTTTTACTCAACAAGCAGGAATTGATTACAATGAGATTTTTTCTCCAGTTGTGAAGCACACTTCAATCAGAATTTTGATGACTTTAGTAGCTATAGAAGATATGGAATTGGAACAGTTAGATGTCAAGACTGCTTTCCTTCATGGCAGCCTTGATGAGGTTATATATATGAATCAACCTCTAGGATACATTGAAAAAGGTCAGGAGCATAAGGTTTGTCTATTGAAGAGGTCACTTTATGGACTCAAACAGTCTCCAAGAATGTGGTATAAGAGGTTTGATAATCATATGATTAAGAGAGGTTTCAACAGAAGTTCCTATGACCCTTGTGTCTACTACAGGGAGTATAAGGTAAATTCTTATGTGTATCTTTTGCTTTATGTTGATGATATGCTTGTAGCATGCAGGGACAGGTCAGAAATAAGAGCTACTAAGAGGATGCTGATGGAAGAGTTTGAAATTAAGGAGCTTGGAGAGGCAAGGAAGATCATTGGAATGGAAATCAAGAGGGATAGAAGGAGAAGGCTGATCAAGCTATCTCAGGAGTCCTATCTTTCTAAGGTGCTAAGCAATTACAGTATGGAGCATTCAAAACCTGTGACTACACCACTAGGACCTCACTTTAAGATGTCTAAGCAAGACAGTCCAAAAACATTAGAGGAAAAGGAATATATGGCAAAAGTTCCTTATGCAAGTGTGGTAGGTAGCTTGATGTTTTTGATGGTATGTACAAGGCCAGACCTTGGGTATGCTGTTGGAATGGTAAGTAGGTTCATAAGTTGTCCTGGAAAGGTCCACTGGGAAGCTGTAAAATGGATATTAAGGTACCTAAATGGGACAAGATCACTGGGGATAGTCTATGGTGAAGGTAGTGATCAGAAGTCAGTGGTGACAGGTTTTGTTGATGCAGATTTCGCAAAAGATAGAGATAAAGGTAGGTCAGTAACAGGCTATGCTTTTCAGATATATGGTGGTCTGGTTAGTTGGAAATCTACATTGCAGCGTGTGGTTGCTCTATCTACAACAGAAGCAGAGTTCATTGCTCTGACTGAGGCTGTGAAGGAAGCCATGTGGCTAACTGGTTTTACTAAAGAATTGGGATTGAATATCACTTCTGCACAGGTTAATTGTGATAACAGAAGTGCTATCCAATTGTCTAAAAACCAGGTGTTTCACAGCAGGAGTAAGCATATTGATGTGAAGTTGTATTTCATAAGAGAAGTGGTGGCTTCAAAGAAGGTATTGGTAAAGTATGTGGATACCAAGGAGAATAGTGCTGATATGCTTACTAAATGTGTACCTCTGAGCAAGTTTAAGTTTTGTTTAGAGAGCTTGGGGGTAGGTTAATAATTTCAAATTGATATGAACTTTCAGAGTTGAGAGTATTTTCAATTCTGGATAGTATTTGTTGGGTTGATAATCTGAGGTTGCTAGTAAGTTTGTAATATTCTATAGAATGCTTTCACATTAGTATAGGCAAATCCATTGGATCCCTACTATGCAATGATGGAGGTGTTTTATGATGAATATTGCAGAGTTGCTAAGCTTGAAGATATCAACTTGATAATAAGGTGGAGAATGTTAGGAATATTGTCAAGTTTCTAAAGGTTTTATATGGAAATAGCTTGTTTCCTAAAGTTCAGGGGCTAAATTTGTCAAGGCTGAAACTTCAGGGGTGTTCGTTGTCTAATCAGGTGATACGTTTGTTAATTACCGTTGGAGCTTTCCGTTTAGGTATAAGATCGCGTGAGCTGTGATTTTGGGGATAACTTCTCTTCGATTACATTTCCTAATTCCTTTTGTTTTCTCTCTTGGTTATTCATTCCGAATCTTGTATAACTTCTTGATGTTCAATTCATCTTGTGAATCATTCAATTTCGTTTGAATGTATCTGTTCTTATTGTTTTGATTATTAGAGTTGATTAATTGATTGAATTGGTTGTTCCGCATTTGATTACCAATTCTACAATATATATAACTTATAGTAAATTTGAATTAGTAAATTCTTTACTTACTCTTATTCCCACTTCTACTAAATATTTTGAATTTTCCTCTTAGTTTTTTTTTTTTTTTTGTGCTTGTTTGTTTTTTCAACAATGCCATCTTTTGATGTTCCTGTTTATGTCGGAGGGAGATAGTCAAAGTAGGTGAAGAATTCTATTTTTTTTCTTTTTAACAAATGATGAAAACTAAGATACACTTACGGGTCTAGCACAACAATGAAAACGACGTCCTGGATTCGCAGTGATGAAAGATATACGTATGGCCGTTGCAAACCCACAATTTTTACAAATCACCATTTTCGTTTAGTCTTGAGCAAAATAAAGATAGATATTGACATATTACATATGGGAATCCTAAAAGTAATTCAAAGAGGGGGGAATTAGTGGGGGGATGAGGTAAGGGGGGAGTAGGGGGATTGAGTCTGATAGATGACTAAAGTAATCCTAAAGGTTGGAGCTCACATAAGTCATTCAAGCCAACCTCTCAAGCCACGGCTCCTTGTAGGCCACGTGGCAGGTTTGTAGAGGTCCGGTTACCAACCTGGTTCTTAGCCTAATTTCTAAACGATAAATCCACGTGTTTTATTCTAACTGGCTAATAAATATGTTCAATGATTTTTAGTGGGTTTCACCTTTAGCCTTCTTGTTAGATGGGGGACACTTGGAGGTTGATACTTGGGTAAAAGTAGAGAGGTGGAGGGTTTCTATTGGGTGATATATCTTGGGTCATTTGAGTTAGGATAATTTTGATGGGTCATTTCTGAATTTTCTCGGTCAAACTTGGTCATTTTGATGATTTTCCGTAAATTTTAACCGTCACGTGTTTTATTATATATATCTTTGTCTTTAAAAAAAACAAGATAATACTTGGTCAAAAAGACAAAAATGATCGTCGTTGACTTTCTTTATCGTGTTGTAGCGTGTTTATCCTTATCGGTATGTTATTTTTATTTTTTTCTCATTTGGACTTTCAGTTGTGCTATCCCTTATGGTTCACTTTTATGTTGTTGATATCTCTATGATATTTAAAAATTGAATTTTGCTTTTTCCTCGAGTTTTGGTACCTCTTGCTTTTTTCTTGATATCCATACTTATGTTATGTGTGTATTTTGTTATTTTGATTTTGTATGTTTGTTAATGAATTTGTGATGACTGACCTATGTGTAAAGTTGTTTTATTTTATTTAGGTCCTGACTTTTATTTTACCTATTATCATATGAAATCAAGATTGATTCACATTTGGCTACCGTGATAAGCAGAATTCATCAACGTTAACAACTCTACAATTAAACTATTGCAATATGGTCTTTTAAATACTAAGTTTTTATTCTTTTAATTTTTTAACAGAATTAACTCTTATTAAACTAAGTCATGTATCTGTTGGAAGGTACACCGTCGTTTTTTGATTGCTACGACTTATTCATCTTTTAATATTTAAATTATATTTTTCACTGTATATTTTTTGCTTATTTTACAAGTAATTAAAAATGGACTTCTTCTACAAAAACGTAATGGTCCAATGGTATTTGTTAATTAGTATCTTATCCAGTTAATAATACGCCATTAATGTCAATGCTAATTGTTTGCACGTAGGGAATGAATATGACCAATATAACATACGTAATAATTAATATAACTTGTTGGTCGACGAAAACTATGATGTTTTAATATACATGTTAAATCAATGTCTTCGGACTAGAATTGAACTTGTATAATATAAGCAATAAGCATTATAAAAAAGAAGCATATAAAAAGACGATTACAACTTCTATCTTGGAATTAAAAAATTCATACGTGATGGTTGTTTGAATCTTGTAATCTGTAAGAGCATTTTTTTTTTGAATGGCGTGTAAGAGCATGTTGGTAATTTATTTTAAAAAATAAGATTTTTATTTAATTTGGATATAAAAATAATAATAATATTATTATTATTAAGTATTTCGTTTGTGTTTCTCTATATGAGAGGATCACAACGAACTAAACGATGTCCAAAATTGAAGCTAAGATGAATGAAATATCGATGCTCAGAGTTTTGTTGTGGATTAAGCTTAAATATTGTACTTGAACTTATCTTATATTGGAAGACAAGTAAACCTTGAAGTGGTTTATAAGGAGATGTATTTTTGGAATTGTATTCCCATATAACCACACACCCAGTGTTGAAAATTATAACGTTTGTCAAACATATTACACACATGCAAGTTGGCATGTTTGCCTATCCCACATTGGTGGGGGAAGAAAAATGCAATGGGTTTACGTATATGCCTTGAGTTCTTGTTAACCTTTAAAGAATTTGTTAAAGGAAAAGGCTAAGCCCACACGGGTGCCGAGACGAGGCCAGACATGAGTTTCGCGAATGGGCGCACTTCAACGTTGCACCTGTCACTAGGAGCTAAGGAGCTCTTATTTTTGGCTAGGATGGTCAGTGTTCGGATAGTGTTGATCTGTAACTAACTAACCGATAACCAACTCTGAGAGACTTGGTGGATGGATAACTACCTACTCGTGATTATCAGCGAGTCTCCTGATTCCAGATTTTTCGCTAAGTGTTGGTTTTACAACTATAAATACAGGCTCTCTGCAGCTAGTTTCTACTCACCAAAAATTCGAGATAGCTCTATCCTATCTGTTTCTGATCACTACTTCTTTGATGTTCTTAACTTCCATTGGTGTTGGACGTTCAGATCATAATTGCATTAAATCCTGGGAGTTTACGTTGAGGGGAGAGCATTCAAGGGTGTAAAATCCTTTAAGGACATGAACCATTTCGTGCAGTAATTCTCCAAAAACAAGAAACAAATTAGGTTGGCTTTACGTTTATATATTATTGTTTAACTTGTTCGATAATGGAACATTCTCCATTTCCCTTCTTATAATCAGTTTGATCGTGTAGGACCAAACTGGTTTGACAAATTAATAACTCGGTAATTATTATTTTTTTTGAACGGCCAACGAATAGAATAAACCCAGGTACTTCGTACGGGGTGACCCAATGGCTAAAGGCCACCGCCAGCTGGCCCAACCCAGCCGTACGGAGCCCTTAAGCGTCCATGTGACTCCAGTTCCGGGGGAAAACCCGCTAACCCGCCCGCCCGTAGGCACGACGGCGAATTAACGGTAAAACCCGGTCGCCTCAAGGATCGAATCCGGGTCTCCCCGGATCTCCTATCATTGGCCTCCATACAAATGGACAAATAATGTCATTAGTGAGGATAGAACTTGGGTCCCTAGGAACACAAGCCAAAGCCTCAACCAACTCCACTAGATGCCATTGGTTCGGTAATTATTAATTAATTAAATCATTTAACAGTTTGGTTTAAATAGATTTTCAACACCCAATGGGTGCCCCAAGGAATGCGAAGCACCCCCAACTCGCACACGCACATGTGCGTGGCATGGGCGATTGTGGTGTTTTGATGGCGCACTTTGTACTTCGCTCGCATCGCCACGAGTTGCCTTATTATTTTTGGGTTGATAAGGACTAGTTCCTCCATACTCAAGTCTCGCGTGGTTCTTTCGGAACAGTTGTTCAGGACCAGTTCTCTTGGATTCGTGTTTCGCATGGTTCCTCCAGAGTGGTTCTTTCGGAATAACTTGACCCTTGAATTCCTGATTAGTTTGACTGATCAATTTAAAATGAGTTACTCAGGCGTTAAATCCATTGACTGAACAATTACAGAGTGCTCCTACATCCCTATAAATAGAGGGATTCGATTCTGGTTTACATACACCAAAAACACAACTTAAACTGCCTTTTAGAGCAGAAGAATTTCATGCGTTTTCACAGTTTTGTGCTATCATCTCATGTATAATGTCGGGTGCTAGGTTGACTCCGGCAGTACACACTGCTTTGCTATTGTACCCTGGGAAACAGACGGGTTCAACTGGGTGGCCCGAAATCTGTTTTAAATGACCTCTGTTGAACAGAGAGCCTCGGCCACCCTTTCTACAACCTGTTTAATTTTCTCTTCTTATCTTTTGTTTTTGTATACAATTTTCTTCAAAATTTTGTTTGTATTTCTTTCAATGAAATCGTTTGTTTATGATTCTGTAATTCTTGTTATATTAATAATATTTTAATTTTCTGTGAAAGGTGTTCCTACAACATCTACAACATAAGACGAAACAGTATCTTCATATGTAACATCAATTTCTTGCACATCAGATTTCTATATATTCATATTTTAGAGACGTACATTTATTCTCTCTTAGAGCACTCATAGCAGACAATGTTGCAAAAGTCGGTAGGCGCTGCCAAGTCGGTCGACTGGGGAGTTAAGAGTACTCGACTTAGGCGGGGAGTACTCGGATATAGTAAATTATAACAAAAATAATATTTGAGAAATTATATATGTGTCAAATACCATAAACTTATTAATATTCATAACCAAATACGTGAATATATCATTAGAATACATGTCCGAAACACATGAGTAAAATGACTAGCAATTAAAAAGGTTTAAAAGACACTCACTAGTTAATTTCCGGACAGTTTGATTGATTTTCCCAAGTTTGACAAAGCCTTTTATAGTTTGTTTAAATTTAATTTTAGTTATTTATATCTTTTCTTAAAAAATTAATTTTATTTTGAATTTTTCCGAGTTTGGCCGATTTTTTCTGAGTTTGACCGACTTTTTCTGAGTTTAACTAACTTTTTCGAGTTTGACTGATCTTTCCGAGTTGCTCCGAGTTTGACCGAGTCCAACTTGCTCAACTGATTTGCTCATAGGTGCCTCCGCAAGCCTCCAAGGTCCAAGTAGTCTCCGCCTAGGCGGCTACATAGGCTGAGTTTTACAACACCGATAGCATGATATGCATACATCCTTTATCCTTATAATTTGGAGAAAAAATTATAGAATCGTTTTAGTTTGATGATCCATCAGCACCTCTAAAATAAAGATCAATTTTGAAGAATCTAAAGGAATATATATATATATATATATATATATATATATATATATATATATATAGGGCAAGGTTAGTATGCAAACCCCATCTAGTTGGGAAAACCTTACAAACCCATCCAAGGGCCACAAATGAAACACATCATCACCTTGACTTATACCCATAAGGGCTTTATGGACTTTTCACCATGTAAAAGCAAAAGGTTGTGTATCAGAGTTCTGGCAACAGAAGAGAAGAAAGAAAAAGGTTGATTGTACCCAAGTACTATGTACTATATAATTTTATATCTCTTGGCATTACTTTCATCTTTTCCAATACAACTTTATATACTTTTTAACATATATGAAAAAGTAAACGTGTAAATCTTGATTAATCCCGCCAAATCTTGTCCCTTGATTCCCGCCCACTGACCACCATAAATAGGGCTCCCATGTACTAAACTTTCTCTCACAGTTTCTTCAAAACTTTTTATCAACAAAAATGATGGTCTCAACACCCAACTTGTTTCCTTTGCACTTAGATGCTGAAGACTGCAACTGGTCTCCATTACTATGCCACAACGAATTCAATGAAGGTAAAAAGTGTTTTTTTGTCTTATGTATTTAATAGATTTATACATATTACAAGTGGAAATAATAAACTTCTACATATGTTTTATAATTTAAAACAGAAGAGACAAATGGCAGTGAGAATGATGGAAGTGCTGATGTTTTCATTTCACCAAACGGCTCAAGTTTATGGGTTCCAACAGTTGCTGAGAGCATGATACCTTATGTCGGGGAAACATTTGAAAATTTGGAAGATGCGTATGTAATGTACCAAACATATGCTCTTGCTGGTGGGTTTTCTGTTAGGGTTGGGCAACAAAAGAAATATAAGGGGGTTGTTACACACAAGTATCTTAGGTGTAACAGGGCTGGTAAACCGCAACCAAAAAAGAAGTTTGCTTTGTCAACTGAATGTCGTCAGAGTACTTACATACGTACCAACTGCAGAGCTCATATTTGTTTAAAAATTAGCAGAGAAAATGGCTGTCTTTCTGTGTTGAAATTTGTTGAGGGGCACAATCATTCATTAGTTGAGGGTTTTAACAAAGATTTAACAAAAATATCTAGGAGGTTGCCCTTTTCAACCAAAAAGTACATCCATGATATGAGCATGAATAGGATTGGCCCGGTTAAGGCCCATCGCCTTATGGTTTCGATGATGGGTGGACATCACAATGTGAATGGAACTCCTAGTGATTTCAAAAATTTTAGTAAGACCACAAGAATGTATATTGGCGATAGGGACACCCAGCTTGTACTAAATCGTTTGCAGGAGAGGGTGAAAACCATCCCCAACTACTTCTTTGATTATTTGGTTGATGACGGGAACCTAAGGAGTATTTTCTGGGCTGATGAGATCTCTAAAGTAAACTATGAAGCTTTTGGGGATGTTTTGGCATTTGATGGTACATATCAGACAAACAAGTGAGTTACATGTGTTTACCTCTTTTTTAAATTATATAGAATAATTGTAGTTTACTATTTTTAATGTATGATGCGGTTTTTTAGGATGCGTATTATTTAGGTAGAAGTAAGACTATTAACGCTATTATTAACACAAACAAAGGTTATTTATATGTTTACATATGTAGGGAAGAAAATATGATATGCATACAACGTATTTATGGAAAAAAGTTTTTAATAAGCAAAAATTGTTGCTCATTAAATGTGATAATCATTTGGTAAAAAATTAGTTTCTGTATTGATTGTACATCATTTATTAGCAGTTTTTTTAGGGGGTCGTTAATGGTTTGACTTTCCATGAATAAATGTGCGAATGTTGAAAATATAATTAAGGGTAAAAATCGGTGAGTAATATGCAAATTGTGTGGGAATAAGGATGGTCAATTGACGTCTATATTTAAATAAACGAAACAACATTAGTTGGTTAAATTTTAAATATAAGGAAAGATACATTATGGGTTCATTGTCAAAATCATTTTTGTTATAAAAAACGTAACTTGAAACATTCTGAAAATTAATTTACATATGTTTGACAGGTATAATATGATATTTGTTCCTTTCACCGGAGTCGATAATCATAGGCATTGTGTGACGTTTGGCGCGGGTTTGATTTTTAGTGAGAAAACTGAGTCTTATAAATGGTTACTAGAGTGCTTCCTTAAAGCTCACAAGAGATAGCCATCACTTGTTCTGACCGACCAGGACCCATCGATGCGACAAGCTGTTCTACAAGTATTCCCTGCATCACATCATCGATTATGCATGTGGCATATAATGAAGAAATTGCCATCAAAGGTAATGAAACTTTTTTATTGTAATTATGTTGTTATTTACATATGTATTGGTAAAGGTTAACATATGAAAAAACTGTCTTTTTTATTACAGATTTCAGGGGATTTAATGCAAAATACAGATATTAGATCTCGAATTCATCGTCTAGTTTGGAGTAACTACATGAAGACTACAACGTTCGAGAAGAGGTGGCAAGACCTTATGGAAGAGTTCTTGTTAACAGATCATGAATGGCTATCGGAAATGTATAACATTCGGGAACGTTGGGTTCCCGCGTATTTCAGAGATATACCAATGTGTGGCTTGCTGAGAACAACGTCGGTGTGTGAGAGTTCCAACTCTTCTTTCAAAGTGAACTCAACAAGTGCAAACACCTTGGTTCAATTTATGATGTGCTATGAAAGTAGAGTTGAACAACAAAGGTACAAGCAAAGAACATCCGATTTCAAAAGTTCAACTGTGAATTATAACAACAGTGATGCTAAACCGATTCAGAAGCATGCATTTCAACTATACACTAGTTCCATATTCCTTGAAGTAGATAAGGAAATCAAGGAAGGTATGCAGTATTGCTACATATCAAACACAGAGGTTTTGGAGATTACACATGTATATTCTGTAAGCCAAGTCAACCCCAACAATGGTTTCTTGAATACCTATGAGGTAAGTTTATTCATATTTCAAAAAGTAGTCTATTATGATCTATAAAATATGTAAAGCAATTTCATTCTGGGCAATTTCATTCTGGTACATATGTAGTGTTCTGACAAATACATATGTTACAGTCACTGTCCAGATTATTTTAACAAACTTGATGTTCTTTATAGGTTAAGTACAACACTGTGGAGAAGACGGGAGATTGCTCGTGTAGGTGTTTTACCCGTATCGGGTATTTGTGCAGGCATGTATTTTGTGCTTTTCAGGTGAATCGTTTGAACGAGATTCCTTCAATCTACATTTCTAAAAGGTGGACTAGAGATGCACTACCACGTTCAATCTATCAAGTAGAAACCAGATATGGGGTCGACGTTAGTGTTGAGAGTGAGTTGAGAAAGCAAGTTTTGGAGATGATGAATGAATGTGTAGATGATTTAAGGGCAGATAAGGTTGGGCTTGAAGCTTTAGTGGAGAAGGTGAAAGAATTTAAAAAATGTATTGGTGCTTGTGGGGCAAACTCAATAGTTGTGGGTAATAGTAATGAGGCTGTTGTTCAAGAACTTATGGGACAAGAATTGAATGTTGAAGTTTCCGTCAACAATCCAAGCGAGGTCAGAACTAAAGGTTGCGGGAAAAGGCGTAGGTTTAGTGGACCGGGAGAAAAAGTCAGGGAGAAACCTCCGAAAGCTCCCCGCTTGTGTAGAACTTGCAACGAGTACGTCACGGACCATGACTTAAGAAATTGTAAGAAGAAAAAGAAGGGAAAAGATGTTGAATCGGGGGACTCAAGTGACGAGGCATGATAGGGGGTGAAAAGCAACTGAGCAATGGTGGGGGAGTAAGCGGGTTGTCGTTATGTCTTTGTTTTCTTTTATTTTGTCGTCGTATGTAAGAGGACCATGTATCAAATCAAATGGCCCTTGTCTTTTGGTTCTTGTTACATAAACATAACATGCTTTCCTGTTTAGCATATGGGGAACATGTTATTTGTGTAACATTAAGAACAATCTAGGTACAACTATTAGGTAAAATTAAGTTTATGGTATGGCTGTAGCCTGAATATGGACTAAGTTCCACATTTTGGATTGATGTATCAGGATGTTGAAGTAGTAATATCAGTTATTTTGTTAGTAATTTTGATGATAATCGTTTACATACGTTCTTGAAAAGATAATGTTTGGTATCGATACATATGTACCAAATTTAATCATACATATGTAACTCTTTGATTACGTTGAATTCTAGGGTTCACAAAATACGAGTAATTGAAATTTAGGTAAAACGGGTGTATAATAAAATTAAGCAGATAAAAACATGTGGCTATATTACTATAACAAGGTGGAGGTTACATATGTATAGTAAACTTGTAGATATGTAGGTGTAGCTGACAATATACCAACTAAATTTCAGTATTTAGTGAGGTTAAAAATGTGTAAAGTAGTATTCGTACACTATTACATATGTTGGAGGAGTTGACACTAACACCAACTTCTACATATGTAGTAATAAAATGTATAGAACACCTGTAAACATACGTAAACTGATATTTAGGATTTTTGTTCCAAAAATAGTAACCTCTATAAAACCAATACATATGTAGGATTTTTCTTCCAAAAATAGTGTTTTAACCTGTTTACTAATAATACACATGTAACCTGTTATTAATACATATGTAATCTGTTTACTAATAATACACATGTAACCAGTGTTATTAATACTTGTGTAAGCTAGTTTTTTGTATACCAACTAAATTTGTTTAGTGACAATATACCAACTAAATTTCATTATTTAGTGCGGTTGAAAATGTGTATAGTAGTTACGTATGTATTCGTACACTATTACATATGTAATCTGTCCCTAAATACATATGTAATCTGTCCCTAAATAGATATGTAACCTGACACATGTAACCTGTTTACTGACAATATACCAACTAAATTTCATTATTTAGTGCGGTTGAAAATGTGTATAGTAGTTACGTATGTATTCGTACACTATTACATATGTAATCTGTCCCTAAATACATATGTAATATGTCCCTAAATAGATATGTAACCTGACACATGTAACCTGTTTACTAATACACATGTAACATGTTTATTAATACATATGTAATCTGTCACATGTAACATGTTATTATACATATGTAATCTGTCCCTAAATACACATGTAACATGTAAATACATATGCTAATACACATGTAACATGTTTATTAATACATATGTAATCTGTCCCTAAATACATATGTAACCTGACACATGTAACACATTAATACATATGTAATCTGTCCCTAAATACATATGTAACCTGTTTACTTAATAAACATGTAACCTGTTTATTAATGTGTATGTAATCTGTCCCTAAAATACATATGTAATATGTAACATGTTGACTCCATACACATATAAACTGTTATTAATACATATGTAATATGTCCCTAAAATACACATAACGTTTGTGTAAATAACATGTTACATCTGCAAACATGTTACACATGTATTAGTATGCGTATGTAGTAATAACAAAGTTACATATGTATAGTACACTAGAATACACATGATCAGTCCCTAAAATACATATGTAACCTGACACATGTAACATATACACATGTAACATGTTTATTAATACATATGTAATCTGTCCCTAAAATACACATATACACATGTATCATGTTTATTAATACATATGTAATTTGTCCCTAAATACACATGTAACATGTTATTATACATATGTAACATGTTTATTAATACATATGTAATCTGTCCCTAAATACATATGTAACCTGACACATGTAACACATTAATTTGTCCCTAAATACACATGTAACATGTAAATACATATGCTAATACACATGTAACATGTTTATTAATACATATGTAATCTGTCCCTAAATACATATGTAACCTGACACATGTAACACATTAATACATATGTAATCTGTCCCTAAATACATATGTAACCCTTTTACTTAATAAACATGTAACCTGTTTATTAATGTGTATGTAATCTGTCCCTAAAATACATATGTAATATGTAACATGTTGACTCCATACACATATAAACTGTTATTAATACATATGTAATATGTCCCTAAAATACACATAACGTTTGTGTAAAGAACATGTTACATCTGTAAACATGTTACATATGTATTAGTATGCGTATGTAGTAATAACAAAGTTACATATGTATAGTACACTAGAATACACATAATCAGTCCCTAAAATACATATGTAACCTGACACATGTAACATATACACATGTAACATGTTTATTTATACATATGTAATCTGTCCCTAAAATACACATATACACATGTAACATGTTTATTAATACATATGTAATCTGTCCCTAAATACACATGTAACATGTTATTACACATATGTTTACTATGTAACATGTTTATTAATACATATGTAATCTGTCCCTAGATACATATGTAACCTGACACATGTAACATATACACATGTAACATGTTTATTAATACATATGTAATCTGTCCCTAAATACACATGTAACATGTTATTACACATATGTTTACTATGTAACATGTTTATTAATACATATGTAATCTGTCCCTAAATACATATGTAACCTGACACATGTAACATATACACATGTAACCTGTTTATTAATACATATGTAATCTGTCCCTAAATACACATGTAACATGTTATTACACATATGTTTACTATGTAACATGTTTATTAATACATATGTAATATGTCCCTAAAATACATATGTAACCTGACACATGTAACATATACACATGTAACATGTTTATTAATTAATTAATACATATGTAATCTGTCCCTAAATACATATGTAACCTGTTTACTTAATAAACATGTAACCTGTTTATTAATGTGTATGTAATCTGTCCCTAAAATACATATGTAATATGTAACATGTTGACTCCATACACATATAAACTGTTATTAATACATATGTAATATGTCCCTAAAATACACATAACGTTTGTGTAAAGAACATGTTACATCTGTAAACATGTTACATATGTATTAGTATGCGTATGTAGTAATAACAAAGTTACATATGTATAGTACACTAGAAGATATGTAGGTGGAGTTGACACTATAACAACTTCTACATATGTAGAAAATAAAATGTAGATAACACCTGTAAACATATGTAAACTGATAATGTATTTTTTTTAATGGATATGTAAGTGAAAATATATTGAACATGTGTTGAAAATGCCAACAATTGCATATTTTGTAATATAAATTCCATATTTACACAAAAAAAGGAATTTTTTTTTGCTAAAACGTATGTGTAAAGAACATGTTACATATGTATTAATACACTAGTACATATGTTCTTCAAGTTGACATTATGATTCCCACGACGTATATGAAAAATACACTAGTACATATGTTCTTCAAGTTGATAAATTTTAATTTTAATACATATGTATTAATAACATGTTACATGTTACATATGTAATAATACACTGTGGATACCGTACGTATGTATTATAAAAAGACTACATTGTTACATCTGAATTATACTTTCATACCATACTTACATATGTAAAATACAAACTTTTACATATGTAACTAGGTAATATTAAACAGGTTACATATCTATTAAAACCAATTGGATGTGTAGGTGAGAAAAAATAATTGAACATATGTAGTAACAACATGTTAAAAAATACAAATTTTAATACCTATGTATTAATAACAGGTTACATATGTATTAATACACTTGTACATATGTTCTTCAAGTTGACACTATGATTCCCAGGACTTGTATGTACATATTTTAATTTTGTCAAAATATTGAATTATCGTTGTACTATACTACATATGTATTAAAAAAGGACTGCATTGTTACATATTCATTATAATTTCATGCCATACTTTGACATGTAAAATACTAAATTTACGTATGTAACTGGGTAATATTATTTGGGCCCCGAAAGTAAACTTCCTAATTGATAATAATTAGTCAAGCAGTGTTTAAGAAATGTAAACAAAACATAGGTTTTGACAACAAAAACAACTTCAGGGGACAAGTTCCATCAACAGTTTCATACGAGAATAGAAGATCATATAAAAGCCTTGATTTTGGACTTCAAAAGATTAACATCAGATAGTAGAATTGCAGCAGCGTATTTTTGACGAAGCACCTTGAGCTGCTTTTTCTTCCTCATCCCATTGGTACCAAAATGACAATCAAATTCATATTTCCTGCCCATGAACTTCTCCATATGCCTCATAACAAAAATAATGTTGTCGTTCGGAATGGACGATGTGGCCCAATCAATATGGAGCCTGTCTATCTTACAGGACAGAAGCTGCTGACATTTGGGGTGGCCAATGCTCTTCAGATAGTTGCAGAAAATGTGTTTCTGTACACAACCAAGTTAAAAATCAGATAATAAATAAAAAAATATGTATACAACTTGGATTGATTGTAACAATTGATAGCAAAGTTTACCATCTTGTGTGCAGAATCCTTGTCGAAATATGAGTCACTGTCGCATAACTTGACCAACGGATCGGATAAGGGGGAACTGTCAATGACAGATATAGCAGGGTGTTTGAATTCAAAAACCAAAAGGTAGAAACTTTCGGAATCCTCAACTGGTAAGAAAATCATGTCAACTCCTTTGAGATCTTGGTTTATCGGATAAGAATCAAGATGTTGCAGTAATGATTCTTTAAAAGCATTGTTCCTTCTGTTGTCGTCAGCTTGGTGGTCATGAAGCAAATAACTGGACTGTTAAAAATAAAAAATCATTTGGTTATAAAATAGTATATGACGAATATAAATGTAATGGTAACTAAAAAAACTCACAATCAGAGTGGGGGGACAGAAAAAACGAGCCGGGGAGTCATCGGATCTACGATTCTCGTCGTAATTAAGAACATTGACCCAAGCCTCAAGGACAACTATATTAACCGGGATATCAAACATCAAGGTTTGCATCACAGCCTTGTTAGCTTCAACATTGTTGATGGAGTAAAAGATGAGCTCGCTGCATTATCAAAAAGTACATAAAAACCAATTGCTAATAAGATTGAGTTATTAATAGTATGAGATAGCATGCAAGAGAAGCACCCCGGCAATATAAAAGCAGGAAGGGCCTTGGATTTCTGCTTGCTTTTGCTGTCATAAAAAATTGAATATAATTTTAGAATACGATTATATGAAATAAAATTTGATATAGGTAATCGAACTCAATTACCTGAATGATCTTTCCTTAAACAGTAGATCCCAAATCTGTTTTTCTTCTTTAGATAATGCTGCATCAATTTTCACTGCCCTATCAAACCAAGGTGATTTCAATACAGTTGAATATGTTCTGGACCTCAATGGGTTCACCCGTAGGGATTCCAATTTGTTGACAGCTTCTTCTATCTTTTCAGCAGAGGGGACAAAGGAAATAGGGACGGCATCGATAGGATGTTGAATCGACGAAACTACATATAAGAAAAAAAAACATATGTGGTTACATATGTATTAATAACATGTTACATGAGTATCATTAATACCTTACATGTGTATTAATAACAGGTTTCAAACAAGTTACATATGTATTAATACACATGTGTGTAATTACTGGTTACATATGTATCAACCTATAATAGCAGGTTACATGTGTAGTAATACCAGGTTACATATGTATTAATAACAGGTTACATGAGTATCAATAATACCTTACATGTGTATTAATAACATGTTACATGTATACTAATGCATATTTGTGGTGTTATCAGGATACGTATGTATTGATACACAAGTACATATGTAAGAACACTATTTTTTTTTAAATGGGCAATGTGGTAATTATAGATTACATATGTATCAATGCCCCCCTACAGTGAGTAATTATAGGTTATGTTAATTTTAAAAAGTTGCATCTAGACGTAAAAAAAACATACATATGTTGTAAAAACATGTTACATAATACAAAAAAAATTATTAAACAAGTTTCAACAAGTTACATATGTATTAATACACATATGTGTAATTACTGATTACATATGTATTAATAACAGGTTACATATGTCAGGTTACATATGTATTTAGGGGGAGATTACTAGATGTGTATTTAGGGACAGATTACATATGTATTAATAAAACATGTTACATGTGTATTATACAAAAACCAGGTTACACAAGTACATATGTATTTAGGGACAGATTACATATGTATTAATAAACAGGTTACATGTGTATTATACAAGTACATATGTATTTAGGGACAGATTACATGTGTATTATACAAGTACATATGTATTTTGGGACAGATTACATATGTAAAACACTGTTTTTTGAACAAAAAAACCTACATATGTATTGGTTTTATAGAGATAAAAATGCTTACAAAGTGTTTCAGAATCTGTAAAAGGAACTTGGATGGCGCTAACACAATCGGTAGAATTAGTAGTAGAGTGTCGAAGAGTGTGGCCTTAAAAAAAGGTTACTAATTAAGAGCAGAAGAAATCTATAATTTAAATTTTAGGGGGTGGGGGGGTGTGGGGTAGGAACTACCTCCGTTATTGTCCACATTAGCAGCAGATGACTGGACTTGGGGTGTAGAAATGTCTACAATACAGGACAAATGAACATTGTGTTAAGAAAAGGGGGTACAAATTAGAATAAAAAAACAGAATCAATATATTTGATAATAATTCAGATTCAAAAACCTGCACTCTCTGCATCGTTACAAGGGATTGGGATTTGGGTCATTCCTAAAGTCCATTTGGGGAGTTCATCAGGGTCTAGCAAAGAGAGTAACTTACGATGTGAGCTGCAACGTAGGGCATCTGACGGAGGGAATGTGGGCTTTGGTCCAGTTTCTGGAACAACATCCATTAATTGGGATTAATACAAATGTGTAAAAGAAAAATATGATAACTTGTTTAATAAATACATTCATATGTTGGTTAACGGGGTCTAAATATGTAAATATAAATTGGGTATCTCGAAAGAAGATGAAAAATAAATGGTACCTGCACCTGATTTATCAGGTGAGTGGGCTAAAAATTGGGGTGTACTTTCGTGTGGAGGTGGTGGTGCTACAAACATAAGGAAATATAGAAAAAACACAAGATCATTATGACATGGGGTAAAAAGGAGTAAAATAAGTAATAGCTTTGAAGGTAATTTCAAAAAAATAACCTGATTCTTTAACGGCCACATCAACATCTGACTGAGATGTCTTCTTTTCAGTCACATGGTCTATATCTCCCAATGTAGAAGATATTAGATGATCTGGCACAAGGCATCAATACATATGTGTTGTGTTAATTTGTTCGTTGTGTATATCCGACAATGTAGTCTAAAGTCAAAACTATATAAGTAGAAATACTGTACCTTCTGAAACATTCACGTGCTCTTGAACAAGTTTACTGGGTGGTTCGTCATCATTGCCCACCTCAGTGGTCTCAAAATGATGATATGAAACATTGACATCTTGTTCATCCTGACGATCTAATTATAAAAAGTAAACATTAAGCAGAAAGGGTCAAAATATAAATATAAACTGCTTTAGTTGGACGATGGCTTCGTTGGATCACTATGTGACAATGATTGATTCAAGGGGAAGAGGCTGATGATGATTGGTTGAAGGAAAAAGGCAGAAAGGCAAACATAAAAATATAAAATATTTATGCAAACCTTCTGCGGAGGCTGGTTTCGTTGGATGACTATGTGATGATGATTGTTTGGATGAAAGAGGCTGGAAATTTAGAATGGCTTCATATGAATTGATTAATGACTCCAGTTGGGTTGAATCATTTAGAGAAGCATCATTTATATCTCCCAATATAGAAGATATGATGCTATCTGTGGCATTGCTATGGATTGAAAAATCATAATGTTTCTCTAACGACACTGAAAACAGTTGAATAACTTAATAAAAATTAGAAACTATTGGGGGTCATAAACGATACATATGTATAGCCATTACCAATAAAGGATAAATAGGAACGTGTTTGAGATACAAAAAAATGGATAAACTAAAAAAATTGGAATACCTTGTGATAAAATGACATCATCGTTATCAAAATGATGTGGTGAACCAATTGGGAAATTCAGATCAACATGGATGGCAGGATCCACTGGAAAAAAAAAACATAAAATGAAAACATGAATTAAAAATTTAAGGATAAAAAAGGAGGAGAAAGGCTTCTAAGTCAGTTTCATTATACCTTTTGAAAGGCTCCGGTGAGTAGGGGTTCTAGGTGGTTCATCAAAAACGCCCGCCTGAGTGGTATCAACTTGATAACCCCTGTGAATAGGAGTTCTGGGTGGTTCATAATCATCGGCCAACTGAGGTATGTCAACATCATTACCCCGGTGAATGGGAGTTCTGGGTGGTTCATCATGATCGCCCAACTGAGTTGTCTCAGTTTCATTATATGAACCTAGTTCATCGTCTGGGAGTTGCCAAACAAAAAAATAAAAAATATAAATGATATTTGAAAATATAAAAAATATCCATTGAATCATAATGAGGCCTTGTATATACCAGAAGATGATTTTGCCCGGGACTCGGACTCAGAGCTGTCAGCATCATTTCCATCGTCTTGATCATCATCGTCTTCTGGGTTAAAAATAAATAAATAAAACAGGTATCGGAAAAATAATATGTAAAACGCTAACTTTAAATAAAAATGCTCAATTACAAACCCTCAGTGGAGCCAGGTTGGGTTGGATCAACATATGATGATGATTGTATGAAGGACGAAGGCCGGAATTTTAATATAGCCTCGTATGAATTCATTAGTGACTTGAGTTGGGGAGAATCAGGAGAATGCTTCGTAAGATTCAACAATAAGTTGTCAACATATGCTTTCTGGTTAGATAAAATATCAATACTCATCTGAACTTCGGTAAGCTGTTCCAAAAAAAAATAAAAAAATCTGGTTACATATGTTAAGCAGTCTTGTTACATATGTAAGGGCATACAAAAACTTACATATGTAGGGGTTTAAGACAATAACTCAGGATGTGATAAAAAAAAATTGTACCGATAGCTAAAAGAGTAAAATAAAGGCTAAAGGAAAAGACTCACCAAAAAATCAGAGTCCACGTTGGTAAAGTCATTGGAACCATCATCAACGACTTTTGATAAACCTTTGTACTTACCTTTTCCAAAACCTCCATTTCTTATCTCTAAAAGTTCGCGCTGCTTCAGTAACTTCTTAGACCAAAAGGATATTGCGTTTTTGGTGTCATCATATACAATGCCTTGACACTCAAAACTGTCCACATATAGGAGCTGAGAATAAAACATAATTATAAATGTTAGATTGTATAGAAGAAGATAAAAGGGAAAATTTCAAAAAGTTAAAAGTAGAAGTGTTAGAGTAAATTACAGTAAGGATTGATAGAGGGCCGGCAAATGGGGAATTGATGTCGTTTGGTTTCCAAAGTTCTTTACATGACTTCATCGATTGAAGAATGTAATCACACCAGTCAATATCCTTCCAATCAATGTCACCACTAATAAAATCCAGAATCTTCTCTTTTAAACGACCATTACGATTGCATTCTACCAACACGGATAGAAAACACATGATGAAGTCCATCCGGAAATTGAAGGAGTCCTCGTCACGAGCAGCTTTAATATTTCGAACCATATGGGATGGAGCAATATTTGAACAGTCATAACGGCTCCGCCACTTAACAACATGATTGTCTCTACTCGGTAGTTTATTTTCTTCTACAATCTTTGTATTGCCAGAGGGGACACCAAGTAACCTCTGTATGGAGTCTGAATCAACTTCCACAGAACGAGTGCCAACTTGAATAACCATGCAGTCAGGCGAAAAATGATCCACAACATAATGACCCAGTCTCAGTGGAATGGAATCCACCCGAAAGGTAAGGAGTTGGCCAAAACCCATCCTTCTAACAGCAGCCTTTTGGTTAGGACGGAGAATCTGAACACATCTAAAAAACTGTGAGGGCGATGAACGTGTCCTAATCCCAAACCATTTGATTTTTTTTGGCTTCGGGGGAGGGGGCTTTTTCAGTTCATCATGCTTCCTTTTATGAACAGAGTTCTTGCCATTCTTATTCATTTTCAAAGTTGGGGAGAGAACTTCAGAGGCATTCTTACCTATGGTATCAAAAACGATTGAAGATAGTCAAACAACATTTTATAATGTAATGTAAAATAAAAAAAACAAAAAAAAAACTCACTTGATCTCATTTCAGAATGGTTCCTTTTTCGAAGGCTTCTTTTAGAGGAGTGAGATGATTCAATGCAACGGGATACGTCCTCGTCATCGTTATTAACTACATGTGAGTAAAAGCATAAATACAATTACATATGTAAGAAAAACAAATTTACATGTGTAATATACAAAAAACCAGCTTACACAAGTACATATGTATTTAGGGACAGATTACATATGTATTAATAACAGGTTACATGTGTATTATACAAAAAACCAGCTTACACAAGTACATATGTATTTAGGGAGAGAATACATATGTATTAATAACAGCTTACACAACTACATATGTATTTAGAGAGAAAACACATTTCTAGATAACGACACGTAATAAGCTATAATAATACATGGTTCTTCATTGGCAGTTGCTTCATTGACGGGCTGCATACCCTTTCTACACTTATTGATTCTCGAAACAACCTTAACAGCTAATATCGAGGAATCCTTGTCACTTGAATCAACAGGTATAGCTGTGTCCAACGTGTTACTAAAACGACTCATGTTTTTTTGCCGTCCACTCCTTCTCAAAGGCGTATGTTTCCATGTAGATTGATTAGTTGGATGGTACTTCTTTCTCCGCTTCTGAATCTGACTATTTTCAACGGAATCATCCACATGATGTTCATCCAATTTTGTTTGGGCATTTGGTTCTGAGGACATCATATCAGATTTTTTTGATATTGAGAATACTGAAAATTAAAAAAAAAAGATACAAAATTGATTAAAAATTGTAAATAACCATCACATATATGTAATCTGGGGGTGGGGGTAAAAATCATTACATATGTAGACATTACTTGATTTAAACCGGACAATGCAAAACTGCATAAAAAAGATACATAATCTGTGCTTTGTGGCTTTAAATATATAAATAACAAAATGAATCTAAAGTGTCAAGCATAATTGGGACTGTGTGCGATTAACAAAAATAACTTTAAAAAAAATCAATAACTGTAAAATTCATAAAAAATTCATACCTTGTAAAGAATCAACAAGATTGGCGCAATCAACCTCACGATCCTCGTTCGAAGCAACTAAAAAGGGTCGTACATGTTTGTTCTTGGACAGATCACTACAAAAAACACAAAGAATTTCAAAAACACTAAATCACAAAAAGCAAATAAAAATCCCTAGAAATCCTAAAAAGCAAATAAAAAACCCTAGAAATTTGAAAAAGCAAGAGAATAGGTAGATCAAAAATTACCTGTTAGAAAGGCTTTGCGTGGCAACGACGGTGTTAGATGGCCGAACGTCCGGCTTCCCCTTTCCGGTATCCATCTGAATTTTGACGGTCAAATATGATGAAGAAAGATGCAAGAAAGTGCTGGATGATAGTTGAAGGAAATATATGGCTTACGAGGGACATATATTTCAGAATGTGGGAAATAAAAATCTTGGAACATTAAAGTAAAACACTTACTTGGTAGAGATTGAAAGCTTTGGAAATTCAAAAAAAAAGGTTGGAGTAGAAGATAGATATTGTCGACTGTAGAACTAGATTTGACGGGAGAAGGTGATAGGGAGTAGATGCATGCAGCGGCGGTGGCAGGTACTTCTCTCAGGAATGGTAAAATACCGTTCTTACCCTTATGGTGTATATTGGTAAGTAGATGATGTATTAAAAAAAAATTAAAAGGCTCAAAAAAATATCAACCATTAGATGAGTGTAATCAAGGGTCCAGATTTGGTTTTTAAAGTTTTCCCAACTCAGGTGAGTTTTCATTCTACCCTTCCTCTCTCTCTCTCTCTCTCTCTCTCTATATATATATATATATATATATATATATATATATATATATCCATATATGTAATTTAAATTGAAAATAAACAGATGACACGAAACCCAAAGACCATTAATTAACAAACGATACCCTTAACAAATCATTAAACGCTTACAGTATAAGTTATATAAAATAAAAACAATAAATTAGGCCACTAAAATTACAATAACAGATGGCACGAAACCCAAAGGCCATTAATTAACAAACGATACCCTTAACAAATCATTAAACACTTACAATATATGTTATATAAAATAAAAACAATAAATTAGGCCACTAAAATTACAATATACCTTACAACAATTGTTCACGCCTCTTCAGTTGTATTATTTTACATTCGTAGTGTTTAAACTATTTATAATTAGAAAATAAAGCAGAGTAATGTAACGATTGTTTAACTCATTATAAAGAAAACACGGTGACATTGCAGCCAGATTTGTAGTAAAAAAAATCATGATGTCACCATGTTTTCATTGAAAATGGTGGTATCTCAAAGTTTGATTCGAATACACATCTGTCTGCAATGTCCCTCGTTTTCTTGAAAATGACTTTAAAAGCTATTGCATTACTCTCTTCACTTTGTAATTATAAAGAGTTCAAACGCTAAAAGCGTAAAATAATAAAATTGAAGAGGCTTGAGTTAAACAAAGAGCCTCGTCCAACCCGTTCCAGGAACTCTGCCAACAAACTTCGTTTAGCCGCAAAGTCTTTGCCGCGACGGTCTTGATGGCTTCTCGGAAATTCTTTGTAGGTGTTGGCACCTAACTCACTACGCATAACGTAACATTTGTACCGTTGTACAAGGCTAGCCATCTGGCTTGTGCATCGTTTCTTAACGGCTGCAACCCCTTGTCAAGATCACTATTGTTGGTCTTAAAGTAAAACCACATATTGTTGGTATTATCATACCCCATATCTTGCATGATTAATGCCATATAAGAAAACCTTAACGTATTAGTGTCTAGGTAGTCAACGCGAGTATGTACACCACCCTCGTATGACCTCCTTGGTGAAGCTGTGAAATGATCTGAATGAAAAATCATTAGGGTGTAATAATCTAGATGTCGTGAGTATACTGTTGGGATTTACAGTGGTTGTTCGGGTTACCGATTTTAATTTTATTAAAACCGATTTAGTAAATAAATTAATACTAGATTAATTTAGCAACGAAAACAATTTAATTTAAAACACGCGGACGTAACTGTAACAGGATCAATCATCATACACGTCAAACACAAGAAAAATATTTATTTAAAATAAATAAATAAATTAAATTAAATATCTAAATAATTTAGATATACCTTGGCGGAATCCGAGCAACCGCTCGAGACTCCCGGATTCAACGGGCTCGCGCTAGGACGAACTAAGACATCTGACTCGAACCTGCGAGACAAATCATCAACGGCCGCGGCGGTAGTGGCGGCGGCGGTGGTAGGGATACCACCGGTGGTGGTGACAAAACATTCTCCGTCGGAATAGCGACCGGAAGAGTCCCCACGAGGATTTCGTCACCGGTGACCGACGGTGACACGGTGGCGGTGGCCAGCGGGTACAGGGGCACGGGCCACGACGAGGGGACCGGGCGCGGTGGCCTCGGCTGCGTTGGTAGCTCGAGGACCACCTGTCGGTTGTTGCGCGGTGGCGCGGAGGAGGCAGCAGCGGCGTCGACGGCTCGGGCTGCGGCTTCGGCTTCGGCTTCGGCTCGGGTTGGCGGCGGCCGGAGGGGGTGGAGCGTCGGTTACGGTCGACGAAGGGGAGAGAGAGAGAGAGAGAGATTTAGGGTTTGTGACTTGTCTAACAATTTTACTCCAATCTCTTTATTTTAATTAAAAAATCACGGACCGGGGCTCTGACGAACTGGGCCCGGTCACGATTTCCTTTGGTCCACCAAACTGATCAGTCTGTTAATCCGGTAACAACTGATCAGTCCGTCTATTTATTTCACGAGCATTTTTAGCCAAAAGTTTTGTCGTTTTAATTAAATAAATAATTAATATTTATTTAATTAACCATTTAGTTCGTTTAATACTAATTATCAACTAAATAGATTTAATAGTCCGTTGACCAAACACCAAACACCAACGCGAAACAAAAATAAAAACATAAAAATTTAAATATTTAATAAAATAAATTAATAGAAAGCTAAAAATTAAAACTAACAAGTAAAAAATACAAATTATAAATATAAAGCATATATATTAATTTTAAATGGGAGTGTTAATAATTCATTTAATTATCTTATACCAAATGAAACGATCTCAAAACGATCGTTTTAAATGAAACGATCGTAAAAATAAGTTTTTTTAGTAGAAATGGGGATGTCTATAGCCGGAGCCTAAACCTTGGATAACTTAAACTGTAAAGGTTAAAATTATAATTTACTCAAAAACTACATTCATTAATGTGTGTCAAGAAAACTAAAAAGTAATTTAAAATTGGATACAAAATTTATCATGTTGTAACCGAGTCATTTTCTAATTAAAAAATTCGTTCAAAAGTAAACTGACCAAGTTTGGAGAGTAACTTTTATGGAAAGTGAATAATTTTTTTAAAAATAAAGATGATTTTTTTTAATGATAAATTTAAATCACTGACAATGGTATTATCCACCCACCCCGATTATCTCCATTTCCCATTATAACTATCCAAACCTATAAATTTATAATATACACTTTATAAATTTTCAAACACGACAAATGCTAAAAAAAACTTCAATACCGTCCTAAACAAATTATAATTATTCAAAAAAATAACAATATAAGTTTTAATCAAATTATATTTATCCAAAACAAGCTACATTGAAATGTTATATCCACCAAGCTCTTCATCATCTAGTGTGAGTGCATGACAGGTGACTTAAGTTTTAAAAACCGATTCAACTAGTGGCTCGGTTTCGGTTTCGACCGTTTAAACCGTAAAAACCGTTGGGTCAAAAATTAGCAAGAATTAGACTAAACTGGACACATCCGAACCGGCTTATCCTTTGATCGCCGGTTTAACCGGTTCAACCGGCTGGTTCAAAGCGAGTTTTAAAACATAAACTTGACTAATAGGTAATACCCAAGAATCTCCTACTTTAATAAGAGAAGATAATTTATGCCACGTGTCAGTAAATTAGCCTATCTGTTTGCTTATTTTCGCGCGCCTCCTTCGTTATACGCTTCCCTCTTTTAACCCTAATATCATTCAATTTCATTATTACTCATCATCAACGATGTATTCAATAAATTGGGTATGTGAATGGTTTACGTCTCGGTAATCCTTATTGGAATTCAATCGACGTCCTTTAAATTTGAAGCGGCTCCTTCTCCCTAACTGTAATTGGAATTCAAGCGCCGATGTCTTCATAAAGCACCGTCACTCTCCATTCATGACCTGCATCCGGGGAGATGTGATGGAAACGAGATGAAGAATTTGTGCAACAGAGGAAAAAGTGTAAACGCAGCAGTAAATCAAGGATCGATTGGTGGTTAGACGGGTTGAGGGCGAGTTCTTATTTTTGTGATTCTCTCCATGCAGTGCGATTCCTCATTGCCACACGGAAGTCCAGAAATATAAGAAACAATTACCTACAAAAGAAAATTTTCTATTCCTAATAGAAGGTACAAGTCTTACTCTTTTTTGGTATTTAAATTCTGGAACATGGATTTGGTTTCTTCCTTCCAAAATAACAAGGATTTTGGTGATCATTGATAGCTGTAAGTACTCCAATTGCTCATTCGCATATAGGTTGTATAGTTTGAAAATACTAAATTGGGTGAAATTGTAATTGTTGTTATAATAATAACATGATCACTACATGAGTTGATTTCACTACAATTTAATCTATACAATTTAGCAACTTGTTTCACAGTGGCATACAGTTAGTTACCTAATGCTCCTCTAAGATGTAATCTCTTAAAGCTTAGAATGTGTGGTTGTGAGGCAGCCATTTGCTTCTTTTCTCTCCCTGCGTGTCTTTTATTGGGAGCATGTTCTTGGCAACGCAGGTTAGAAAAATTATGATTACCCTGTTTTACTTAAGATTTTATCTGTTTATCCTTGCTCATGCCTCCTCTTTGTAGGTTTGATCTTGCATTTTTTTTTTTGTCACTAACATCGATTTTAATTTAGGCGTTCGCTGCTAATGGAGCCTTGCATAAGGTGTGTATTTGGGTTTTTTTTTGTTCTTGGATTTCATGATTGAGTTTATAAGAATGTCTATTAGGTAAGAACCACTAATGAACTATTGTTTGTTGTTATTAATTTTGCAAGATACATGCTTTGAAGAAAATTCTACTTTTTGACAAATTACATGCTTTCACAATGCTTTATTTTCCCTAATTATGTAATAAAACAGTTTTTTATAGCTTTGTACTTATTACTTAAATTGGTTGTTCTAGAGTTTTCTTCACGTGAATGTGTTCATCTTTGATTGTTAGGTTGGTCAGTTGACTTCAAAAGGAATGCAACACCTGCAATAGGTTAAAGGTGAGTTACTTCTAATTAAATATAAAGAGCCAAGATTTGGCTTTAATCTTTCTCTGGACTAATAAGTTAGCGTTCTTAATTCTTAATAAGTGTTTTGATTTGGGAGTTTAGCAAATTTTTGTTGAATCTGTATATCTGGGATGAGCATTTAGTTAGTAAGTTTTACCAATTATAGTTGAATTTATATAACCTCAGATGATGAGCATTTGCTGCAGCTAGCTCTAGCTAACCAAAAACAAATACTCTATGTTGGATCTGTTTCTTACTGCTTTCGGATGCATCTGAGATGAGCATTTGCTGCAGCTCTTGCTAACCCAAAACAATAGTTCTATGTGGGATTGTTCTGGTGGCATAAATTAGAAGTTGTTCAAGGTATTACATCCAGGTAAAACTCTACTGATATTTTGCCTATTGCCTTTTGTGTCATCTATGATGGAGTGTTAGTTTAGGTTTGCCTAGAGGAGTAAACGGGTTTGTACTTTTTAACGCTGCCTGAATCAATTGCTCGAGTGTTATTTTTTGAGTTCTTGAAAAATATGATCATAAGTTCTTGAAAGAAATATTCAAAAAGGTTTGGCCGCCTTATTTCTTGAAGAAAAAAACTATCATACGGTTTCTGACATGTTAAATGATGTACATGATTATGGTTATGCTTCTCTTGAATAAGTCTCCCTTTTAAACCTTTTGATTACAATTTGTAACTACATCATGAGGTTAGTAACAAAAAACAGTAATTTATAAAATTTAGTCATGTTAATTGTCAATGTTTTGTAAGAACAACCAACACACAAATCAAGAGCTCTAAAGTGGGCTTCAAAATATTATTGAACAGCTATAAGGTGGATCTCTAAGGTATGCTCACGTATGGTTTTTTCCTTAGTTTGTGTTTGACAAGTTTTACCAATCATTACTTTATGTTTTACAGTTCCTAATGTTGACCGTACAAATATTGTTAGTATTGTTGTCATTAGTTGACGTTTTACAATGTTTTTAATGTTGAATGTACGAATTTGTTACTAAATTTTTGATGTTGATATATTATGTTAAATGTAAGAATTTGTTGGTACATTTTTTTTTGGGTGTTGATATGTTATTTAAGTATGCTTATATTAGCTTCCTAAGAAGGTACGTTAGTAGCAAACTACAGATTAAACACCATTACCAACTCAATATCGATCATGACTATCCTTACAGCTAATAATTTAAAGTTTCCAAGTTTAGCAGTCAGGGAACCATCGAGTAAAATACCTTGCTTCAATACTTCAAGATTATTTTACATTTTGGTAAATGTGCCACGTGTAACACAATTGAAAGTTGTGTCGTTGAGAAATCGTGTAATTGAGGCGACAATAATATCGGGCACTAACATTGGATGTCGGACTTTCATTCCGAGGCTTAGTTTAACACCTTCTTACAAGAAAATCCCTTTCAAATTCAATAGGAGATGGTTTCCAATAGCCGTGTGCTTCGCAATGACGGTAAATAAAAGCCAAGGACAGTCACTCGTAAAGATTGGTTTATTTTTTAGGAAACAGGTTTTCTCACACGGTCAGTTGTACGTAGCATTATCAAGTGTTAAAAGTAGAGAAGGACTGAAGCTGTTAATATTAGACAAGGAATGAAATATTGCAAATACAACATCTAACGTGGTATACAAGGAAGTGTTATTAAGAGATTTGTAATTCTTACATGTTCACTACAATAAAGTGATAAACCAACAATTTTGCATGTTCATCTAATCTATTTATACTATGCTTTACATCCATTTCATGTTGGAAATAAATATTCCACAAAAAATGCTATAGTCACAACATAAACTCGAAAGATAAGTGTACTACACCCGTTCTAATGATATTTACCTCTCAATACTTCACTAAATATGCCCCGTGTGCCACGGGTAACAAACCTAGTTGAATATAAGATGATGTACTACTCACATGTGTGCGTATAAAAGTATATTATCACACTTAAATATTTGGATACAACAATTTAAGAGTTAAAAATGTTTAAATTGAAAACGGACTTTGGACTTTTAACCGTCTTGTTTGAAAGTTCAACTTATGCATACTCTCATATATACCTTTAAAGTTTGTTTGGTACATAGAATAGATAGGAAATTGAATTAATGATGAAATGGAATGGTTAAAGAAATGATATGAATTACCATTTCATGGTCCGGTTTAATTATACTATAAAGAATGAAATTAGTTATTACTTTGTAATGTTTGCTAGATAGTAAAAACAAAGTAATAGAATACAATTGTACGACATTCTATTCATAGTTGCTAGATTCATTATATTTCTTAAAATTGTATTTTACTTTTTTATTTAATTTTATCTTATTTTTTATTTTTATTTTTCTTATTTTATATTTTTCTATTTTATTTTCATTTTCATTTTCATTTTATTTTTTATTAAATTTTATTTATATATATAGATATTTTTTATTATTTATTCTTTATTTTTAATTTTTAATTCTTAATTTTTTATTTTATAAATTTTAAATAAAATAATCATATTGAATAAAAATATTATATTTCATTACTTGAAGGAATAGAAATAAAAAAAAAAACACGCATCCCTCAAGGAATGAAAACATTAAAAAAAAAGAGGCAATCACGATCCTTATGTAATGGTCCATTTCATTCCCAAGTGCTACCAAACATCTAATATTTTCATTCCGTCCTAATAATGCATTTAATTCCACTCTTCATTCACGCATACTTTATTACAACTTCAAAATTGACAATTAGATGGGAAGATCATGATGGAACAATAGTCTGATCTGTTATTTAATTTGTGATTTTTTTTCTCATTCCTAGGGCCGACCCAATGAGCCAAGTAGGTCAAGCATTGACTTGAGGCTCTCAAAATTTTAGGGCCTCTATTTTGGAAATCTGATCCAGAAAACCGATATATTCTGGAGACATTCCAGATAAGTTATATGAATGTTCCCCCAATAAGCTAAACAATTTTTTAGGGGCCCACTATCTTTCTAAGTATAAGCTATACAAAAAAGTTTTTTTTTATTTTAGTTTTTTATATTTTTCTAACAATTTATTTTTATATAAGTATGTTTTTATAAATCTAAATTTGTTTTTTTTCTTCCTTTTGCAATCATTTAATTTGTACCATCCTTTAAAACTTGATTTAAATTCTTTTTATGGGTATAAATTCAAATTCTTAATGTTCTAATCTGATGGAATTATGACACATAAAGACGAATGAGACTATATTATCCTCATTCGAGTTTAGTTGTATTGAATGATTGATTTATCTTGATGGTTGCGCATTTGGATTTTAATTTGCAAATCGAAATAATGATACTTCAACGCTTATGGTTCATAGTCGATCTTATTTTGCTTGCATAAACATGGCACCGTTTCTTTTATAGTAGCTCAAAAGATAATTTTGTATTGATCGTTTTATATTTATTATACAATAATACTATGTTAATTTGAAATAAAAGATTATGAATTGAGTTATTTAGAAAATTCAAAAGAAAAGAAAGACTCGTTGCCCTTAATTTTAGAGTTTGGTTGGGACCTTAAAAAAGCTTCAGCTGGCTCTTACCATCCTAAGCATGTGACAAAGTTGGTGTGATAATGATACATGTTGATGTCAAAACGATTATAATAATAACAATAATAAATAAAAGTAAAGAAAGTTATTATTTAATCTCATTCTTACTAATCGTTGTGTTATTATTCAATCTCATCCTTACTATTATGTGTTATCCCATTTCTTTTTTCTTTTTCGTTAATCGCATCCTCTTTTTGTTCGAAATGGATAGTTTGATGGTAAAGTGATGACTCTTTAACTAAAATGTTATGGTTTTAAATCATGCAAAATGTAGGTGTGGTGATTTAGCCGTTTAAAAAAATAAATAAAGTTAATATATATTACTTAACAACCAAGCCAATTGAGTAAGAGCTACTATTACCTATGATAATATCGTTGTCCTTTAAGATAACCATCTTTATGTCATCTACAATTGACTTTTTCACTCAATCTTGAGTGCAAACCAAAGCTTTGACAATGTTAGTCAGCAACCTTGTTCTATAAGCGTCTAGTATATAACTGCTAAACACCAACTCGGATGCGACTGTGGAAATTTAAATTCACAAGATATCTAATAACAAATAAATGTAGTTGTTAATTACAAAAAATGTAACAAATAGTGTAAAAATACCGAAAACAAGTGGCTAAAAACAGAAAAACAAAAGACTAAACTAAGAAGGGAGAAAAGAATTGAGCGGTTTGGAAGGAGGACTTTGGCTGGATTTTAAAGGAAAAATCCATACTTGGGCACGGGTTGTGCTCATCAGAGCAAGGGTCGTGCTTGTCAGCCTGCGGTATCTTCGAGGGGTCAGAAGCACGGGTCTTGTTAGTCAAGTGGCACGGGTCGTGCTTATTAGCTTCGAGAAGAAAGTAGCATGTCTGAGCCTTGCTAAAGTGGGGCACGGACCGTGCTTGGGGAAGCACGGCCCGTGTCTTGGCCAAAAAATACAAATCTTCACATTTTCTTCATGTTTCCTTATTTTTGTCTTCTTTTGTAACTTAACCTAAAATAAGCTGAAAAGCCAAAAAGATAACAATAATGTATTGTTATGTTAATAGTTTGTCATTTTTAACCCGAAATGTGAGAAATATTTTATATAAAAATATGTATAATTTGACGTATATCTATACGTTTCTTTTAATCGCTGCTATTGCCTTCGGAGATCGAATTAAAATATTGAGGTCACGTTTTAAATGTGTTACAATCAATGGTGAAAGGTAAGTCTAGCAAAATTAGTGTCGGTGGATTGAAAGTCAAGACTAGAAGGATGACTAGCAAGGAGACGAACAATGAAGCATATTAGTCTGTGCATCTAAGTGATAATGAGCCTCCGACAGTCCGACATCTGATTAGCTTTAGTAGAGAGTTAAAAATGAACGGCTCCAAGGATTGATCTCTGATGGTATCGCAAAGGCTTTTTCCAATCTAGTCGCAAGGGAGAAAAGGCAGGGCAAAACTCATGTCCATTCTGAGAGGCCTAGTCAGACTGAGGAAAGTAGATCTGGAAGGAGTCAGTCAAGAAGAAGCACGCATAGTAGGAACATGTCTGACCACACTAAGTCAACTGCTAGCACTACTCACCAAAGTAGGAGAAGGGTTGAACGTAACCGTGACAACTATGATGTGTCAAGAGGATCAGGTTGGTCAGAATTTGGTTCAAGAGATGTTTATGGCGTGTGAACCTGGTGTCTTCAAAGGAGATAAGAGTGCTACCGATGCTCTTATCTGGTTAGATGTGATCAAAGCTGTGTTAGACATCGATGACTGTGCAGAGAGGGGGACAATGTGAGGTTCGACTCTCAGTCATTTAAGGGAAGCTCTCTATCATGGTGGAAGACGGTGTTGAGTAATGTGACAATCTGACCCATCAAGTGGGACTCGAGCATCAAAAACCGATAAAAGACGGTAAATTGGGAATCACATATGTAGGCGTAGTATGTCAATTAAGGTATTAGTGGAGTCTATTAGCCTTGAAACACATCATAAACATCACACACAAGGTTGAGTCTCGAAACATTGGTAATTAACTAAAACCTGATAGGTGATACAACTTACGTGCGGAACTGTTGCGTGAATTTAATTGTGCAATCATCTTACAATATATGGCATGTTTATACTTGATTTTATTGTATTCAATGTGATGAATATGATGGTGAATTAATAAAGTGTGAAAACATAGAAAACCGTGACCAAAAATATGAAAAACAGACATAACGGGGACCGGTCAACAAAATCAACCAGAGGAGGCTGACCAGGCGCTTCGCGGACCATGAAATTGGCCTATCAGGATCCCGTGACGGTCCGCGAAATCTTCATATCGGGAAAACCCTAAATTTTCACTATTTAAACGATCTTAGCCCCCATTTATCCATTCTTACAGCCTCTAAAACATTCAATCAGACCCTACCTACTGTCCAGACCCTACCTACTGTCCAAATCATACTTAGCCTCTAACCTCAAATTTTGGGTGTTAAATCAAGAAACCGAGCTTGATTTTGACCATCGATCGTCTCTATATATCGTAAAATGTGATTTTTATGATCTTGATGATGCTCCATGCTTAGATCTAGGGTTTGCAAGCTTGCATGAGGATAAAGATGTGATTGTGTGATTCATGTCATGGATGCTTGATAATGTTAGATATAGGGTCGACGTACGATAAAGTTGATAAGTTTACATGAAATCTTTGAAAAAAATCTGATTTTTTTTATGTTCATGCATGATAGATCTAGGGTAAAGGTGGTTGATTGATCATAGATCTATAGTACAGTTGTATGATTGGTGTTAATGGATGTATGGCGCATTATAAAGTTGCAATCTTAATGGTTGAATGCATGAAAAGTAATTTATTTAAATAAATATGTGATTTTATCGCATGGAAAGTGATCGTAGGTTGATATAACGCGCATACATGCTATTACGAACACTTGATATGACTTGAAATATGCTAAATGTGAATTAATGTGGCTTAACATGTGATAACAACATGGTTTTAACGTGAACTTTGCTTAAACGCGATAAAAATATATTTACCGAAAAAATAATATTTATGTAACGCATGCGTGTGAACCTATGAATGTTTGGTTACTTGTTTATGTGCCTTAGGTCAAATTAATTATGTGTTATACGTGTGTACAAGTCCTAAGTCTCCTACCTCGTTGGGAATGACAGGACTTTGTAAGATCGCCTCGTCGATCTTACATTATACACGCGGGATAACTTGTAATAGATTGTGACGCATAAATATTTGTCGCTATGTAACATGATATATGTGATATATGTGTTAATATAAATATTAGAAAAGCCTATTTTAGTCACCAATGTGTTGTCAAGTCAACTTGTCTATTGTCCGCGTATATCGGACGATTGGTCAACACGGTCAAACACTCACACGGTTATATGTCTTAGGTGAAGTCTAAGAGGATTCACTGTCTTTGCGTCAGTTTGACTGTTTTGTTATCATTTCGCACCCAAGGTGAGTTTACGGCCCCACTTTATCTTGTTTAACTTTTGGGGGAGAAGAAATGTGGTAACGGTTACTTTTGATGAACTCGGCTTTTATTTTATATACTGTTTTGTAAGCCATAAAGGAAAACATGCCAAGGGAGTCCTTCCACTAATAACTTGTACAATTAGTATTTGGTTGATAACGGAGAAATATGGAACATATCTGTTAGGTTTGACAAACCCTGGTCGAGCTACTCGCTCTAGCGTCACTTGCGTCTTTGGGGGAGTGAAACATGTATTATGTAATCCTAATTTTTGGGTCATGCTCGGCATTATAGCATGGCTGAAAGACAAAGTCATAAACTGTTAGGAATGGGAACACGAGTCTTATGGTGTTACAAATAACGTGTACTAGCTACCAAAAGTGTATAAGATGTTTACAACTATCATGAATAGAGTCTAGCACTTCATGACCATATCATCTGCTTTATGACTACTAATTATGAGTCTAATGTTAATAATAAATTTGAATACATTACCCAATCATCATCTATGATATGAACCGTTACAACCATATAGTTAACCATTTGGAAGAATATGATGTCCAAATATCAGTAGTCAAGTGAATGACATTGGTTGGTTTACTTAAACAAACCATCAATTCTTGTCTTTCATCTACGTAGCATTTTCCAATATCATTAGATACTTTATGTTGTGAGGACAAACAAAACTTTTCATTTAACGAGTTAGTGTAGTCAACAAAAAGTTAGGTTTTTACAAACTTAAAAGGTAGTTCTGCAATAACAAACAAGTCTAGCAAAGCTTTTTTACTCTTATCCTCGTCATGTTTTCGGACATTAACGCTACATTCCCCATTAGATTCTATTTTACACACTAAATTATTTTGTTTTTTTCCTGTCAACTACTTCATGATTCAAATTAGAAGAAGATGTGTGTTTATAAGACTAGTCAGGCCGTTTTTATTTGGACCAACTTTAATTTTGGTTTTACAATACTTGCATCTTCCATACTTTTTTAACCCCTTCCTCTTCTTTTATAAATTATATCAAAGTAAGTCGAACACTTTGTCCATTCTCTCACTACTTTTATAAATTATATCAATTATGGGGTCATTAGAATTTTCGTTAATAACGTTCTACTATGAATCGATAACCGATAGGGTTCGCTTGACTCCCTCCCTTATGTGTGGGTCCGCCCCTGGTTGTAACCTTCGACTTCACAGTAACAACATGGAAAGTTACCATCATCGTTGAGAGAAACTGCCAACGTGAGATTTTTTTTTTTGAACGGAGATTTCAGATCACTAACGGCGACATTACACTACCCACCTGATCCACTCATTTGATGACAGAGACTGGCATGTACCCTATGGAAAAGCTCGTACATCAGCCCTGCTGAATTAATTAATAAGAAGGGAGTGAACTATTCTTTATGTTTAGATATAAGATATGTATAATAAGTATATGAGTTAACTAACCTATTTTATCTTTAAAATACAAATAGAGGAGTAAACGTGTAAGCCATTTAATCCTTAATATATGTATGTGAGTTTGTGATGTATGTATGCTGTCATTAATTTAACTAAACTAATCACATTATTAAATTTAAAAAATGTTAAATATATCCCCTTGTATCACACAACTTCCTTTAATAACTCTAATATAGATCTCTCATGAATTGTCAAATGATTTTTAAAGTTAAGCATCTTTTATGTACGTAAAGAAATAGTTTGAACTTTGTAGTGATTGACACATAACACCCTTTTGGATTGGTACAAAAGCTGGAAAGTTGACACTTGAAAGGGTCAATAGAACAAGCACCCTTAATTAGCATATAAACCAAACCACAGTCTTAATTCATTCCTACAAAAATCTCACCTACATTTTCATCAAACTTTTTACATTTCTTACACGATGACTAGCGAAACCACAACAACAAGCCGTGTCGGTCTCCGCCCGCCAGTCACCGGGAATCTCATAACGATCCTTAATATCGATGGTGGAGGCGTCAGAGGTATCATCCCCGGTGTCATTCTCGAGTACCTTGAGTCAGAACTTCAGGCGTTAGATGGCGAGGACGTGAGACTAGCAGATTACTTTGATGTCGTGGCTGGAACCAGCACGGGTGGTCTAATTGCTACCATGATAACGGCTCCTAACGAGAGCAACAGACCTTTGTATGCTGCTAAAGATATCGTTCCTTTCTATCTAGAAAATTGTCCCGAGATTTTCCCACAAGTTGGGTACGTAAGATCGATCAAATTGAATTTGAATATATGAATATATTTGATGCATTTTTTTTCATACCTTTCTATTAACTTTTGATGTTGTGTTCTGGTGCAATATATAGAGGGCCACTTGATGGAATTATAAAGTTTTTGAAGATACTTTTTGGACCAAAATACAATGGGAAGTATCTTAAAAACCTTGTAACGGGGTTACTAGGAACTACAAAGTTGAGTCAGACATTAACTAACGTTGTCATCCCTAGTTTTGACATCAAGAATATGCAACCTGTAGTCTTTAGCTCCTTTCAGGTATGTATAGGTTTCTTGCTATATATATAGGGCTTGGCTATATCAACCAAGCCATTTTACTAAATCCACCATAAATCAACGGTCGTTTCGGTCGAAACGATCGTTCCTCGATCGTTTCGGTCGAAACGGCCTATAAAAAGGGGGGCCCCCTGAATTTTAAGGTTTCGTCGTCGCGACACGTGGCGGCCGTTTTAGATGAAACGACCTTGAAACAACCGTTTGGAGCGAAACGACCGTAGGAAATAGGTGAATTTAGCAAATGGGTGGGTGTCTATATAAGCACTCTATATATATATGTATATGGTTTCTTTTTCTAATTTTTAAAACAAATATTGGATTTATTAATTTGTTGATTGTCTGTTCAAGTTGTCTAATTTGTGGTTTATAGATTTTTTTTCAATTCCTAAAAAGTTGATTCTCTATTCAAGTGATGGAGTGAGCAACTTCATAGTTTAGTAGATGAAAAATAATTTTTTTCTCTTTTTCTCTTTTAATAGTACATTTTAAAGTCAAACACATTTTTTTAATCTCCATTGGTAAAGATTTAAAAAAGAAAAGGTTTAAATCAAATGTGTGACTTCGTCCTTATTAAAAAATATATATTCTTATTGCAATTAAATTTTGGGAGGGCAATTAAGTTGCACTTAATTATTTTGTATTGATGAATATGTATTAATGGCCGGTGGTATTGAATTAAGGTACCAAGGGAGCCAAGCCTTGATGCGCAATTATCGGACATCTGCATCGGAACATCTGCGGCACCGACTTACCTTCCCGCTCATTATTTTCTCAACGGTGACCGAGAATTTAATCTTATTGATGGTGGCGTTGCGGCTAATAACCCGGTAATTAACAATTAATCTATATATATATATATATATATATATATATATATATATATATATATATATATATACTAGTTTTTTATCCCCGTGTGTTACACGGGTGACTTTTTAAAAAAAAAATTATAAATACAATCATAATCTATGATAATTATGTATTTTTATATCTTTAGTAATTAAATAATTGGTTATTAAATAATTAAGAATGCAATAAATAAAAAATTAGAAATACAAATCACTTCCATAATTAGAAGAATTGGCGGGAAAAATTGTTGAGGATGAATGTGGTGGTGCCACATGGCAAATTGTGATGCCAATAACTTTTCTTTTATTATATATATAGATATGAACTCTTTAGGGGGAGGAGGAGGGAGTAGACCGGTGAGGGGATTACACTAATAATGCCATAACGGACTAAATCGAACCGAACTTAGTCTTGTTTTTGTTCGCTTGTTTAACTTGTAGTGTGTTAAGGAATAAAACCTTGTTCACGAACGTATGTAAATGTACAAATACCATTTAAAAAAAAAGTAATATAGAGACCATTAGAAATAAATAGGTGTCACATCAGCAATAAACTTAACGGTGTTAAGTTTTTTAACGACGGGACCATTAGAAATAAATAGGTTGAAAGTTGAGACCATTGAGAGTTATTATTAAAAGTGGGATTATTACTAGGGGTGTTCAAAACCGGATATCCGAATTTCGGATATCCGAAATTTCGGATAGTTGAATTTCACTATCCGAATTCGTATCCGAAATTTCGGATATCCGAAATTCGGATATCCGAAATTTCGGATACGGATTCGGATAGTGAACTGGATATCCGAATTTTGATAACAAAAAAAAAAGTAAAAAAAATATATATACATTCAATCTCTAAAATAACTAGTGATAAACATCCAAATGAGCAAATAGCTTAATACAAGTACATTAAATAGTCAAAAACCAAAAAAAGATTTAAAATGTCTTGATTTTGAAGCTCGAATCCGTGTGCAACAAGCTCGATTGAGAACTACAGATTGGCGGTGTAAGGCAATGAGCCAGTGAGGGGTCGAGATTTGAAGGACGACGGGATCCAAAGTGGCAAAGAGAGTGAATATCGGAGTTTAGAACTTTAGATTTACAGTTTCTTAAGTTAAAGTATGTTAAACTAAATATATATAAATTTAATATTTCAAAAAATATATATTTCGGATATTTTTCGGATATCCGAATATCCGAAAAAGTTCAAAATCAATATCCGAATCCGAATCCGAAAATTCGGATATCCGAATTTCGGATATCCGAATTTTCGGATATTTTGACTTCGGATATTTCGGATATTTCAGATTCGGATTCGGATATTTTTAAACACCCCTAATTATTACTGGCCAACCCTCAAAACTTAGGATTATTTAAATCCAATTTTCCTAAAAATAATGTTTTGTTTAAAAACATCTATTTGCTAAGTTTTTACTCGATTTATATGTTTTTATATTGAATTTATTCTTTTTGTACATGATTTATACTTTTTTGTACTGTATTTTAAATCCAGTTTATAAAATAAAAATTTGGTACAAGAAAAACATCAAGTAGGTGTTTTTTGACAAAACATTATTTATAGAGATCTTGCCCCAATATTCTAAATTCCACACATATACATATACATATTCTTATAAATAAATACAAACTAACCAATGCTCTCTAGTACGAGTGGTTAACATGAGATACCCCAAAACATTAAAAATGAGAAGGCTTTGGGTTCAAGTCTCACATGTGACAAAAAAATAGGGGATTTCAGGTTGAACCAGGATGTTTTCTCACCTACGCTGATCAGTTTCCTTCTTATGGGGAATGTATATAATCGAGTGGTGCTAGTGGCCCGCTAGTTATCTAAATTTGTCAAACTATGCCATTTAATATAATAATCACAAATATAATAACTAATAACCCGAAACAGAACACAATAGTTATAAAAAAATAATTACCAGACTATGTTTAGCCCAATAGTATTGATGCTCTATTATTTAAAGGAGGTTGAGAGTTTCATGTTATATGGATTTAGAAGTAGATTACGAGCCATCAAAAAATTATTCATAATTAGCCGAAAATTATATCTCAAATATCTAAGTTTCATATGTCTATGTTTTTAACATAATAAACGCTGTAAACGACTAGGGTTTCTATTTAGACGTCAAGATAATAAGCTAAATATGAAAATGTTAACTGAAAACATACAAAAGACATTAATAAATGAACATGAAACAACTTAACCTAATGAACATATTACTAAACATCCACAAACGTAAACGAGGAAACGTCAAAGTCAATGAACTTTTCATCGGATGATTCACGAAATGTTCTCTATACATTTGCACCATCTTTGTGGCCTTAGAGTACCAATAGATGAACTCATTGTCCTTTTACAAAAGTGATGAGGGTTCAAATCCTTACAAGTAAAAGGTTGGTGGTATTTGAAAGAGTGTAATTTAATATTTGAGTTTTAATTGTATCTCCATTATATTGGCAGTCTTTGGTTGCAATAGGTGAAGTGACTAGGCAAGTTATGAAAGCGGATCCGAATTTCCCTGCAACCTCACCCCTTGACTATACTCGATATCTTTTGATATCCATAGGGACGGGCACAAAGAGGCAGACACCCATATATGATGCGAAAATGGCTGCCAAATGGGGAGTACTCGGGTGGCTAGTCAACCAGGGCTCAAGCCCGCTGATAGATGCGTTCACTCAAGCAAGTGCGGATGTGGTTGTTATACACAACAATGTCGTCTTTGAAGCTCTCAATTCTGTTGATAATTATCTCCGAATACAGGTAAGTACCATTCAATATTCATCTCAAATATATATGCATATATCAATTTGGTTTTACACATATAAAATCGGAAATTTTATTCTTTGTAATTTAATTATGTTATTGATATATAAATTTATTTAATTTTAAATTAATGTGGTCTACATATGGACGACATACTTAGGCCTGTAAACGAACTGAACGTTCAGTGAACAGTTCGTGAACCGTTCGGCGGGAAGTTCGTTTATGTTCGTTTATTTACTAAATGAACGAACACGAACAAATTTTTTTGTTCATTTAATTAAATGAACGAATATGAACAACTGTCTCGTTCGTTCATTTATGTTCGTGAACGTTCGTTTATGTTTGTTTATTTATGTTAATGTATGTGTGTTCGTTTATGTTCGATTATTTTCATATACGTTTGTTTATTTTTATTAATATAATAATATAAGAAATTTTATTAATGAAATACTTAAATTAAGATTGTTGGATGAGTCTTCATCGATTTTGGAATGATTTATGAACATTTGAACCATTCGTTTAGATGTTTTACTTGATTATCGACATTGTTGAAAACAAGGTGTGGTTCTTTATGTTCGCTTAAATTTGTGTTCGTTTAAAATTATGTTCGTTATGTTCGTGAATCGTTCGTTTAGTCTTAAACGAACGAACATAAACAAACACGAACATGACCATTTCCTTGATGAACGAACACGAACAAGAAAATTTTTGTTCGACTAATGTTCGTGTTCGTGTTCGCTTAAAGTTAAATGAACAAACACACACATGCTTATTTCGTGTTCGTTCGGTTCGTTTACATGCCTAAACATACTGTATACTATAGAAGGTAGGGCTCAACCGACTATATAATTTTTATTTATATATTACATAGAGTAAGTTTTTTTTACAGACTTCTGAGATTTTGGACGTAGCTAAAAAAGATTAATCTATACTTACAAAACAAGTGAATGATGGATAAATGAGTATCTTTTCTTGATCATTAATTATTAACTCATTGCATGCCACGCCAAGTTATAATTTTTATATATGTAACACAACCCAACACAAACCGAGAATACATATGTCATCTTAATAGACATTCGAGCATTAAAAAAATTAATCTGAATTTATTTGAGCCCGTCACTGGTTGTGCAATAACTTGCAAAATTAGATTGATTTATTATGAAAACTAATTAATCGTGTAATTATAATAAACATATGTTACGTATTTATTGCACATGTTGTGTAATCATCAACGCTTGTGTATTTGAACCACGCTCTATACAAGATCCACCTTACCTTATTAATTTATTATGAACATAGTTTAAACAGTTATGAATACAGATTTCTTCTTATATATATAACTCGCGTAATTACTCTTCTAAAAAAACTAATTATGTTTCTCATCGTATTCTATTGAAAATAGGATGATTCATTGACTGGAGACTTGGCTTCGGTAGACGTGACAACAAAGGTAAATTTGGACGGCTTGGTGAAAGTCGGGCAAGGGTTACTAGACAACCCGGTTTCTCGAGTGAATACTGATACCGGGGTCTTCGAACCAGTCTCCGATGGTGGTACCAATCGTGAGGCATTGAAAAGGTACAATGCAAACTGTAATTAAAATAAGGTTTGTTAAGTATACATTATTAATTTAATTAAAAATGCATGTTTATAAATGCAGGTTTGCAACACGTCTCTCAGACGAACGAAAAGTTAGGGAGTCAAATTCTTCGAATGGGGGAGTGCTTGCCTGAATTTTTATTTTGCATTTGATTTTATGAAATTGTTCATATCTTAAAAGATTGTAAATTTATAAAAGTTACTTATTTATGTATTGCATGTTTATTTGATTGAATTTGCTCTTTTGAGATGATACTAGCATAATGACTTGTGCGTTGCCGTAGGGTCCTTTTGTTTTAAAAATCCAATATCATTCGTATATTTGATGTAATAACATCTAGGCTCTAGCGTTTGAGCGTTTCATATCTTTGATTTGTGAATTTTTAAAGTTAGCAAGTGGATATTACTCTATATAACATTTTACAACTATTGTACAACCCTTACAACACAAGTTACAACACTTAAAGCATGTTATTGGATTGTATAAGTTTTAAAGCTCACTTTACAACTTTTTCATGCATAACCTATTACACTATCTTTTCTGTGGCCAGGCTAAAAGGGAAGAAAGTGTACTCCAGGAAACAGGAGACGTATCCTTCACACAAAATCAGATCTCATTCACACAAAATCAAATCTCTGTGCTTTCTCAAATCTATACGCCACCACCATCATATCGATTCCATCTTCACAAATCTCTGTGTTCTAAGATCTATTCACTACCGCTATCAATTCCATATTCACAAAATCTCTGCGTTTCTCAAATCCATGATGTAGTCTCTCTCACTTTATCAATAGCCTTACACACAGATTTGAGATTTCTCCCTCCTTTCTCCATCCACGCACAATCGGCGCCGGTGCTACCACCATCGCCGGTAACGAATCAGAGGTTCATTTGGTACACCTTGCTGAAGCTTTAGAAGATCTCATGCGTATAAGTCGGTACCTACCCTCTGACTTATTTCCTTTACTGATTTTGTACCTGCCATCGTCCTGCTCACGCTATGCTTCACATCGTCACTCCTTCAAGAGTCTACAAGGACGACTACAGTTTGATTGAAATTGAATAAATCAAAGCCTTATGTTCGCTGTAATTGAAGCTCATCCTCAACCCTAATTTACAGCCTCTCGGCGATGATCAATCGAAGATCATCCTAAATCCTGTACGATCGTCTTCAACCCTAATTTATAGTGCAGATCTACGTTGTGAGTGGTGGTGGTGCTGCCATTGCGTGCAACGGTGGTGGTAGTGGTTGTGTGGCGATGGTTTCCGGCAAATAGGTTAAAGAAAAGGTGTGTTGATGCTAATCCGAACCCTAATTTTATCTTCCAGGTTTGTTTTGTGTCGTGGATTTAGTTTTGCATCTTATGGCTTCCTCTTTCAGGAATTCGCCCACCACCGGCGTTCTCCTCACGACATCCTTCCGGTTCCTCGAAGGTATGTTTATTGGTTCTATCGGTCTTTTCATTCTTTCATTTATGGCATGATGCTGTAGATTGTAGGTAACAGATCTCAAAACCCTATTTTTCATTTGTCATCAACAGATGTTAGTTACTCAAATTTCTCTAGGTTTTGTTCATTTTTATTGTCTTCATTTGATTTGTCTTCTGATGTGTTGCTTTTTATATTTTCGGTGTGTTACAGAAGTTTAGCCTTTTAGATTTATAGCATTTTGGTTATCAAAGTATGAATCTGTATTGCAGGAAATTGTGACCGTTTACGTTTGTCGCTGGTAACAACCCAATCGGATACGATTTTCAGGTGATTATCCACCCCTCCTATGTTGATTTCCACAGTTTCTTGATGATGATGATGATTTGGGTCAGTTAAGTGATCTATTGAAGCCTGAAAGATTTTAATTTTGTAACTAGGGCTGACGTAGTTCGTTTCATTCTACAGAAAAATATGATAAACCATCCATTATGTTGTAATCCTGTAATGAGCCTGCAAAATGTATGTCATATTTAGGTTTGTGTTTGAAAGATTAGATAAAGAATGTTAAGTGTGTTAATACTAATAAAATATGAAAGGGTATAGATTTGGTTATTAGGTTAAAGCTGACTATGAACTCCTATGTAAAGTTGAATTATATACCACAAATTAAGTTGTTGAGAATGTTTTAGATTTGTGGATAAGTGTGTCCGTGTATGTATATCTTCTATATATTTGGTTCTTACTGTTTCTCTTTATGTGACTGTAATCAGAATATTTAATATAGAAGCTATCATATTCTGGCATTGAATTGCGTGTTTGTGTCAGGTTTCAGTGTTAGTTTATTTATCGTTATTCATTGTGCAGGTTCTGATTTTAGTTGGCTTTGCTTTGCTCTAACAGGTGAGTTAATTTGGGAGCATTTGGGTTGTTTTATTGTTCTGTTGATCATCTGCCTCATACGGTGGGGAATGTATGTGTCTACACTTATCATGTTTAAATGACATGTAAAAACAAAAACAAAAATGCTTTAGATGGCCGTTGATAGACCAGAGGAGTGTTTAGAGGTGTTCTAGCTTGGAGAATCTTGCTATGGATGGTCATGGTAAGCTTTTAAATCAAGTACCTCATTTTTAGATAATGTGATGCTTTGAATACGGGTTCATAAAGTAAACTTGATTGACAGGTGATACATGTATGATCTAGGCAATTTTAGGATGGCTTTGAGGGGCCAAATACCTCATGTGTTTGCAAATACGCACCTTGCACACAAGATGTATAAAGGAGCCCTTGCGGGCAACACACAATATTGCTAAACTGAAAGCCTCAAAGGGTATGTTTTTCTGATTGTTATAGGTGTCATCAATCATAATACTCTCATCAGTCCATGCTCATTTTTAGTGTTATATCTTAGCATGACAGATTGCATCAGTGGGGGTAATTAATTGTTTTTTTTATCAAATGTCCTAGCCCCAAACATGAAGCTTCGTATCATTTATTTGTATCTTAATACTATAGATCGTAAAAGAAGTTTCTGATTTATTTGTATCTTAATACTATATCTTAGCATGACAGATTATAGTGTTTCTGATTTATTTGTATCTTAATACTATAGATCGTAAAAGAAGTTTCGTATCATTTTCCTATCTTGATAAACAAGAAATAGCAATTTCACACTGCCATACCAAGAACAAGGGCTGCCAAGTTAAATAAAGGTTTGAAAACTAAAACTAGCAGGTGTATTTTATTTTGATCCATATGAGTTTTTCTAGATTTTAATAGTGTTCTTTATCATACTTGGTTAACGCTAATCCGAGCCTCGATTTGTGTTCTTGCAGGTTGACCTATTCAATCCTGTGGAGTAGAGATTCGGCCAGGTGTAGATTATATTTATGGACTTCAGGGTTCATGGTAAGAGCCCTAAATAGGTTTCAGTTCCTATGTTTTTCTATTTACGTTGGTATGAAGAGCACAAACTGTTGCACATATAAACAATTCTTTAGAAGTTTGAGTCAGTCAATCTCAAGAAAGTGAATTCGCATTTGAGTCGTAAACAGGTTGGCCTCCCACGTAGAGACTTAGGATAAACCAAGCAAAAGGTGCTTCTCATGTTGACATGGTTTCTTATAAATACGTGGTATGAAGTTATTAATGCATTATGGTTTGGTTAGGGGTGAGTACGTAGCCGGTCAAACCCAACCCATTAACGTTTGTAACGGATGTCCTTACAGGGTCACGGTTTGGGTTTATATCTATGAATGTAATTTTATCATTATTTACACAAATTTGTTTACCTATTTTGTACAGGGCTGAGAATCGACTTAACGCTTGCATTTAGAGATTTATGTTTTGAAATGAGAGAAAGCCTGGAATGCTGCCGTCTTGAAGGCAGAAGGATCTTGATTTTTTATATAACTTTTGTAAAAAAAAAGTCATCTAGAATGGGAGTTTCACTTGGTTGTCTATTTTGATGGTCATATAATTTCATTCTTAAACAATAGATGTTCCAGGTTAGTATATGTTGTGAGAAGTCATAGAAAGCATGACTAAAATTGATAGGAATCCATCACACACATTTAAGTATATATTATAAACTAAGGTTTGCTTGGAGTTATAAAATTCTCCAAATTCCTATTGTGCATCAATGATTTTTTATGAACAGTTGGTCTTTTTTTGTAACTATTCACAGTTTCACATTAGCACATAATCCAGTCTAAGATGGACGTGAGGGGCTCAAGCGACCACGTAAGATTTATATCGAATGATGTTAGGCCGATAACAGTCATCAGAGCCATACAAAACTGACGCTGCGGATGGAGGTAAGCAACAATTATTATCTATCCACTTTCAGTTTACATGAAGATGTTGGTCACTTTTATGCTTCGTTTTGGTTAACCCTATCCGAGCATTAATATGTTCATCACCTTACGACCCGTCTTTTGTTAATTTAGCTACTTCTCGGTATGTTTAGTATGGTTAGAACCTTACGTCCTACTTTTGGTTGGTAATAGATTTTCTTACTTGCACAGTTTGAGGCTCTATGGTTTTATTTAATTATTAAATGATTTTTTTTTGTATTGCTATGTATTTTTTAGTAACACTAAAGGATTTATTCATGCTTTGCAGGATTGGAGTAATGTTATGATAGGGATCCAAACCACTTTGAAGTTTGAAGCGCAACAACTTTTTGTTGTAATTCATAATAGATACATGATGGGAATTTACTATTCCGGTAGCATTAGGTGCCAATGCTGTTGGTTTACATACTTTTGCGATGTGTTTTGTTTCATGCAGTATGCGATGTTTCTACAACAACATTCATCATCTCTACCAAGCTATTTCTTTTCCACCGTTACACACCGGCATATATTTGCTACGCCTGCCGCAACGCGCTAATTGTCATCTTGTTGATATTCATTTCTAAACTTGTTGAGATGAACTAAAATTACTGATAACAATGTTTCAACAACGAAACTTAAAACATGAGAAAGAAATCACCATATACATGGTGTTTAATGAACCACCATAATATGATACTCTCTAAACTACACATTATAGTTCATCTTGTTGAGAAAGAAATCACCATATACATGGATGCTTTTATGTAATAACATGTAAGTTGACAAAAGTATATGTATATCTACACGTATAAAGGGTACCTTAAAAGAATAGGATAACAAAAAAAAACCATATATGTGTGCATATATGATATATTATATCTTTTCATTTCTGGTAGCTACATTGACATGTGATAATCAAGAAATCAACGAATATATACCGCAAAACTGGCTTTAAGAAAACACGTACATTTCCCCAAATACTACCAACTGCATATAACCAAACAAACAGTGGCGAAACTTGAAAATATCAAGTGGGGGGTCGGGATCTAAACTTTTTTTCCTAACGCCAATTTTTGGGTAAATGGGGGGTCGAAACCGGAGTATATAGAAATTTTCTACACGAAAATTATATACCCCTACATCGTAAAAAATATTCGGGGAGTCAGACGCCCCCTCCCGCCCCTTAAATGTTGCGCCACTGCAAACAGAGGGAATTTTTAGTACTTTAAAGTTCAAACACAAAGTATAATACCTCAAATGAGGTTTAATATATAGATAAATCCTGAAACATACCAATCAACAACATGATCCATGATGATCGCTTCAGTTAACTCACGTACCCATGCAATGATTTAAGTTTGGTTTTCTATATTTAGTTTCGCAATTATGTGATTTAACATATGTGGTAAACTTGTTGTTCACTCGTATATCTAATTATAAGAAAAATACGTACATTCCCCTAAAAGCCTAAAAAGCAGATGAATGCAAAACTTTAAAGTAGAAAAAGACGAGATTAAAAAAAAGACATATGAAACGTAGAAAAAATTCGGTGATTAATGTTGATATTGATACTAATCACTTGCATCTGCAACAAATAATCGCATCACAGTAGCTAAATCGCTTTAACTTACAAATTAAATAACATGCGGGTTAATTCAAAATTTTCATACATTGAATTTACGTATGTATCAAGCATCACCCTGCAAAAAACAAAACAAAAGCCACAAAGAAAACCATAGTCCTACATGAATGCCAGATTTATGCATGTAAGAATGATATATAAGCATAAATAATTCGAAGAACTGTCTAAAGATGTAGAGGTGGCAATTTCAACCCATTTATTTATCAATGGGCTAATTCTGTGGTCATCATGAATAATACGTACATTAAAACCAACTTAAAATATTTGAACTTCAAGCCATCAATTTTGGTATAATGATGAGTGGTGAGTACAAAAATATATTGCTTTAATCGGTTCTTGTAATTGGTAGGTTATGAGAAAAACAAGCTTAAACTATCACTTAAATTGAACGTGAGCTTTAACGATTCAATTCATCTAAAGTTTCAAAATATGTTTATTACTATCGATCTAAATTTTTATAATCCAAAAGTAGTAAATAAATAAATAATGATAGATTGATAGTAATCTATGTTGATTTTGTTTGTGGTGGCAGATGCTTTCGAGAGTTCAAGAAATGTCAAATGGGTTTTATATATTGGTCCCACGTATACACACAGACTTAAAGAAATTCGAAACAGTCTGTGTACATGAGCAAAGGAGTTCAGGTTGGTTCTTAAATATAAAAATATGAGTGGGCTTAGTGGGCTGCCAATAAAAGTCCAAAGGGGTTTAAAGGAAAAAGGGATTATATTTAATCGAAGGGCAAAATTTTGGGAGGGACACATGGGCTTCTGGACGGCTGGAGAGGTCGCTAACTGCAGCCTCTTGGCTGGTCTAGTCACGCACAAGAAGAAAAAGAATTGGGGTTGAAGTGTGGACTTTGGTTACTTTTTAAATTTAAAATTACATCGTTGACAAATTATTTTAGTTAGTTTATTTTGATGGAGAATTTTGTAGTGATAGGATTCAAGTTTTTTGTTATTATGATTGGTTAAGTATTTGTGTTTATACCTGGGTGTATGGTTTATTGATTTCTTGATTTATTCTTAATTGTTTAAGTATCATAGGATCGGTTTAGTGGGTAAATGGAGTCTGGTTTAATTATGTAAAATGTTTACACTTCACACTTCACAACCCTTAATTGTGAATGAACTCGGTAACTCGCACATTATAACCCCTTTAGTTAAAACTCAGGTTATCACATGCTAATTCTTCGCACCATCCCTCTTAAGTACATCATATTTTTATTCATACTTATTTTTGTTTTATATTTTTTCCTTTTTAAAAAATCAAAAATCAATTTTTACACTTCTTAGTATAAAAGTTAATCTAGTTGAAATAATCAGATAAAACTTATAACACTAATCACAATGCTTCTCATGGATATGATATCTGACTTACCCTAACTACCTAGGTTAATAAAGTTTTTGCATTAACCAAGGATAGGTCATCAAAATGATGTCGTTGCCGAGGAGCAATCCAGATTTGGTAAACCTGAACCTATGTGTAATCATATTTCTATTCAAAGTTGTTCTCGTTTTATGTTTTCTGTTTAAAAATCAAAAAATCATGGTACTAGTTAATCAATTAAGAGCAATCCGGATTTGGCAAACCTAAACCTAGGTGTCATCATATTTTTATCATATTCTCGTTTTATACAAGTGGCAAATTGGCGCGTGTTACACGCGAGGACTCATGTGTGTTTGTTGTTGGGTCGTTCGCTTTGTTTGTTTTTTTTCATGCGCACGAGGTCCTTCTATGTTTGTTGCTTGGTTGTTTCATTTCCGCTGGCTTATTAGTATTTTCGAGCTAAGGAGCCGTATGAATTATTATGAAAAGTTTTTTTTTATGTTTAAGATGGTTAAACTATATCTATTAACATATATATACATATGTATTAGCTCTTCGTTTTGCCTCAACTAATAAGCTATAGCCTCAAAATCAATTCTTGCTGTTTGGAAAACTCCTATATGCATCATCTTAAGCAAGTGAAATCCAAATTCAATGTTTCTAGATATTCTACAAATTTACAATCTACATTTTATGCATCAAATTAGCGTTATCACAATTGAGTATAATGTAATTCAAAAGGGAAGACTCTTTTGATAGAACATTTGTTTGGTTAGTCAAGCCAAATAAAAGTCAACCTGTATTTGTAATTTGATCTAAAAAGGAAAAACATAAAAGTATCTTTTAGGCCCTTATATATACGTAAAAGTGTTTTATTGTTAGCTTTCCGTATCCATTTATTTTTATATACATAAAGTGTTGTATTGTATATGCATGAAACACTTTAAAAGTCATGTCATCTCAAATACTTGACCTGCAAAGTGCAACGTTGACGTTTGCCGCCATAATGGAATACGTATTTTATTTAATTTAACAATCAGATTAAATTCTCTTCAATGCATTTTTGCATTGTTATTAAGAGTATACACATCAGGATTTAAACTAATGCCTCAAAACACAGTAGTCCTATTCTAGCATGCTTGGGTCAAAATAAAGTGAGGTTTCAAGTTCGAGTATTTGATTTTTACCATAAGCATTTGCTTGTCCATTAGTAGCAGGTCACCAAGTAAGAATCAGTAACCTGCTTTTGTAAGCCTCTATTAAGCCTTCATTGTGAGGGGAAAAAACCATCATGAGTAGGGTGCAGTTGAAATGAGCAGCTCATTATATATTTTTTAGACTATTTTTACCCCTTTACTGATTGACTATGTCTATTTACAAAGAATGCATATCTGAGATTGTTAAAACGATCATAAAACTGTTGCAACCAAAAAGCATAATTTTTGCAACAAAATAGCTAAAAGAATTGATGATTCAGTGGAATTTGAGAATGTTTACCTCCAATTTGCGTGATGACACCTTAATACTCCAAGATCTTCCAAGTGCCGACATCAAACCTTAATAAAACCTCAAAGTAAAGTAATCGTTCAAGAAATCTCACCACACGTGTGTTTCAACACCAAGACTTTTGATCCACGTTCTAAAATATTATTCTAACCATACCAAAGAAAAACAAATAAATAATCAACTACAAAAAGTATAGAAAGTAACAACACATAAGAAAAGGCAAAATTACCTTCGATCCCATGCTACTAAGGAGACAAACAAATGTAAGCAGCTGCGATGAACTCAAGGATGTGAACCTGAAACAATAAACTGAGAAAAGACGGTTAATAAACAAAAGAAAATCATATGAGATGAGCAAATTTTCAAGATTAACCTTTAACCTCACCATACAATGAGTAGGGGTTACCATAAGAGAATCTGGTTGCTGAGCAGTGGGTTAACTGTAATCAGAAACTGAACCACATGTGACAATCGCAAAAAATAAAAAAAACCCATAAATATTATTTTCCTTCAAATCAAACATATTTCAGAACACTAAATCAACCGACTAAGCAACCAAGATCAGCCGACCAAATAAATCGAAAGAAATCATAAATAACATCAAGATCAGGGACCAGAAAATCGTACTATGGGTTGGAAACCCTAAAACGAACAGACGTCGATTTCAGATCTAAGGTTTTAAAGCCCGAAATCGGTAGTCTCCTTTAGGCCACTGCAATAAAAACCAAAAAAAAAAACCCCCACGTTCGAAAACCCTAATCGAATTAAGGGCTTTTTGTTTGAATTAGTAACAATACCCGTACAGATTGTTGATAAAGTGAGAATTTGGATGGAAGATGATCATCATCATAATCAGCTGATGTGTTTTGGTCCTCATTCTCGTCTGATTCTTGTTCTTTTTCGGAGAGATTAGGCGGCAGAGTTGAGGGGTACGTTTGTTGTTTATCGTCTTCGAGATAACGATGCTTCCTTGGGATTACGTTGGTTCTGGTGTCGATTTCTTTGCTTCTATCCATTCTTCCCCATTTTCCGGTAAGAAATCTCTCATTTTAGAGAGAGACGGAGCGAGAGGGAGAAATGTGGTGAAGAAGCTACATGTTTCTCTTTATGGTCAGATAGTTGGTAAAGATAAGCATCACCCAATGTACAACTTATTTACCTTCTTGTATAAAGCAGATAATGTAAACGTGGAATATTAGCTTGTACCTCAGGCTTTAAGACTTGCAAATTTAAAGGCTTGTACATTATGCAGGCAAACATGTACAACCAAAGGAAAGGAAGCTTTAGGAGGTCGTACAATAGGCACTTTGGGTTGCAAGTTCAACTTCCAAATGCTTGTATTTAAAATTTTCTATTTAAAACTCAAAAATCAATTTTTACACTTCTTAGTTTAAAAGTTAACCTAGTTAAAATAATCAGAAAAAACTTATAACTCTAACCACATGATCCTCATGGATACAATACCTGACTTACCTTAGCTACCTATGTTAATTAGGTTTTTGCATGACCCCAATGACAAGTCATCAAAATGGCGTCGTTGCCAGGGAGCAATTCGGATTTGGTAAACCAAAACGTAGGTGTGATCATATTTTTATTCATAGTTATTCTCGTTTTATATTTTCTATTTGAAAATAAAAAATCAAGGTCCAATTTAATCAATTAAGAGCAATCCGGATTTGGTAAACCTGAACCTAGGTATGATCATAAAATTATTCATCGTTATTCACGTTTTATATTTTCTATCTAAAACTCAAAAATTAATTTTTACACTTCTTAGTTTAAAAGTTAATCCAGTTAAAATAATCAGATAAAACTTATTATACTAACCACATGCTCCTTATGGATACGATTAGGGGTGTTTACGGTTCGGTTTCAAACCGTGAAACCGTCCAAACCGGTCATCGGTTCGGTTTCGCGGTCGGTTTTAAAATTTTCAAACCGCAGTGAACGGTTTGGTTTACGGTTTATTAAAAAATCGGACCGGACCATGTACATATATGTATGTATGTATGTGTGTATATATATATATATATATATATATATATATATATATATATATAAATTACATTGACTTGTTTTTGTAATGAGATTTTAGGTTTTAACGCCATTAAAAAAATATCAAAGAGAAATTCAGATTTTAGCGCTTAAAAGAATAAAATCTAGAAATTTAAACATATTTTAGTCATTTCGAAAATCTAGAATGTGTTGGAGGTTACATTTCATATTTGGAGATTAATTTTGTACTAATAAATGAATTAGAAGTGGTAAGTATAGTACAAGAGCTAATACTCTCATAGCCTCATTTGATAAACTTGAGTTGGATTTTTTTATAATTTTAAATTTTATTATTCTAAACTTAAATTGAAATCCTAAAGATCCCAGACCGTGAAACCAAACCGGAAATAGCGGTTCTTGGTTCGGTTTTAATTTTTAACAGTTCGGTTTAGGTTTTCGATTATAAAAAACCGTAACTAACGGTTTGGTTTACGGTTTGATACAAAAACCGTATAAACCTGACCGTGAACACCCCTAGATATGATACTTGACTTACCATAGCTGTCTAGGTTAATAAGGTTTTACATGACCCCAACAACATGTCATCATATAATCAGAAGAAATTATCTAGACAACAGAAACATAGGCTAAGAATCAATTTATCATAGCCTCACGTAAATTATCAATAACACTAAACCACCATCAAGTAAAAATAAATCCAACCAACTTTCAAGTAACGAATCATCAGCCATGTTTAAGCAAAAAAAAAAAAAGTTCCTTAGCAGCAGCAAAATAGGGTCAGAAAAGGTTCATCATAGCCTAATAGAAACCATCAAGAACAGCCAGCAGCAACATAGAAAAAATTAATCATAGTATCAAAGAAACAAATGATTTTGTTAGCAGCAACATGCTTAGAAAAATTTCATCATAGCCTTATATAAACCATCAACAACAAAGAAACCTTAAGTGGGGCAACACACGGGAGATTGTGGCCACCAAAACACAGTCGAATAAAACTAAAACCCACAAGGATAAGCTCAGATCCAAATTTTTCACTATGTTGAACTGTTCTATCTTGATCTATGGGGGTTTGGAGGAAAACATAAATTGCATTGCCTGTAATGAGAACTATCCACCCAACATTTGCTTTGAATGCATCGCCATATACAAGAGTTGCAACTAAAATTAGAAAACTAAACTGCTTGAAGACATACATCCACAATATGGCAAATTAGGTTATGGATTATCAGCTCTTTTAAAATAACAACAGACGATTAGTAGTCGATTATCATGAACAATTTTCGCAATAGGTGATTGCAACTATCATGATTCCAAAAGTAATTAAAAACTTTGTCAATCGGATATAACCTAATGATTTGAATATTCATTGCATTAGAATCATGAGATTTAAACCTTTTTAACCATATAAACATTTTAAAAGAATTGAAGAAATTTACCAGAAAGTATAAACTGTGTTTATCATTCGCGTATTTGTTATGGGATAATGTTGATAGATAAAACATTTATAATGTTAGAGAAATGAAAGCCGGAAGCCCAGAAGCTAACAGTCTTGGCCGAAAGTTCAACTTATCCGTACTCTCGTATATATATACCTTTGTTATTGTACAATAACTTCAAGCTAGATTGAGATTTAGATGGCAAGATCATGATGGAACAAAAGAATGATTGTTGCTTTTCTTTTGAACGGTAAGTTTGGTCCAACGGAATTGTCTCTTTATATACTCATTTTCAAATTTCAGTGGAAACCCGTTTATTTCAGGGAAAACCCATGTCTCCAGCCCGGGAAGCAATTTTGTTCACACCTGGTTTTGAACTCAAGACCTTAGGGTCTTAAATCCCACCAAATATCATTGAGCTATGAGCTCGTTAGTTATGATTTGGTACTTTTTTTAAACGATAAATTTAGATCATTGACGGTTCACTGACACAACCCGGACATCTCCATTCACCATCAGGAGGAAACTCACCATAGGTGAGACTTGAACTCAAGTCCTCTAATTTTTAATGTCTTTAAGTACCTCACCTCAACCACTTAGGATAAAGATCATTTGTTTCTTAGTTTGTGATTGTTTTCTTTCTTTTTTTCCCTTACTAGGTAGAGATCCGCTACGCGTTGCGACAAATTCCTCAACACATGTCTTAAACAAGAAAAATAATAACAAAGAGCTTTAGCATTACATTGACACATGCATTAACACTAACAAATAGCTTTAACATGTTGTACCCTAAAATTTTAAAAGCTTATACCTTACTATTAAGGATTTGTCCTGAACGGAACGGCTAAACCAAAAAGTGAACCTAAAAATAAAATAATTAAAAGGAAGGAACGGAAACCTTGAGAAAATCGCCCTTGCATAAACATTAACACAAAAGATAAACCTAATCGTTATTTACTTGAATAAAAAAATCATTAACTTAATAATGACAAATCATTGAAACAATAAAGCATAAAATTTAACAAATTATATATTGCGAAATAAATATCATAAAATAATAAAAAATATATATAAGAACGTCAACACAAAAGATAAACCTAATCGTTATTTACTTGAATAAAAATAATCATTAACTTAATAATGACAAATCATTGAAACAATAAAGCATAAAATTTAACAAATTATATATCGCGAAATAAATATCATAAAATATCATAAAATAATAAAAAAATATAAAAAAATATATAATAAAAAAATATATAAGATCTCTCAGCTACCTTATTGGAAGTAACAATGAAATGTCAAAACTTCATACAAGCCATCCTTTAGCATGTGAGAAAGTTGGTGTGATAATGATATATTGTTGATCTCAAAGTGATTATTATTATAATAATAATAATAATAATAATAATAATAATAATAATAATAATAATAATAATAATAATAATAATAGTAATAATCATAATAATATTAATAATAATAATAATAATTATTATTATTATATTATTATTAAGATGATTGGTATAGGGCAAATTATGGACTCATAACATCCATATATTATACAGAAAATGGCAATCTGCTATAAAAGACTTGGTGGCGCTATGATATCTTTGCTATGTTTGTAAGATGCTAGGGGAGCTTTTGGAACTCAAGAAGGGCTGAAGGATGAAGCTTGTAACACCTTGTAAATTCCGCTAAAATCGGAGAGAAATTTTTTGCGGTTATGAATTGGTTCCAATAAGCCCAGTTAGTCCCAACAGGCCCAACAAAAGCCCAATTACTATAAACAATGTTCGGGTAAGTTGATTTACCGAACCTGTGAGGTTATAAATATTTTTCTGAGTATTCACAGAGAATTACAGTCATGAAAATGTACTCGGTTTGCAAAACAGAGATATACGGGATTCGCATCGAACGCACGCTTTATACCGCCCGTTGACCGAATACTTATCAGATTATATAATATCTGACATTTTAAGCATTCCGGGATTATTTACGAGGCATTTCTAATATTTCGGTCATGTCGGAATTTATCATGAACTATTTACTTGTCAATCAGTATTTAAAGTGTTCGGAGATAGCGGTATAATACCAGTTATCTAATTGTGGACCACACAAAAATCCTAAATATATATAAAGGTTTTTTTTTTACTTGAGCAAACTCAAACACACATATGTGTGTATGCATTCGGGAGAGTAACCGAGGAGGGGGGTTTCCCCCGGTTTTCCGGTGACCTGGATTTCGGGCGACAGCGGCGGCGAGCGGCGGATCGGGCGGCGGTCAGCGGCGGCCGACCGTTTTCTCGAGCCCATCTTCTTCCTCTCTTATTCCTGGTGGTTTCCCCCTTATCCCCGAGCTCTTTTTCGGTCGCGAACGCCAAACAAAACCACCACAGGGGCGGCGGCTAGGATTAAGCCTAGCAGTGGCGGCGGCGTTGCCGTGTCTCCTTCCTGGCCCAGCAGTACTCGACGGCGGCTAGGGTTTCTATGGTGAATTGCGACCGCCAAATCGGGTCCGATGACCCCCTCTTCGTCGCGATTTTGATATCCCAGCCACCACTCGGTAAGCAAAGGTGGTTTAATCTTGGGTTTTCCTTAATTTTCCTTTTGTGAATCATCCTTGTAACTCTGATTCATACATGCATAAACAGATCTGTGAATGTTGTTGCTATTTGGGTGGTGTTCGTGGTTGTAAAGAGCTGACCGGCGGCGGCCATGGCCTCCGGCCGCCGGAAATGATTCAAATAATGATGATGGTGATGATTTTGGTCTAGAAAAGCCTTGGGGAATGTTTAGATCTGATTTGGGGACTGAGTTAGGTGACATGAGTTAACTCGGTTCCGAGTCAACTGAGTCGACTCGGTGAACGATTCTGGTCAACGTTTTTATACGGTCAAACGAAGTCAGATCTGGAAACCAAGCATGGATTATTACTCGTGGCGAAATTCTAAGCGGAAAGGACTACTTGCTCATCAGATTCGGACACTATTGGATTTACGGTTAACCGGGTTCGGGTCACGTATCGACCGGAAGGTATACCGTGTTTTGATATCTCATAATTATTGTGATAATCTTGTACGCGAGTATCGCGACCCGCGAAAACTGTTATAAAAATTAAAATGTTGTATGAACCGCAAAACATTATGAAACAAGAACACTCGTCGTTATTTACAAACTTTCCCATAAAAACTAAACTAGTTATTAATAGTTTAATACACAGATTTATGCTTTAGTTTTGTAAAAATGTAATGAGATAACATTATTTGAAATTCCAAAGTTTAAGTAATTATAGATCTATAGTGTTGCATTATGCAACAATTCCAAAAACGGAATATCCGATTTCAATAAAAACTTAAAAAGGATCATGACACACTCTTTACCAGAAACTGATTAAACACAATTCGCGGATTGCGAATGTCAGTATACTTAGTATTGCATTATGCAACATTAGTATTGCATTATGCAACAGTTTGGAAACATAATATATATAAGAACATAATTGGCAGATAATGTCATAAACAGTAATGATTATAAATATTTGTTTTAGGTTGCTTTGTTAGTAACGCTATTGCTGCAAATATACCATCAAGTTGAGCTTGCCAGATTAATCATGTGAGTTCCGTTGACCTTGTCCTTGTTATTCAAAGTTTTGGCCACTATGATTTAGTGTGCAACAAGTTGAATGTTCTCTGACTACTTATTGCATTGTGGCGTGTAATGTGCAATAATCACTACGTAACTAGTATGCTAGATCATTTGGTGCATGTGTTGTACCCCTGTGACTTATATATATCTTACCGGTTGAACTCTAGTCATTACATTGCAAAAATATGTATTCAGAAGCATTAAAAGATATATGACATGAATGGTACGGCTCACCAACAACTTCATAGTAGTTGATACAAGTTGATTCACAATTTTGCAGGTAATCAGTAGAATCCACCAAATGGGTGACTCTACAGGGAATCAAGCAATTATATTCAATAAGATTTCAAGAACCTTCGGGCCCATTGACCTAGTACTCTGCATAGATACTAGAACAAGACTTGTTAATACTATTAAGTGTTGTAAACCATATCAGGCTGTCTGTAACTAAATTATCTGTTGTTTAATACATATATTATCTGTTGCTTCCGCGTGTATCTGATATTGACGGCCTGTTTTCCACAACACCTCCCCCGAACCTGACTGGGTGATAGGTGGTGCGGGCGGGGTGTGACAGGTTGGTATCAGAGCCGCAGGTTCCAGCAGATTAGGTGTTCTTGTAGAGCCCCTAAGCTCGAACCTAGATCGGACTTTAAGACCAAATCCAGTTGTTAACTCTTGACTTAGGCTGAGATTTGTGCATTAGGCAGCTATTGAATTTTAGTGTAAGGTCGGTAGTAGTTTCAGCCTGGCCAACTGCCATTACTACCCACAGGTGCACTAAAGTTCGGTGAACCCTAGTGGGCACATCAAAGCTGATAGTCTCCCTCATTATGTGTTAAAACTATAAGTTGTGACCATTCTTGTGTAAGTAGGGTTTTGTATCCTAGGCTTTGATTGGGAATTTGATATCCTAGTTATATACTAACATTGTTTTAAGCATGAACCCAACACAAACATTTGGATCTGGCGAGTCTTCTTCTGCATATAGCAAAGGCCGCAATTGAGGTGATAACAAACGTTGACAAGAATTCCCAAGAGGAGAAACCTGAAAAGGAGAAGTTAAAAGTCTTGACTGCGCATCTGTGATAGATATTTCAGAAATCTTCAGTTGAACTAGAGGTAGTGAAGACAACGATTGGTACGACACAAGACAACAAGGAAGAGCCTCAAAAGGAGTAGGATGTCGTACAACCACAACAATAACCAAAGCGCGTTAAGGAAGTCATGCCAGCGTGGACACACTGGTAACTACCCCTCCGAATGTCATTCACATCACGTCTACGCGTCATCAGCTTAAGCAGGCATTAAAGGTGGACCGGATGAGTCAACTTATATGCAACTGAAACTAGTAATCAATTCACCATAGATGGGCAACTTCATGGACGTGACGGTTGACGAGCAAATCACTGTTTTAACTGACAACCTCATGAATATTTATCAATCACTACGATTCTTAAGCCGAATATGGACGACAGGTGTCTAACAATTACAGTTTTCCATGTCTGCAAGGAATCGAAAATTTGCATATTTCATCAAATCCCTTACTTATTTGAATAATATATGATTGGCCTAATATCTTAACCACATCAGTCTCATCAGCAGCAGTCACACCAGTTCAGCCACTTCATCATTTTCAACCTCAGTTATTTTCACCCTATTCAACCACAATAGTATATTTTCACCATAATCAACATATATGGAGCTTTAGCTCTCATAAATTCTGGTCCTAGCCACAAATTCATGCATCCTTTACCAGGAGCCGTTAGAATCTAGTATAAAATCGCCAGTTACAAGCGTGCTAATGGAGGAAAACCGCGTGTTGGCAAGGAATGTAGTAAAGTACAAGAAGAAGAACATAAAAATAGCTAAGGCATGCAAGAAGACAATATATGCATTGGTAGCGTGATTTTGATTCATAAGAGACAAGAAGCATTGGCATGGTGATACATTCATGGTGGGAAAGGAAAATTTTTACTACACAACTAGTTGCTATAGGCTTATGACTACTCATTTCATGTTTCAAATTGCCTATCTGCATCTTATTTGATAAATGTGCTATGTGAGGCTATATTTGTTCTCCCAATATCTGCATTATGTGAAACTATCTCTTTAACCATAGTTAGTCATGACCAAATTTAATGTCGTTATACTAAATACGAGGTTGCAAATAGGTGCCAAAATATGCATTATTGCACATATTATGTATATATAATTGAAGTCTAGACATAGACTATGGCCTTAGGAGCCTAAGTGATTGCCTGAAATTAGGATCCAATAAAAATTTCGCACGCCTGTGCGTTTATGTTCATAAAAATTGTCTTGTGCAAACCGGCATAAGACCCGCGCGACAAGTCAATTTTGAAAAATAACACAAAGAACACATGATCCTTACAACAATGATAATGAATGTTTTGGTCCACATCTGAGATACAAGAAAACAAATTCCTGATAAATATTCCAAATATTGTCCACCATTGTGGCAAATCGCTTAACTCTCCACTATAGACAAAAAAAAAACTATGACAAATAATCATAATGATTAAATAACCCATTTAGTACAAATAAGAATTCAATTTATGAACAATTACGTCAGAAACGGAGGATGGTGGTAATTGTAAGATTGGTAGAAGCCGTACTAGCTACGGCGATAGTTTTTAATTTTAAAGCTAAGGAGAACGAAGCAAAACAAGACTCAGGATTATTGTGAGAAATCAAGATTGTATGAGTGCAATCGGAATTGGTATTAGCCATTCGAAGAAAGTTACTATGAAGTATTACTCTCGTCCCACTAAATATACTGCCGCTTTAGGAGCAAGACTAGAAAAGTCTATCAAAGTTGAAGCTCTCGACAACGTTCTGAGGATTCTGACTGGAAGGGAAAGAGTTGATTGAATAAAGAAAAAGAGTAGCCGTAAGAAGAAAGGTTGTACAAAGCATTCGTGGCTTGCAAATCTGGTAACTTCAGGGATGGTGTGAGTGAATCCCAATTCAATCAAGTCCAACACAATCAGATAATTATTTTCAGGGATGGTGTGAGTGAATCCCAGTTTAATCAAGTCTAGCTTAATTAGATCATTATTTTCAAGGATGGTGGGATAGTTGATTGTCTTTAAGGATGGTAATAATGCAATTGAAACGCTCAACAGTTTGGAAGATGTTAAATCCAACTAGACTTGTTAATTTGCAAATTCATTTATAGTTGATGAAAAGAGTGAAATTGATGGATATTTTGGCTATACTAGGTAGTATAGGTATCATAATGGGAAAAGTTGACCATTTAAAAGGGTAATGGATACACCGGATGTTCAAATGGAAAGCAAATTGAAGAAATGACCTTAAACTTTTTAAAGTACTGGACCCTAATTGAAGAGCTTGAGGATTCAGAAATGAAAGAAATCATCTTATCTACTAGTTTGAACACCAGCGATCACCTTGAAGAGGTTAAGACCCGATTTGTATCCAGACCTTTAAAAGACTTTATTATGATATAACAGAAAACGATATCGCATACCTAAGGAAGAGAATGAATTCTGAAAGAAAAATGGAATTGTCTTACGCAACTGGATTGTTGGGGAAATTATCTATGAAAGTAAATCTAGGAACTGGAAGAATTCAGTTGAGTGCATGACATGTTCCACGTCTCAAATGGAGGAAAATTTTTAATATCGAGTGGTTTAATGAGCGTCTTACTTTGGTGCTTCACACGAGGATACTGAGAAGAGATAGATTAGGAGAGATACTTAAGGCATAGATTCAACACTTGGAGCATATGTGAGATCAACAAGGCCGAGGACTTTAAAGATTACAATGGACATAATTCATATCCTAAGCAAAGATTACACTAAGATTCTCCCTGGTTAATTTTCTTTATCATCAAATTATAAACTTCGTTCGTTTTAATCTATTGAAAGGCCTCTTCCCAATTATCTGTATTTCTCATTCGTCTATTAAATGATCTATATTTCTTTGTTCTTCTGGTGAATTGGCCTAATCATTAAGATACACGAATGGAGAACTTATTGGGCATGTTTGTAAGGCAAATAGACGATTACGGTTCTAGAACGTAATCGTGAATTTGTAAGTGCATATGTGCGCTTTTGAAATCCTATCGTGTTGATTAATATTCCTTGAAATTTCAATTTTTTTTTTCATTCACAACCCCTTCACAACATATTTGATTACTCAGTTTTAGTGCCATAAAACTACAATCTAGCTATCTTGTCATCATGTTTTGAGTTAATGTCATACTCTTCACATCTCGTTTAGAAATCCATAACCCCTCGAACTTTAAAAGTCATCATGACTTATTTAGAAATCTATAACACATTGAACTCTTCTGTTAAAGGGCTTGAGGCTCTAAGCTTCCTATCACATGGTTGTGCAAATTCCAAGATTCAATAAAATTCTCTATTTTTAATCATAACTTGTTCGATTATTCATTCGTCCCTCGAATCCCGAGCAAGTTGAAAAACAAGAATTGAATATTTAATCGCAAGAGCATTATGACAAGGATTTTATGGAGCTCAACACATTTCTAAGGAAAGCACTCGCAGTCATTGAGAATAAGCTACATGGACTGATGCCAATATATACTGATTTTCATGACCTCGAACATGTAACGGTCAAGAACGATATCCTTTACACAGGTCCGACGAAGTATTTGTTCAACGACAAGGAACCAGTTATCTCATTATTTGATGGATATGGAAACTTCATTATAAAATTTTGATACATCAATTAATGGATTGGTTGTATACTCATGCGATGAGACAAGGTAATTGCGTATGCCATCAGACAACTTACGATACACGAAAAGAGTTACATCGTACATGGTCTGGAATTGGGTATAGAATTATACGTTTCGAAAAATATGGAGATATTAGTTGTGCGAAAGAAACTTTGGTGTACTCTGTTCATGAGAGTTTATAATGCCTCATAAGTCACAAAGAGCTGAATATGCGTCAAGGACGTGGATGAAGATATTAGGTGATCGTGATTGCAAGATTAAATACCATCCGGTGCAAAAGCTAAAACTAATGGCTGATGTTTTAAGTAGTAAAGAGATACCAAAAATAGATCTAAGTAAGAGCAATGAGGATTGATATAAAAGTAAGTCTAACTTATGAGATCAGAGAAGTCTATGAGGAAAACATTGGATGTGACGCAATACAAAGATGTATGGTTACTACTTCGATTAGGCATTGCGAATTTCGGGACGAAATTCCTTCAAGGAGGGGAGAGTTGTAACACCTTGTAAATTCCGCTAAAATCGGAGAGAAATTTTTTGCGGTTATGAATTGGTTCCAATAAGCCCAGTTAGTCCCAACAGGCCCAACAAAAGCCCAATTACTATAAACAATGTTCGGGTAAGTTGATTTACCGAACCTGTGAGGTTATAAATATTTTTCTGAGTATTCACAGAGAATTACAGTCATGAAAATGTACTCGGTTTGCAAAACAGAGATATACGGGATTCGCATCGAACGCACGCTTTATACCGCCCGTTGACCGAATACTTATCAGATTATATAATATCTGACATTTTAAGCATTCCGGGATTATTTACGAGGCATTTCTAATATTTCGGTCATGTCGGAATTTATCATGAACTATTTACTTGTCAATCAGTATTTAAAGTGTTCGGAGATAGCGGTATAATACCAGTTATCTAATTGTGGACCACACAAAAATCCTAAATATATATAAAGGTTTTTTTTTTACTTGAGCAAACTCAAACACACATATGTGTGTATGCATTCGGGAGAGTAACCGAGGAGGGGGGTTTCCCCCGGTTTTCCGGTGACCTGGATTTCGGGCGACAGCGGCGGCGAGCGGCGGATCGGGCGGCGGTCAGCGGCGGCCGACCGTTTTCTCGAGCCCATCTTCTTCCTCTCTTATTCCTGGTGGTTTCCCCCTTATCCCCGAGCTCTTTTTCGGTCGCGAACGCCAAACAAAACCACCACAGGGGCGGCGGCTAGGATTAAGCCTAGCAGTGGCGGCGGCGTTGCCGTGTCTCCTTCCTGGCCCAGCAGTACTCGACGGCGGCTAGGGTTTCTATGGTGAATTGCGACCGCCAAATCGGGTCCGATGACCCCCTCTTCGTCGCGATTTTGATATCCCAGCCACCACTCGGTAAGCAAAGGTGGTTTAATCTTGGGTTTTCCTTAATTTTCCTTTTGTGAATCATCCTTGTAACTCTGATTCATACATGCATAAACAGATCTGTGAATGTTGTTGCTATTTGGGTGGTGTTCGTGGTTGTAAAGAGCTGACCGGCGGCGGCCATGGCCTCCGGCCGCCGGAAATGATTCAAATAATGATGATGGTGATGATTTTGGTCTAGAAAAGCCTTGGGGAATGTTTAGATCTGATTTGGGGACTGAGTTAGGTGACATGAGTTAACTCGGTTCCGAGTCAACTGAGTCGACTCGGTGAACGATTCTGGTCAACGTTTTTATACGGTCAAACGAAGTCAGATCTGGAAACCAAGCATGGATTATTACTCGTGGCGAAATTCTAAGCGGAAAGGACTACTTGCTCATCAGATTCGGACACTATTGGATTTACGGTTAACCGGGTTCGGGTCACGTATCGACCGGAAGGTATACCGTGTTTTGATATCTCATAATTATTGTGATAATCTTGTACGCGAGTATCGCGACCCGCGAAAACTGTTATAAAAATTAAAATGTTGTATGAACCGCAAAACATTATGAAACAAGAACACTCGTCGTTATTTACAAACTTTCCCATAAAAACTAAACTAGTTATTAATAGTTTAATACACAGATTTATGCTTTAGTTTTGTAAAAATGTAATGAGATAACATTATTTGAAATTCCAAAGTTTAAGTAATTATAGATCTATAGTGTTGCATTATGCAACAATTCCAAAAACGGAATATCCGATTTCAATAAAAACTTAAAAAGGATCATGACACACTCTTTACCAGAAACTGATTAAACACAATTCGCGGATTGCGAATGTCAGTATACTTAGTATTGCATTATGCAACATTAGTATTGCATTATGCAACAGTTTGGAAACATAATATATATAAGAACATAATTGGCAGATAATGTCATAAACAGTAATGATTATAAATATTTGTTTTAGGTTGCTTTGTTAGTAACGCTATTGCTGCAAATATACCATCAAGTTGAGCTTGCCAGATTAATCATGTGAGTTCCGTTGACCTTGTCCTTGTTATTCAAAGTTTTGGCCACTATGATTTAGTGTGCAACAAGTTGAATGTTCTCTGACTACTTATTGCATTGTGGCGTGTAATGTGCAATAATCACTACGTAACTAGTATGCTAGATCATTTGGTGCATGTGTTGTACCCCTGTGACTTATATATATCTTACCGGTTGAACTCTAGTCATTACATTGCAAAAATATGTATTCAGAAGCATTAAAAGATATATGACAGGAATGGTACGGCTCACCAACAACTTCATAGTTGTTGATACAAGTTGATTCACAATTTTGCAGGTAATCAGTAGAATCCACCAAATGGGTGACTCTACAGGGAATCAAGCAATTATATTCAATAAGATTTCAAGAACCTTCGGGCCCATTGACCTAGTACTCTGCATAGATACTAGAACAAGACTTGTTAATACTATTAAGTGTTGTAAACCATATCAGGCTGTCTGTAACTAAATTATCTGTTGTTTAATACATATATTATCTGTTGCTTCCGCGTGTATCTGATATTGACGGCCTGTTTTCCACAACACCTCCCCCGAACCTGACTGGGTGATAGGTGGTGCGGGCGGGGTGTGACAAAGCTTGCATGAAAATATGGACATAGTTTTTTTTTAAGTGAAATGCTCCAAGGTTAAGTGTTTAGTTTTGTGTAATAAGTAGTGAATAGAGAGCAGATGTAAACGGTGAAGATCAAGGCTTGGTGATTTGTGGGTCCAAATTAGAAGTCAATTCTGCAGGAGAAAAATGGAGGCTAATTCACGACTAGTTACAGATAGGAAAGTAACCAAAGACAAGCTTAAATCCTCGATATGGTCCAGACAAGATGACTTGGTGTGTTTCATCCTCATCAGTGGGTTTTGTTTCCATGGTGAAATAGTGAAGTTTTTAGCTTGTTTTCTTTTGATGGTTCAGGTTTTAATTGTATGTAGGTGGAAGTTTTCAGCGAATGGTGAAATGGTTGTAAGTACAACATACAAGTGTTGTGAAGTTCTCTTAACATACTATGTAGGGAAAAGGACATATATAGCCGTTTTGACAAAGTTTAACCTCAATATAGCCTTTGACAAATTTTAACCTGAAAATAGCCACTTCTTACAGTCGCCGGCGACCGTTGCCTAAGGTCGCACGACCGTCTTCTGCCCAGCAATGAGAACTCGCCACGTAACCTATAACTGTCATGAACGAACATGGTTTTCCGACCACGACCGTATATTCCTGACAACCAACAAGGTCGTCGGCGACCGTCTGACACCGATGTTGGAATCGCCGGCGACCGTAAAAAGATTTTCCAAAAAAAAAATCCACGAAAAGGGTTATTGTAAATAGGTACGCCGGAGTTGCAGGTGCACCAGACTTTTGTTGCAGGAGAAGCTTTTCGTTGTCGCCGGAGTTTTGTGGGGATGAGTATAAATGAAGAAGATGAGGATGTTATAAGGGTAATAGATTATAGGGCAAAAATACACACATAAAGTAACTTCCCAATATGTAATTATTTTTGGGCGACAGTTCTCGATGCAATGTGCTGGGCAGAAGACGGTCCGATTACCTAAAACAAAAGTCCGGTGAACCTGCAGCAGAAGATTTACAGAGTCAAGATACGAAAAAGCTTCTTACACTGATGACCTGCAACAAAAAGTTCGGCGTACCTGCAACTCCGGCGACAACATTTGCAACTTCGAGTGTCCTTAATAAGTCGTCGACGACCGTAGACAGCGTCGTCAGACGTGTCAGACGGTCGCCGATGACCATTGTAGTAGTCACGGTCGTTGTCGGCTTTGTATGGTCGTTGTCGGAGCTCGGTGGTCGCCGGCGACCCTCTCCCCAACACATGTCACGTTCTCATTGGTCGTCGGATGGACGGTCGTCCCGACTTCTGCGACGGTCGCCGACGATCGTTACAGGGGCTATAACGAGGACAAGGACTTTCAGGGGGCTATTTTAGAACAGTTTTGGTCATGGTAGATGTTTTGGTCCTTTTCCCTACTATGTATAGGTAACAAAATGGAGACTCTTTTATATGTAAAGATGTACTACTACTCTTGCTTTTTTCTTCCTTAAAAGAATCACATTATTTATGTTGCCCTTGTTGCTATTTTTCTACTGGACGAACTCACGTATAAAGACAGAGAAATCAAAAGCAAAGTCTAGCAAAGTGAAGCGATGCTTTGGGAAATATGTTTGTGACATTAAAAAGCCGGATTTTGTTAGTGACATTAAGGTAATTAAGGTAATGTTAAAATTGCTTCTTTGAATCTTGGTTTACTATAGCGGTAAACATATCCCACCTACCCATTTACGCACCTTTTGGGCTCTCCAAGTTGGATTGATTTCTTTGTGACTCAACTCCAATCGGGCAAATCATGACTTTAGTTGATTCTATCTAGAGTTTTTCTTGGACTTTGTTTTCTAAATCTGATGTGTTACGATTTTACTGTCTAATTCACTTGTCATTTGTGTGAATATTAATGTTCTTTAGAAAGTAAACCTGTTCTGATCTTAATCATATTGTCATTCTTTAGGGACAATGAAGAATGGTTATTTTTATTTCTACTAATCTTAGATAAAGATGATAATATATACACGGGATATTTGAATGTTTATAAACAGTTGTTGTAACTTCTCGTTTTTCATCATTATATGAGTCCTAGATTAAAAGTTAATGTGGAATTTTTTCTTCTCATAACAAATGGTTTATTGGCCGCCATTTAATGGTCTGATATTCTCTTACATATGACTCATATTCGCTTTAACATGTTACTTATATCTCATGTCAATAGATCATATTATAAACATCTATTTTTACTTGACATTGTATCCTTATCAATGTTTTAAAACCCGGGTCGAACCGGCCGGTTCAACCGGTTCGACCGGGGACCGGCCACTTTTCCGGTTCTTTAATGCCCGGTATTTTAGGTTGAACCGACCCGCTTCGAACCGGCCGGTTTTCCGGTTTTTTCCGGTTCAACCGGTTTTTTCCGGTTCAACCGGTCCGGTTCAACCGGTTTTTTCCGGTTCAACCGGTTTTCTGATTTTTTTATTTTATTTTTTTTAACTTTTTTTTTTTATTTTTTATTTTTTTAAGTTTAAAACTTATATTTTCTTATGAAATACATATTTGATATTATTTTTTAGTGGATTATAATTGTATTTTAACTACTTTTGTTGGGGTGTACAAGTTTATTAGCATTTTTATAAAAAAATATATATAAATCCCCTAACCGGTTCAACCAGCCGGTCTAACCGGTCCGACCGGTCGAACCAGTCCCGGAAGGTTTTCCGGTTCAACTAAAAAACCGATTTTTAAAACATTGATCCTTATTAAACTTGTGTCGTATATCAGTACATGAGTTACTAATTTAGTAATAATAATAATAAAGTTATATCTTTATGATTGTTTACTTAATTCTCACCGCTTATTGTTTTTATCTTCTATACATTATCTGTTAGGTTTTTAATCAAACGGTTATACCTCAATCCGTGTAATACACGGGTTACAAACCTAGTAATTTATCTTTAAAATACAAGTGGCGGATTAAACGTGTAAGACATTTATTTAATCCTTAATATATGTGTGTGAGTTTGTGATGTGTGTAGGTCGATGTAATTAATTTAATAATTTAACTAAACTAATCACATTATTTTATTTAAAACGTGATAAATATATCCCTTGTATCACACAACTTATTTTTATATTTCTAATATATATAGATCTCTCAAGAATTGTCAAATGATTTTTTAATTAGAGTTAGACATCTTTTATGTACGTAAAGGAATAGTTTGAAGTGATTGACACATAACACCCTTTTATTATATAAACCAAACCAAAGTCTTAATTCATTCCTACAAAAATCTCATCCACATTTTCATCAAACTGTTTTCATTTGTTACACAATGACTAGCCTTGTCGGTTTGCGCCCACCGGTCACCGGGAATCTCATAACGATCCTTAGTATTGACGGTGGAGGCATCAGAGGTATCATCCCCGGTGTCATTCTCGAGTACCTTGAGTCAGAACTTCAGGCGTTAGATGGCGAGGACGCAAGACTAGCAGATTACTTTGATGTCGTGGCTGGAACCAGCACGGGTGGTCTAATTGCAACCATGATAACGGCTCCGAACGAGAACAAAAGACCATTGTATGCTGCTAAAGATATCGTTTCATTCTATCTAGAGAATGGTCCCAAGATTTTCCCACGAGTTGGGTACGTAAGATCAAATTAAATTTGACTACATTTGATGCATTTTTACATACCTTTCTATTAACTTTTGATGTTATTTTGGTGCAACTATATATAGAGGGCCATTTGATGGATTCATAAAGACTTTGAAGACACTTTTTGGACCAAAATACAATGGGAAGTATCTTAAAAGCCTTGTAACAGGGTTACTAGGAACTACAAAGTTGAGCCAGACATTGACGAACCTTATTATCCCTAGTTTTGACATCAAAAATATGCAACCTGTAATCTTTAGCTCCTTTCAGGTATGCATAGATTTTATGCTATATGTTATATATATTTTTCTAATTTTAAGTTCGTTTTAAAATAAATATGATGTGGTTTTATTAATTCGTTGATTATTTGTTGAAGTTGTTTTGTGGTTTATAGACTTTTTCTAACTCCTAAAAATGTTTTCTAAACATTTTTATTACGACGATGATAAGTTTCAAGATATATAATAAAGTTGGAGTTCTTTTTCAATACTTCATTTTTTAAAGTCAAACACACATTGACCTTTAATTCTAAATAAATTAATATATTCATTTAACATATATTTGGATTTTCAATAATAATTTGTAATATTTAATCTTTTTAAGATTTAATTCCTAGGTTTGTTCATTTTTGTTTGTCGACATCAACATGTAAATTTTATTAAAAAAACCGAGTTAAATTCAGAATTTATAAAAGATATTTAAGAGTGAATTTGCTAAATGAATTTTTTTTTCTCTTTTTCTTTTTCGATAATTCATTTTTTTTAAAGTGAAACGCACATCATCTCTAATTCTACAATCTACATCAATAATTCGTAGACATATAACTTGGTTTTCCTAATTTTTTTTGTTAATATCCCTATGTAAATTTTATTAAAAACATAGTTGGATTCAAAATATATAAAAGATATATATTTATAAACTAATAACTTTTAAACAAAAGAATACTGCAAATTGTTAAAGTAAAACTAAATTATATATAAATACAATAATTAATATTGATAAACCATCCTCAAATACAACAAAAATGAAACTCTATTGATAAAGATTTTAAAAAAAGGTTCAAATCAACATGTGTGACTTCGTCCTTATTAAAAATATATATTTTTACTGCAATTAAATTCTGGGATTGGCAATTAAGTTGCACTTAATTATTTTATATTGATGAATATGTATTAATGGCCGGTGGTTTTGAATTAAGGTACCAAGGGAGCCAAGCCTTGATGCGCAACTATCGGACATCTGCATCGGAACTTCTGCGGCTCCGACTTACCTTCCCGCCCATTATTTTCTCAATGGTGATCGAGAGTTTAATCTTATTGACGGTGGCATTGCGGCTAATGACCCGGTAATTAACAATCTACACCCGCTAATTAAGACATGCATGCATGAACTATAACGTACCATTTATGTACAATTAGTTAATTACTCTTTATCAAGGCAGGATATATATTAAGCAACCCAATTACAAGTTTTTAAAATTAAAGATAAAGATAGCATTTGATCAATTTATTAATCTCTTAGGTTTGTATGATAACTACTTACCCTTAAGTAGAAGCAAGCTAAAGATACTAAATAATATTTATAAATCATTCTAAATAATATTTAAAAACTTTCTTAATTGTTAAATAGCAACTCCTACACACAAAAATAAAGATTAGAACAAAATTTTTATACTCATAAAAGTTGTACCAAACAATAAAAAAAAAATCAATACAAATTAAAAACACTATAACTCAATCTCGACGTATTGGTTTACGGAAAAAAATATATATAAATATATATTGTGCAAAAGAAATTAAACAAAATATATACACTGTTAAAAAGTAAGTATTTTTTTTTAAAGCTGTTTAAAAGTATCACTCAAGCAACCTATTATGTCAAACACCTATTTAACTATACCTTCTATTTTTCCTTTTTTTTTTTTACTCATATATATTCATCTCATCTCCTACCTACTATGAGTACTAAATATCATGATGGTTCGGATGTTTTCTTCATGTGATTTAAAAGGGACGATTAGAGTTGAGGGGCTTGTTCATCGATTTTAAAGTGGCTTAACAGGTTTGGATCATATTTTTGAGAACTTCTACACTAATTAGTAAGACTTGAGAGGGGACCTTTCCCCCACCGACCTATTAATAAATCCGCTTTTGAGAGCCGTAACGAACAGTGTTGAATCCATAAAATCTTTTTGTGGGGTTCGAGTTACATAATAAAAAAATTTTAAATCTCAAATTTATAAATATTAAAGAAATGGGGTTAACACACACAATCTAATATTTCGCATCCAATTGTTCTGATTCAACCCCTCCACGGATATCCCGTCTCCAGAACCAAGACCAACAGGTTTCATCTCGACAATTACAAATGAGACCGTATTTATAAGAAGAGAGAGCGTATAAACGAGGGAAGCGAATCTGTTATTATCAAATCTTAATCCTAAGCAATAAAAATTTGTCACGTGTATCATTTATAAATGGTCCATATCACCAGCGCCACATGTCAAACTCACAATTAAATTACCAATTTAGTAAATCATCAATTAAAATTAATTACCAATTTTGTCAAAACTAAATTTTTTAAATAAAAACTTGATAAAATTAATGTAGATTTGATTAATTTACTCAATGATTTTAGTACTTTTGTGGAAAATAATCAAAAACTTGTCAAATATAATAATTTTCTTAAATGTGTTAAATTATTATTTAATATATTATAAGAGTTTTATATCAATAATAATTTTCAAATTTCTTAATCAATATTTGTTTCTTTTGTATATATTTAATATTATGAATATATATTACACGGTTATTACACGGGTTACTAACATAGTTATATATATAATAGTTTGATAAAGTTCATGGGGTCGGGTGACCCAGTAGGCATAAGCCTAGGTTCGCCCCTGGTAACAAACCGAAGCTTACTGAGTATAGTCTTGTTCTTATATATTTATTTGTTTAGCACTGAATTTGTTTATAAACACTTCACGTTAATCAAAAAGAAATATTTGTGTTTATTTATTAAGAATAAATTATGTTCATCAACAACGCAAATGTACATATACTGTTTAAAAAATAAGATCTAATATTATTGGGGATATGATTAAATAAAAATAATATTTTATCTATAAACACTTATTTTACCGACATTTTATACATGATTTATATTTTTAATACTAAATATAAAATACTATACAAAAAATACAACTCATACAAAAAATACAAATTCTATATAAAAAATACAAATCCAGTAAAAAGGCAATATAAATCAAGTAAAAATCAGTAAAATATGCGTTTTAAGGCAAAATATTAATTTTAGGGGATCTCGATCCAATATTATTAATCCGAAAATTAGACATATAATAGCCTTCGACCACGAGGCTTTGGCCAAGTGGTCACCCCTAGGCTCTTAGTTCCCTGTGGTTCTCCTTGTGAGTGACCCGGGTTCGAATCCTAGGGTTGGCAGTTTTACCACAGTGGTCTCAGATGGAGGGGGTTTCTGCCAGATGGTTCCAGGAGGGGGTGTCCTGGTTTCACGGAGGTCTGTGGAGACGACCTTGGACGTTGGCCCGAAGGGGTAGGTTACACGTGAAACCTGGTTCGCCTGATTGATGCCGTTCAAAAAAAAATATAATAGCCTTCATATATAAAACTAAGCATTTTAGTATAATAATCATACATATAATCAGTGGCGAACCCAGGAATTTTTTGGATGGGGTTCGGAAATTTTCGGAGTTCGATCGTCCACCGCTATATACAAATCAAATCCTTTTAGACTAGTTCGGGTCGGGTTGGGTCGGGTCGGTTCGCGTTACATAAAAAAAAACCAACTTTGTGACCACCGTGTGAATTCTTAATGCACAAAATAATTTCTGAATATCTCAAATGATCAAATCTATACAAGTACATAACTAAAACGTATAAATAAAGTAGTCTTCTACCAATCTATCCAATGGATTATCAAAGACTTTTTTTTTTATTAATTGGGGAATGGTTATTGAGTTCAATATATTAATATTTTTGGGCGCATTAGTGTCGAATCAAAATTTTAAACTAGAAATTAATTTTTTTTTAAAGTTGAGGGTAGGTATAAAATTTCATGGGGTTCGGTGACCAAATTTCTTGGGGTTCGGTTTAGAAAAAATCGGATATATACTAGAACGCGGTAAAAATTCATGGGTGTCGGGCGAACCCCAAGGCTAAGCCTTGGGTACGCCACTGCATATAATTTACCCAAAACAAAACACAAGTGAAAAATAATAATTACCAAAGGGTATTTGACCCAATAACAATGATGCTCTATTCTTAAGAAATCGAGAGTTTAAATCCTAGAGTAAAGATGTTAGGTGGATTTAGAAGAAGATTATGCGTCACTAAAAAAAATCATAATCATCCCAAAACAATATCTTAAATATCCAAGTATCATATGACCAGAAATTCTACAAAATAAAAGCTCTAAACGACTAGGGTTTCTATTTAAGATGCCAAGATAATAACTAAACATTAAAAACTTGAATAAGGAAAAAAGACATTGAATGAATGAACATGAAATAACATAAATTAGCGAACATATTACTAAATATTCACGAGCTAGCGAACGTAAACAAGCTTTTTTCCTAATGATTCACGAAAGGTCCGTTGAACATTCGCACCTTCTATGTGGCATTGAGGTATAGTAACGATAGATGAATTGTTTGCCCCCACATAGCTACTGATGCAACTTCCATTGTGGTGTAGTGGTAGGAAGCCTGTGTTCTCTACTTGAGACACAGGTTCGATTCTTACGGGCAGCACTTTGGAAGGGGCATTGGCGATGAGGGGAGACTTGGGGCTGAAAGGTCACAAGTTCGATCCCTGAGCTCCCAGGTTTTACCACCCGGCCGCTCGCGGAGGTGGATTTTCCATGGAATGAGCTTAACTGGTGTAAATAGTCCCCGGGTTTTCCGGGGCATTCGTTGGCCGTTCAAAAAAAACATAGCTACTAATGGCACAACATTAATGATTCGAGAGTGTGTAATTTAATATGTTTTTTCTTGTGCCTAATTATATTGGCATGCAGTCTTTGGTTGCAACAGGGGAACTGACTAGGCAAGTTATGAAAGCGGATCCGAATTTTCCTGCAATCATGCCCCTTGACTATACTCGATATCTCTTGATATCCATTGGGACGGGCACACAGACGCAGACACCTAAATATGATGCCAAAATGGCTGCCAAATGGGGAGTACTTGGGTGGCTAGTCAACCAGGGCTCAACCCCCTTGATAAATTCTTTCACTCAGGCAAGTGCGGATTTGGTTGTTATTCACAACAACATAATCTTTGAAGCCCTCAGTTGTGTTGATAACTATCTCCGAATACAGGTACGCACCATTCGTTATTCATCTCAAACGTATATGTATCTATCAATTTGGTTTTACACACATAAAATCAAATATTTTATTCGTTTTATTCTCTTTAATTTAGTTATGTTATTGATATTTAAATTTAACTTTTCTTTTAACTTAATGTGGACGGACATACAATGTAAAGTGCAGAGTCGACCGACTATTTAATTTTTATTTATTTATATGTAACATATAGAACATTTTTTTACCGATTTCTGAAATTTTTGAACATAGTTAAAAAAGATTAATCTATAGTTAATAAAAACAAAGTAAACGATGGATGAATGGATATCTTTTCTTGGTCATTATTATTACCTCAACAACCTCATTGCATGACACTACAAGTTATAATTTTATAATTTTATTTATGTGACACAACCCAACACAAACCAAAAATATACCTCTGTTTTAATAGAAATTCGAGTAGAAAAGACCAACCTCTAAAAAAAAAATCTTGAGTTTGTCACTACCGCTAGCTATGCTATAACTTGCATAATTAGATTTAGTTATTATGAAAAATAATTGTGTAATTATAAACATATGTTACATATTTATTAGGCCTATAAATATACCGAACGTTCAGTGAATAGTTTAAGAATTGTTTGGCGGGAACATAATTTCTGTTCATTTAGTTAAATGAATGGACGTTCAGGACCATCTCAACCAATTCTGAGGCCCCAAGCGGGAGAAAAAAGTAGGGGCCTTTTTTTTTTAAAGGCGTTAAGTATGTTATTAACGCTCATCTTTGTGATTTAACTAATGCTTCTCATTCTAACTTCTTTACCTTCTTCAAATGACCACATTCATATTTACGGTTTCTATTAGACATGTTAAGCACAAATACACAAATTCAGCCAGTAAACTGTAATTTAAACAAGAACAAAAAAAATTTGATTACCTTAGTTGGATTGGGAGAGCACACCAGCAAAAATAAACCCAATTGGTGGAAGTATTTTAGAATTAGTGGAGTAATTTTATTTTATTACTTCCACAGTTTTTCTTGTATTATGTATGGCAAATCACAACTCAAATACTCGATTGGTGATTCAATCAGTGTAAACACAATACTCAATCGATGACAACAAAATTGCAACTCAATCGGTGAACAACAGACTCGCAAATCACAAAAGTGAGGATATCAACTAGGCAAATCGCAAAAATCATTCGGTGAACACAATACCAAACCATTTTAGAACGCTAATAAAGGCGACGACTGATAATGATGGGGGAGTAGAAATTTTAGTAATTGCAATTTAAAATTTTGTCGGAGATGAGAGATCGTTTCCTTTTTTAATATTCCTTCCAAATTTAATACACGGATTGTTGTTTCTTTCCAGCCCAAAGCTTCATTTTTGATCTATTATATACAGGCTCAAACACTCCAAGCCCAGTACATATAATTTTTTTTTCTGAAAATTGGGGGCCCTTGATTTTTGGGGGCCCTAAGCCCTTGCTTTACCTCTCAAGCCTGTTGGGCCGGCCAGGACATTAACACATGTCTTGTTCGTTCGTTTATGTTCGTTTATTTATGTTTGCTCGTTTCTGTATTTTAATTTTATAAATAAATAAATTATTTATAAATTATAATTAGCCTTGCACATTTTCTTTCTTTTAAAGTTTCATACTTTCACCGAGTCATTTTGATGCGTCACTATATTCTTGTTAATAACCACGACATCACCATTTTTAAGGTTTAAAATCATTTGTGTAGTCATTTCACTCTTTTTACTCGATCATCACGTGTTAGAGCTGTTCTTCTGTTTTCATGTATATTTGTTCATTTAGATTTGTATTTGTTAAATTTGTGTTCGTTTATGTTCATGAAATGTTCGTTTAGTCTTTAACGAAAGAACATAAACAAACATGGGCATGTTCATTTTCTTAATGAACGAACACGAACATAAAAATACTTGTTCGGTTAATGTTCGTGTTCGTTTAAAGTTAAATGAACGAACACGAACATAGTCATGTTCGTATTTGTTCGGTTCATTTACATGCTTAGTATTTATGACCACATGTTGTATAGTTGTGTAAACATCAACACTTGTGTATTTGGACCATGCCATATACAAGACACCTTACGTTATTAACTTATTAATATGAACATAGTTTGAATAGTTATGTATATAGATTTCTTATTATCAATATATCTTGCATAATAACTTTTCTAAAATAAACTCGTCTAAAATATCTAATTATGTATCCCCTTGTATTCTAATAATAACAATAGGATGATTCATTGACTGGGGACTTGGCTTCGGTAGACGTGACAACAAAGGTAAATTTGGACGGCTTGGTGAAAGTCGGGCAAGTTCTACTAGACAAACCGGTTTCCCGGGTGAATACCGAAACCGGGGTCTTTGAACCAGTCTTCGATGGTGTTACCAATCGTGAGGCATTAAAAAGGTATTATGCGTCATGTAATTAAACTAGGTTTGTTAAGGTACACCTTATTAATTAAAAAGTGCATGTTTTTATAAATGCAGTCTTGCAACACGACTCTCAGGCGAACGAAAACTAAGGGAGTCAAATGTTTCGAATGGGGGAGTTCTTGACTGAATTTCTATTTTGCATTTGCTTTTATGAGATTGGTCTTATTTTAAGAGATTTTAAATTTATAAACGTTATTTATGTATCCGCATGTTTATTTGATTGTATTAGCTGACAATATATGATACGGATCTGAATGACCCAAGACCCGGTTCGTCTACACGATCCATTAACTAGGAATTTGATATCCATTGGGTTTCTTGTTTCCTACTTTTATCTTTATTTTTAATAGTTTATTATCATTAATTATTTTCCTAGTTTAATAGTGTTTCCTTTTCTTTAATTAGCTTATTTAAGGACTCCTTGTAATCATTTTTAGATGGTTATGTTTTGATGTATTTTGGAGGTTTTGTTAAACCCTAATTTAAGGATCGCGGTTTTGGCTCCTTGCTCTGACTCATCCGAGGTTTTACTACACTTCCGTTATCATTTGGCATCAGAGCCATGGATCGGAGGAACCACCGTGATCATCGACATAGACTCGCCGCCGGAGGCAACGACGATTATCACCGTGACCCTCAAGATGTAGAAGAAATCAAGAGATTGCAACAAGAGTTCGTGAACTCGAGCTGCATCCGTTCCATGAAGACACACCCAGATATGATGAAGAGGGGGTGATACCCAACGCGGAAGAGTGTCTAAGCATACAAGTATTTCTTGGTTGGGTTAGTCTTCAGCCACCCGCTTCCACACAGGCGCCATCCGCACCATCCATGCAACCTGCACCCGCCACACCATCCGTCCAAGTCGCATCACATGCGCCGCCCGCGCCACCCACGCACCAGAAAATGCAACACCCCAACCCGCCAACCTTTCCGCAGCTTTCATCCGTTTCGTCACGCTCAACGATTTCGAGCCTTCATCAACCCAATTGGGTTCATGTGCCTATTGTCACTTGCGTATCAAAGGAGCATCGGTACAGAAAAAATCGTTTCATGATGGCCGTGAATTTGTGAGTACAATTTGGAATCCTATAAAATAATGTGGAATGCTCTCAAAATGTGGGATTTTATATTTTCATGATTTCAATCAGAGGGGGTTTTTAAATAGGCTCTCGATGATAAAGATACAGAACATTTTGATTTCTACACAGGATATAAACGGTCGTTTGTATCCAAACGGCCGTTTGTAGTTTTTTTTTTTTATAAATGTTTTAATTTATTTAACTTTTATAAACATTAAAAAGGTTTATTTACCATATTTGATAAAAAAAAGGTATTTAAACGAACACAATAGTGACTTAAAATAATAAATTTTGAGACTCAGAGTCTTTGCTGGTACCGTCTCGATGGCATCTCGAGAAGTCATTTCCAGTGTTGGGCGTATGTCGAGTATTCCGTTACCCCTGATAAATTTAGGGACTTATTCTCGACAAGTATTCTCGACAAACGGTTTTAAAAAAAATAAAATAAAAAAACCATGAGCCGTGGGGACCCAACACCAGAAAAGACCTTTTGAGATGCCATCGAGGCGGTACCGACAAAGACTCTGAGTCTCAAAATTTATTATTTTAAGTCACTATTTTGTTCGTTAAAATACTTTTTATCAAATATGACAAATAAACATTTTTAATGTTTATAAAAGTTAAATAATTTATAACATTTATAAAAAAAACTACAAACGACCGTTTGGATACAAACGACCGTTTGTATCATGTGTAGAAATCAAAATGGCTTGTAATATCGAGATATATATTAAATTTGGGATTTCCAAATATAATGCATATACTAAATTTGAGGTTTTCAATTCTGATGAATATATTTGTGAATGCGGATCAAGTTATTTACGGCGTTGATGCGTTGGCTAAATGTGATGTCCATCCTAAGATTACCGTTTATCTCTTTGACGATCACATGACTCGAGGACGAGTCTTTTTACGAAGAAGGTGAGAAGGGAAAGGAGACAGGAGGACCCGACAACCCAATAGACCTGGGACCCGCCCATCAGAATGGTGTTAGCTTAACGACAACCGGTGCGACAAATAAAGATAAATTTAAAGAGGCGGTTGTGGCGGTATGGAACAAAAGCCGTCAAAATGTTCCGTTTGATCCGGGTGGACTTGATCCAGTGTTTAAACTCGAGGACGAGTTTTTTTTTTAAGGGGAGAATGATACGGATCTGGATGATCCAAGACCGGATCCGTCTACCCGATCCGCAAACTAGGGAAACCCATTGGATTTCTTGTTTCCTACTCTTATCTTTATTTTTTTAGTAGTTTATAATTATTAATTATTTTCCTAGTTTAAGAGTGTTTCCTTTTCTTTATTTAGCTTATTTAAGGACTTCTTTAAAATCCTTTATAGATGGCTATGTTTTGATTAATAAAAGTATTTTGGAGGTTATGTTAAACCCTAATCTAAGGATAGTCAGTTTTGGCTCCTTGCTCGAACCCATCCGAGGTTTTACTACGCTTCCATTATCATTTCAAATTTATGATTTCCAATCCGATTCAGTATGACTCAAGTAGCTTGAAATTTGATTCGTTAATTATTGGAGATGTGGCGGCTGTCTATTACCAACTACACCCAAAAAAGATGTTGAAAACACAGGAGCTGGAGTACCACGAGCAGGAAGAAAGTGTGTTATTGTTTTATGTTGTGATTGGTTTACCATGTGAGGTGGAAGAAACTTGATGGATTTCATAGAAGATCAAAAGTCTCCAAAGAATATATCGAGTGTTCAGCATAGGAGTAGGCATCTTTCTCAGAAAAAGATAAAGAGGTTAACACTAATTACTATCTAGGATCTTATGAAAAGTCTCCAAATCTGTAATTTTACAGTAAAAGGGTTTGTTCACCCTATACAGCTTCATTCAGATGAACCAAACACATACAGGTCAACACAAATACTGCGGATTTAGTATAAAAATATTTGTATGGCACGAATGAATGAAAAAATGTATGCAAATAAAAGAAATCGTAAAGCTTAATGCACATACGTACTAAGCGAATATCTGCTGAATGACAGTCTCGGCATTCCCGTTGTATTGAGCTAGAAGATGTATAGCATCAGCCCGGGGCAAAGCAAGAAACTCCTGCACAAATTATCAAATTCACTCAAAATTATTAAATTATGAATAATTATTAATGATAGAAAATCACTGAAGTTAGGACTTACCATAACTTTGAGTATTGCGGTTTCATCAGATGCAATATCTCCTGTGGATGAAACTTGAGCAGGACTGCGGTCATCTTCTTGCATTTTGCTGCTGGAAGTTGCAGTGCCTTGGGAAGAACTATTGTTGCATATATCAGCACTCAAAGACTCGGAAATTGTATCAGTTAGAGGACAAGAATTGACTTGTTTTAAAAGATCGATTTTTAGCAGACTCTCAAACCGATCTTTACACATTTGAAGCTTGAACCATTCTGTGTGTGTGTGAAGGGTGGCTCTTATTATCTTCATAAGTTGAGGTTCTTCAATGCCCATTTTTCTACCTATTGCAACCTATTCATATGCACAGGAGAGATTATAACCTTGAAACATCTTATTCATCAAGGAAAGTAAAATTCAGGGAGTCAAACAAATTTAGAAACTTCTAGCACAAGTTAATAAAGCATATTTACAAGACACGTCAAAATGGCTGAAAACAAGTGTCTTCAGGCCATGGATATTGTTGTATATAGCTTAAGCAACTCGGAATTTGTTCCTACACTTATAAGCTCGTGTATCCAATCCATAGGCTGAACTAGGCCTATCAATGGATAAAATTCGGAGTGGGGATAATTTGACCCATGACCAAACTAAATAGATCCTGATCTGGTACGTTAACTATTGGACCTTGATTTGGCCTATGACCCAACTAATCTAAATAGATGGATCATGAATGGGATTTATTTTATTTTTATTCATTTTTACTCTTTATCTTTATCCAATAGGAACTGCCTACACTCGGCCCCCACTTACCATCATCAATCTCTCACCTTCGATTTCGGCATACCAAACCATTCATCCCTGTATCCCCTTCCCACATTGTTTCAGTTTTTTTATATATTAACATTTGAAATATGATTATATTATATATTTCTTAAGACTATCTGTTATGAAAGTGTAATTATATGTTTTAAAAGAAGTTTCCCTAGTAAAAGAAATCACATTCAAGAAAACAGTTAGATCATGAAATTAATTGAACTTGTTAAAGACTATTAGAAAGAAATTAACATATTGAAAATTTTGATAGTTTTAAGACTCCCTTTAGAAAACTTATCGCTAAAAAAATCGCATTCATGAAAATATAATGTCAGAAAAAATTAACTATTTCAACAAATGTAGTCACATGATATTATATAATCAACAACGACAAAGAAAATTACAAAATAGAAACAACAAATTGAGACATACACAAATAGGAAGAAAAGACAACTGATAAACATATGGTAGGGTAGAGTAGGGTGAAATTGGATATTTGGATGACGAGAGTTTATGAGAGGGGTAAAGAAAGATGGTAGGAAGTACATATATGAATGAGATAATAACAAATATATGACAAGAAACTAAACAAAACTTAATGTATATAAATGGATAGATCCAGACGGATCATGGATCGGATCAAGTATTGACCCACTTAAATGGGTCAATCTAGTGAGACGGTACATCAATTCTTTTAATTTGATGGATTGTAAACTTGGTTCTCCGAACAAGTGTAAGTGGTATGAAGCGTGCTCAATTTTGAGCAGCATCAACCAGACTCAGGAACAGGATAAAACAGATCAAAGCAATAACAAAAGCACTTTGTTCAAACAGTCACAATATGAGCTTTGTAATAATTAAATAAGTAATAATGACCTGGAGTGAAGTAGAAAGATCGAGAAAGGGCAAGCTTTTCACAACAAATTTCTCATCAGGTGTAAAAAAGGCTAACAAAGTCTCCTTTAAGGGCTTCAGTAGATCTGGATCTCGTGTCGCTAAAGGTCCTAAATAAGAACAAGCTACCTTTAGTGCACCAGAATGGTCACCCGACTTCACCAACTTCAAAAATTCAATCTACAACCAGTGCAAGAGGTTAGTAGTTTGCTGCTCTATAGATCTCACTGGAGATAGTTTTCTCTTTTACATAAGGGTTAAAAGTGGCTAAAAATCCACATTTGAGCAATGTACAAAACCATTTAAATTACTGGATTTAACCAAACAAATATATCACTCACCCTTTTTAGTTGGAAGAGAAGAATATGATTTTGAGCAAAAAAAGTAGAGTCCAAATCATTTATTTCTTCAACAACCTCTGCAGCCATTCCTTTGCTTGTCAGTTCCTTTACTGCCAGCATAATCTCATATTTATCATCTTTATTGTCACTAGCATCTGCTGCAGACGATATTTCAGAAACCTACAGAACAAACTAAGTTAAATCTCACTTACCAAAATAAATATCACAAAATTTTGCATAAATGGCCATACTTGTTCCTCTGACATATTGGCATATATTTGTACTTCATGTCTTCCCTTCCATCTCTTACGTTTGTTTCTCTCCCCGATTCCTCTACTTTTTTTTATATGCAAAAGTTTAGAAGCTTTACGTCGATACCTTCCACTGGTACAGCAGTCTTCATGGCTGCTGATTGTACTGCCAGATGAGTACCGCCCATCAACTTCAGGATTCTTAATGCTGACATCATCAGTCCCAGGTGTATCCATCTCAGTGTCAGCAAGCATACTGGGTCCACTTCTGACTTCAAGAGAGAAGTCTGCAGATAAAGTAGATTCTGATTCTCTTTTGTTTGAAACTGACGGTTCCTGTACTAACTGAATTCCTTGTGCTTAAGGAATGACGAATCATTAGAAATCAATATAACTATAAAAAAAAAAAGAGGAACTGAATGAAGTGATGCAACTTACAAAAAGAACTTGGACCACTAGAGTTGACGATGCCCCTATAGACGCAATACTCATGAATGAGTTTATCAAGCATGGTGATGTCCAATCTCATTCGGCATAGTTCATTCTGTAGCAGATATTGTCAGGTCAATTTTGTACTGTGTGCCTAGGACATCTTTTATTTACTATCACGAAGTAATACTAGCAAAGAATATGTGCTACATGTTATTTATGTAAAAACTTAATTTAAGTAACTAGATGGAATATCCATGGAGTGTGACATGATTCTAGAATTTAATAAAATGAAATGCCTGCATAAACTTATAACGTGCACACCCAAATGCATTTATCTGCAATGATGTTTAGCAATTGGCATATGTGTAGTAAAATTATCTGCTATTATGGAACGGGTTAATGAAATATACACCTGCTTGTCAGTTCTGGAAACTTGGAATCAAGAAAAAAAGTTTGAAATAAGAGCATCCTGGAATGAAGGTGTCCATTTTATTCAGATTTTTTAGTAATCATAAAGATTGACAGCAATTTGAGAAGTATCGTCCACCCTATCCTATCACATGATAAATGGTGTGGATGCAAATCCTACAAAGTGCAGATATGGTGAATTTATCCTAGAAAATATAGGTGGTGTTATATAAAAAAACCAACCACATGAAGTAAAAGAAAATAAAAAGAATAGCCATGAGTGCAAATATTATCACACATATTCCATGAACCAATATATGTAGGTCTTCTCACTGAGCTAGAACTATCAAGAGTCGGAACCTTAGTAGTCAGACTTAAAGGTCAAGTGTACCAGTTTAACATAAGCTTACCTGGAATGCTTGAAATAGATCACCGTTCGCAAACTTTAAGCTATCAACTGCCCCTTGTCTTGTAAGCTCAACAGCATGTGCAAGGGCTTGTATATCCACCTGATGTCAGATGTAAACAGACCAATAGACATAAAAATATGAGCTTCATAGACAGAAAAAAATATGATAATTTAAGGTCATGTTAATAAGGTCAAGCTGCTGAAATCCTAAAAACTCTAACTATAAATAGTACCTCGTCAAATGGAGGTGCTTCTAACAAACCCTCTTGTGGAGTGGCAGGGAGATCACGCTCCTCAAGCAACAACCTCTCAGTGAGATCAGTTATTGGTGAAGAAATCCCTTGGTGAAAGCAAAATCCCTTATGGATACTGCAAGATTGTGTGTGTGTGTGTGTGTGTTTGTGAGAGAGAGAGAGAGACTGAGAGACAGAGAGAGAGAGAACTGCTGTCAAGAAATCCAAAATATAAATAATTATGAGACCTGATTAGGTATCTGATTGCCATCGAGAAAACAGGATCATATGCATGTAAGTGAGCTCTCAATACAGATGTCATCAATCCAGCAAGTTCAAACAGCCTCCTATCGGACCACTGAGCAATCATCAAATATACTCGATTACGCACTTAGATTTAAGCACATTGTAATAATGAGTGATTAATAAGAGATGGCAACACCTCAAGATGTTAAGGTGACAAGGTTACTTCATTGAGAAAAAAAAAAGGCAAAGCTTCGCTTGCAAAGTAAATGCCAAAGACAAACAGTTGATGAACTACACAGTGTGAACATAACCATATGGTACCATTTCAAAGATATCACCACAGACCACAGTAGAAGATCCAGTTTATAGCAAATGATTTTTAGAGAATTACCTCATTCACCACAGGAGAAGTTTGATCCTCCTTATCATAAATAAACGCAAGAAGGACATGCTTGAATTCTTCATATGCTTCCTTAGAATCAAAAATGGAGTCATGTCACAACCAAAAAGAGATGCATATGATAAGCAAACATACATGGTCAAGCGACTAGTTCCGTTATCAAAATACTGAGAGCTATTAGTTCAATTAAAGGACAAGGACAAATGCTAACAGATAGAAATCAAGGGCAAAACCCCCAAATATCATATATCATAAATGAACAACAAAGAAACATACGACCTATTAGCATGCAATTGTGAAGCATAAAGCTAATCGTATCGACTCCATTTTTAGTCAATCTCCATTTTTAGTCAATAGCTCTTAATGGATAACATCACATTCGATTAATAACCCGATTCAGTCATGCTTAATAGACAACTTGATAGCTCAACCTGACCCAGTTCTACCCGGTGGATTTGGGTTCGGATCCGGTCCAGAGATCAACCATGACGGTTATGGAACATGGTAACGCTGGCTTCAACTGCTTCTCGCATTTATTGTGTCATTATGTCTGATTGACTGACAATGGCATCCCTACAGACTACATGTGATCAACCATGACGGTTATGGAACATGGCCGGACAGTTACTAAGGAAATGGCAGTAGGGCCATGTCACCGCCTGAAATGAGTACAAATACCCGGCTACAGCCTACAGTAGCAGGAGAACGTAAGCCTTATTTGCCCTAAAATCCTCAATCTCAACTCAGACCAAGACTTAACTGTGCGACGGAGCTTGGTCACACAGAGAAATCCCTTCTCACTATGGCGAGGTTAGGATACGTCCCTACCAGCTCAAGTCCCGCTGAAAGTTTATTCCAGGAAAAAGAAAGGTTCAACCTAGTCATTAGAATCTATGGAGCAGCTCGCATTCATCATCGGGTATTTCATTTAACCCGTTCAGTCAAAATATCAGCCCACTATGCGAACGAGTGGAGGAAGTTCTGGGCAGTTTCTGAGCAGCAGTTATTCACCATCGTTAGCAGCCTAAATAGAATTGGAGTCATATGTTTTACTTTCACTTTTTGGATATTATCTTTCTTGTTTGTAATTGGAGAATTTACCCTTCTCGAAATTTGGGCCAACCTCTGTTCCTTTTCATCAATATTCAGTAATATTATTATTTCCTCAGAAATTCCAGTTCTTAATAGGCTAACAGTGCTTCTGTATATGTTTTACAGATTGCCATTTCTTTGTTCAACCTGGAGTGTTAATCCGCAGATCACTAATCTGGAGCCTTGAGTGACAGAATTCGTGTCTTACAAATGTCCAAAATCAAAAATCAATGGCCATAAGGATAAGAATTCGATTATCCCCTTCCTCATAAAGTAGTATCCTTTGTTGCTGGATTAGTGGTTAGTATAGTTTGCACTTTAAATCCATTCAGTTAACTAATACTAATCTACCTTTAGCTACCCTACGGGCTGGGCTAACTTCGCAAGAGAAGTTTGACTTGCGAATGGTCCCACAATGCAAAAATAAGGGAAACAACAAAATATATATATGAACATACAGGATAGGCATCGAGAGCGCTAGGAGCAAGTGCAGTCCGCAGACAATTAATTGCAGATTTGCGATCCTCTTCGGTTCCTTTCCTCAAAAGCTCAATAAATTTCTTCACGATCAAAATATAAACAAACAAATTCTTAGCGTATATATAATAGTTTGGCTAGCTCTTAAAACAAAATCAAAATCGAAGATACGAATCATTATACCTGCTTCTGGAGGCGGAAAAGGAGGCGGTGATCGTCGAGAACGGAAGGAGCGTGGATACGTAAGAGATCTATGGCGGAATCGATGTCACCTCGCTGCAATAACCGTCGGATTTGGAGAATGAGCACGCGATAGTGATAAGATGAAGAGGAACACGAAGATGGAGATGAAGAAGACGGAGACGTGGGAGGAGAGAAATCCTCGATTAAGTTTTCGGATTTGGCAAATTCGATGACTAACGCATCTAGAGCTTCCCAATTTACAGGCGACGGAGAAGGTGATGGTGATGATGGTGACGGTGAATCCATTGAGAGGAGGATATTTTCGGTGAATTTGGGAGCGGAGCAGCCGGTGGTGGGGATGTGATCGGAAAGTTAGTTTAAGAATGACGGAAACCGATGGCAGGTCAACGATGCCCTCCTTTTTTGCCCAATTTATCGGATACGGGTTCATCTCATCTATTATGACCCGATAGCCCTCATCGTAATTTTTTTAGACCTCTAGCATAGTGGTTTAGGATTTGAAAAACTTTTCGAAGATCGATCATTTTATCTTTATCTTATCTTATCTTAATACTAATAAAGTAATAAAATATGTGTCACATGTTTTATTTATAAAGAGGCCACATCATCAGCGTCACATATCAAGATTACAATTAGTTATCAATTTAGTAAACTATCAATTAAGATTAATTATCAATTTTGTCAAAACTAAATTTATTTTAAAATTTTGATAAAATTAATGTAGATTTGATTAATTTACTCAATAATTTTAGTTTTTTTTGGGGAAAGTAGTTAACAACTTGTCAAACATAATAAATTTATTAAATGTATTAAATTATTATTTAATATATTATAAGAATTTTATATCAACAATAATTTTCAAATTTCTTAATCATTGTCTTTTTCTTTTGTATTTATCTAATATTATGAATCTATATTCGGTCATGTGTCGTACACGAGTTACTAACCTATCTGCGAATATAACGATTGTAAATCAAGTTTTTCAAATAAAGAACCACATAGGGGTTTGTAGTGTTGTATGGGTTGTCTATGTGATCGTGTATGTCTATTTGGGTTGTCAGGCAATAATATTTTAACATCCGAGTTTTAAATCAAACCGGACTAGTGTCAAAAAAGGTTCAGTCGGTTGACGAGGAAGTTTCAACTCGATTGATTATTCAAACATGTAGATTTATAAATATACACTTTATAAACTCTCAAACGCGACAAATGTTAAAAAAAGGCATTTAATAAAGTCTTAAATAAATTACAATTATTCAAAAAAAAATATCGATATAAGCTTTAATCAATCTAATTAATCCAAAACAAACGATATTAAAGTGTTGTATACGTCAAGTTCTTGATCATTTAGCAGTTGGAATTCACTATCATCCCCATCGTCATCAACAAGAAAATAACTACTTTTATTTTATACAATATTGTTTGTTTCTGTGTGATTTTTGTTTGCAAGAGAAGAATTTGTATATCAGATGGGATTTCGAATACAGAGAAGAGCGTATAGATAATGAATTCTGAATGTTTAATCCTTTGGTCCTTCCACTTTTAATAATGACATTTTTGGACCGAAAATAAAATCTGATGCAATTTTAGTTAAGTAATTTATTTAAAATAACATTTTTTTCAAAGTCGACCCCAGTCAGGGGCTCTACCCCTTAGATCCCCCTTAGTCTTGATGAAGTTCAAACAAAAGAGTACTCTTATTTAAAGGTCACACGCAATCTCAAACGACACTAAAATATAGAACAAAATACGAGTTTGGTATAACTATAATGATAGCATTGCATACTAACTTGCAACAATAAAGGAACAAAACTAAACCTCACACCACCATGAATGATTTACGCTACATTCCAATCCTTTCCTAACTTTCATGTGGCCATTATTACCCAAAGTTGAAAAGGTGAAAATTACAAAACCTAAATTATCACATGCCTGAGATATTACAGAAAAATATGGGACCGTCGGTAATACTGGAATGAATCAAGGAAAACCCACAAGGCCCACTAGCAGACAGTGTTAACAAAAGATCGGCCCAAGCCACTTTAGTGTGTCGTTTTGCAGTGGTGTCAACTGTCAAAAGGAGTAAGTACGTTTACAAGCTTTGATTCTATTTCATCGTGGTGTTAGCCTGTTAGGACCTACAGTCTGTCTATAGGGAATTGACCCACTTATTATTATTATTATTATTATTATTATTATTATTATTATTATGTCCTCTTTTGGACAACTCCATCGATGATGGGTATAAAGAGATCCGATCAAACCGAATAGGGTTTGGCAAACCTATGCTATAGGAGCCGTTTAATGTCATTTGTACTTCTCTAACATTATTTTTAATTATTAATATTATTATTTATTAAGCATGTTTTATATCTAATGGGCTAAATTAGGTAAGCGCAAACGATTTAGCTTATAAGGAAACATGTCTAACCAATACGTCTAAATGTATATAACCTTCTAGACTTATCTATATCTATACTATATAATAAACACAAGTTTTTAATGTCTAGGTGACACAATTTAAGGTGTGCCACCTAGGATTAGCTTATTTGTCATTTTTATATATTTTTGAATTAAAAAATTAAATGGTATTTATAAAAAAAAAGATCTTATAATTAAAAATAAAAAAATAAAATTCTTTCCATACAAAAATTATTCATATTTGTTTTACAATACCATAACTTTGATTCATCAATCTCCTTCATTTCTCAGTGAAAATTTGAAAAAAAACTTTCATCTTTTACTTCGTTTAATTCTTTTTATATCACAGCCTCGGGTATTTACCCAGGGCACTAACTAGTATGTTTTGTAAACCGGATTTTAGAAATTTAGAGAAGCATATGACGCAATTAATGCCTTTGCTTTGCATGGGCCGTCGTCTTTTCGAGGAACTCCAGATCACTCTATACTTCGTTGCCGCGGGGGGGGGGGGGGGGGGTGATCAAACTTGTAGTAGGTTTCTACATATCACCAAAAGATTATTCACGGGATAATGCTTATTGCTTTGTGGTGTCTATAGAAGGAGAGAAACAATCAGGATTTTAGCTCTAAATCTTTTGTGCTATTTTAAAATAATACAATATGTAATATTGTACTTGCTTTTCCTTTTAAAAAAAAATATAACACTATGTGTATCATTCGAGGCGGAATCAAGGTACAAGTGAACCATTCTCGTATCGATATAGTATTTGTAGCAACCATAAATTTTTCCGGGTATGATTTGATATGTGTCAGGTTAGATACCTATATAAACAAATTTACATCAGTTTTTTCCCGTCACATTTTTCACTTCCCATAATTTAACAAAATTTATGGATCTAACACATCGTAGGTTCTCACGAGCAAACCACGGGCTCAAATTTTCAACCCTTAACTACCAGCATGTTCGGTTCCAAGACTTGGTTCTAATCAAAATCCGACATGAATTAACCATTGACACCCTATTCATAGCTTTACAAACGTAGCATTCTATGGTGTTAAATGAGATCCTACCAAATTAGCATGTGTACACATTTAAAGCATATAATTGAAGGCTTTGGATTCAATTATTAAGGGTACAATTGAATTATTGTTAGGCGTAATTAAGTCATCACTACACACCATTCAATTCATATTGGACCGATTGTACCCTTAAAACGAATGCAAAACCTTTAAGTTCCCTTTCCAAAGTAAAAGTATCGGTTCAAACACAATAACACATTTAGGGACCTACCCTCTTTCTTTCCAAAAGGAGTAGACTTGTTCCCCAACCCTTTTATTATTTATGCAAACCATAAGCCTATGTGAATTATTATTTTTCTTTTTTTTTTGAACGGCCAACGAATGTCCCGGAAAACCCGGGGACTATTTACACCAGTTGAGCTCATTCCAGGAAAAATCCACCTCCGCGAGCGGCCGGGTGGTAAAACCTGGGAGCTCAGGGATCGAACTTGTGACCTTACAGCCCCAAGTCTCCCCTCATCGCCAATGCCCCTCCCAAAGTGTTGCCCGCAAGAATCGAACCTGTGTCTCAAGTAGAGAACATAGGCTTCTTACCACTACACCACAATGGGAGTTGCAGAATTATTATTTTTCTAATCAGTTTTAATTACTAATATGGTATCACTAATTACTTAATATATTTATTTTTATTAATATATATTTATTTATACAGGCAATTGAATGTATTTAGTATAATCTTACTTAGCAATTGAATGTATTTAGTATAATCTATCTTACTTATAACAAAGATATAGTATAATCTTACTTATAACAAAGATATTGATAAAATTTGAGGAGACTCTCATGAGAACGAACATTACTTTTTAGTGGCTAAAATCACCAAATATGCATTTTACAGAATTTGAACTTACAACCTCTTGATTGGGAGCCATCACTTTACCACCAAGTTGTCGATTTGGGACTAGAACGAACACTACTAATTATCTTTATATAAAAGTGTTATATTTTGGAATTATTAGTAGATATAAAATGGTCACTTAATTTTCTTGGCCATCGTGCGGTTTAACAAATTGAAGTAGTACGGGCCTACGGGGAAGGGTCAATGATCCCAAGCCTAAGTGTTTGAGTTTAGGCATTCAAAAGGTTTGGGGTTCAAGTCTTACTTGTGATAATAACCAAAATTATTAGGTTATCCGTAGTGGTGTGAAAGTTTAAAGCGAAAAAGTGTGTCACGTATGCTGCCACGCAGAATGTAGTGTGAAAAAGTTGTGTAATGGTTAGTGTTAGTGTGAATGTTGATTGTGTAAATATGAGGTATTTATTTAAAAAGGACAAAATGATGTATAATTATTTGGTTGGTGGCCGAAAAAAAAGAAAAATATTCAGGGTGTCGTGCAGATCACCGAAGGGCCCAATTACCCCCCCCCCCCCCCACAAACGCCAGAGAGCAATGTTCAAGGGCGTTTGCACCCAATAAGGCCCTCTTCACGGGCCATTACGAATGACCTTAGTTTGGTCATTAACACTCCCAACTTTCATTTTTCGTTGTCAATAACATATCTAAGTAGCGTAATAATTATACATTTATACTTGATTTGTGACCGGTAGACTAGTACTTATGATCCTGAAAAAAAAAATTAAGGAAATATAAAGCAAAAACAAACAAAAGTATGATTATTTCATTAATGAATTATTATGAACTTATAGACTTATAGGTTATAGTTTGTTAAACACTAAAATGCCTGTTGAATATTCCTTTTTACAAAAAGAAACCGCATACACCCCCTAAACGTAGCTTACACTCATGTTCCAGTTCGATTGCTTGGTGACTTGGTGTTATGCATATGAATATAAAAAAATACACAGTTTGTATTTTCGTATTAAACACTTATTTCTTTTCTTAAAATTATATACACATAGCTATTTTTTGCCATCATGAATTTCAAATTACCTGGAGGAAAGAAGAAAAAATAACATGCCCGATAAAAAGAATAGTAGTTTTCAATTATTATTCACATTTATTTTTGTTTTTATGTATCTTATAATAGTTTTCTTAAATTATTAAAAGTGCTAAAAAGTCATGGCGAAAGTAATCGCTTTGCCCATGGACACATATAGTGTTTCCCCTTAACGTACCTACCCATCTTTTCAACGACTAAAATAATAACTTTCTTCACATTCATAGGATTTCTTTCTTTTTTTTTTCTTTCTTTTTAATAAAGTGTTTTATATTTATTTTAAAATAAAGACAATAACAACTTGGTTATTTGTTGGACCAGATTTAGCCATGTTTCAAAAGATAGAAATAGGAAGCGACAAAAAATGTCAAATTATTCAAAATCTAATAATTTATCGTGAACAATAGCTATGAGGATAAGAACTATTTTTTAATCAAGATAGTAGCTTAAGATGAGAGCAATGGGTTTGAGGTTACATCAAACTTTGTCATTTACAAAAATAGTCGTTAAAGGTTTTAGTGATGAGACAAAACTTGTAGTTTCTTTAATTTGGTCGAAATAAAGTGGGGTTGGGTATGATGTTTCTCGATTTGGTTTTAAGTTACTTAAATATTGATTTTTTTTTTAAACTGGGTCCGGAAAAACAAAATCTAGCACGGGATCTTCTTAACATCTCTCTGGTGTATTTGAAAAGCTCGAAACGATAAGCAGTTTAACAGTAGTGGTAGATGTGCAGAGATGATTTTTGGAGACATTAGAGTGACGGCTTTTTTATGATTAAAGAATAGGAGCAAATTAGGTGTATCAAATTGGGACAATTGCTGTAATTTTACTTTTATTTATCAAATTTAATCTAGCTCCCTCCTAGTTCTTTATATAAATTCGGGCATATAAAAAAAAAATTCCAGAAAACACATTGACAAAAGTGTAAGTCTTCTGAAGAGAGGGTTATGTGTATAATTTCTAACAAAAATGTTTCTTGTGTAATCTAAACATATATTAATGGGTTTGTGTATTGGTTGTTTAATTTTTTTAAAAAGAAATAGTAAAATTATAAGAAAATAATAATTAAGTAAAACAAAGAATATACCATTTGTTTTACCATGGGTGGTTTTAGCCTCATAAAAAGTCTTTTTATGACGGTGACAACTTATACCTTAAAAAGTGTAGGTAAATACAAACTTTATATGTCACGTTTATGATGTTTAATATTATTTAAAAATATTGAATTGCATATATAAATTTCCGCTTATAAAAATAGAGACGAACTTCACCTTTTCTTCAATTTAATCATTTTAACTCTAAATTATTGAGAACAAATTAGAAAAAAAAAGGAAATAAAAAACATTAATTACTCGGTCTGCAAGGAGAATATACTTGCACCAGAAAAGACTTTCGTTGAGGGGCACTATAGTAATTCAACCTAAAAATGCACACGGAAAACTTGCTAATGACCAAATCCACACCAAACTTGGTGCCAAGATAACAAATAGTCGTGTTACTGCAACCACACAAGCCACCGGCTATCACCGGTCAAACCGGTAGCACCAATGAAAAAATATAAAAGTCGGCGTACAACAACTTGAAGGTATATTTGTAGATCTGTTATAACGATTCCGTTAACACACCCCTTTACAAAAGTTAGAGAGAGAAAGCGTGTGAGTGAGTGCGTGAACGCCAGGACCACCACACACTTGATAAGAAGCTTTCAAACGGAATCCCTGCCATCGCCAGCCTCCTCGTCGTCATCATCATCGCCTCCATTTTCTCTCTCTGAAACTTACAAAACAGAAAACAGAATCACAGAAGATATTATTCTCCATTGAAGAAGTGCGAATTAATTAGTTAAGGTACGGTACCAGTTGATCGATTGATTGATTTCACATCCGAGTATATATACAGATATAATGGATGTGTATCAGATTATGTGCAAATGAGAAGATATGAGCGAATTGAAGTGTAGAAGCGGTTGTGGTGGAGGAGGTGACGTGGCAGTTATGGAGGTTGCTCGGTCTATGGATAGCTCTGGATCAGGGAAGAGGAGGAAGGTCGGAAGTGGAGAATTGAGGTTGTCTCCGTCGAAATCGGTGGTAATGAAAGGCTGTGAGAGTGAAGATGGCGTTGATACATCGGAAATGTTATCTGATGATTCCGTGAAGAAGAAGAAGGAGGAATTGAGCGGTTCAAACGCTGACGAGATTAGCTTTTGCTCCGGTGAAATTCCGGCGTCTTGTTGTTCGAGTGACGGATCAATTACGGAGAAACTGAAATGCGCAGATCTGGAGGTATGTATGTATGGTTAATTTTAGTTTTAGTTTTAGTTTTAGTTTTATTTATCTCTCTGTGATGCCTAATTTCTCCGTCAAAGTGGTTGAACGAATTTGAATTTCGAAAACTGAATTTATTTTCAGGAGATTTCTGGAATTGAAACAATCGTGAGAGGAAATTCGGACAGAAGAGACAGGTTTTCGTTATGCACTTTAAATTTACTTGTTAACGTACATTTATTCCGTTCACGTTTTCAGTTCGTTTAAAATTTCAAAAACGAAGAATTAACTGTGATCCACAACGGTTTCCGTTATAATTTCAGCCTTCAACTACAAGTCAAGCCGAATATTCTCTCCCCAAATTCGATGGCTACTTTTTTCACCAAACCGGAGACTGAGTTCAAGGCGGAATCAGGCGAACTGGAGTCCTTCACTACCGAAAAACCGCCGGCGCAGACACCACCACCGCCGGAGAAAACGCCGCCTGCCGCCGAACTTGAAGAATTTTTTGCTGCTGCTGAGAAAGACCTCCAGAAGGACCAGAATCGTTTCAAAGACAAGTACGCTAGTTTGATTCTCTGTTTTATGAATTAGTGAATTAGAAATCAACCAAAAACAAATAAATTATACATCGATTAACTATATGTAACAAATTTGCAGGTATAATTACGACATTGTAAACGACGTTCCATTGAAAGGTCGCTTCGAGTGGGTTCCACTAAAGGCTAAAGCCATGAAAGATGAAGCAAAAGAAGAAGATGATGAATGATTTAGAACTAAAGCCATTGTAAAAACTGTTTCTACAATTGATCAGAAAAACAGGTACAGTAAGTACGGTAGTGCTAGCTATTCAGTTTAATCCATTGTTTCTTTCTCTCAACGTCAAATGATATGTCCTCCGTTTTCATCGATCGATTCATTAAGTAGTAGATCATGAGGTACTTCTCTTTCTCTGCTTTAGCAAGAGTTTGGATCCCAAAATGGGGAAGAAAGAAGGAACAGTTAGTAATCTGTGTGGTGTACTTCAATCTCATTTTGCCCCATACATTTCGTCTCTGTCAATCTCTGCAATTCTTGCAGATCATAAACGTACAAATTGAAGCACCAAGTGATTATTCTTACTTCTTCAGTAGCTAGATTATTCAACAAAAGTTAATTTATTTTCATCTTATTATTCGAAATGAATTTGGTTAATAAAATTAAACAGTAAAGAAATCATAATTAGTAGAGTTTGGTAAATGGAAAAGCTGTGGAGGAGGTACAGGCAATAGAGTGATTCTAACGCCTTGCCGTGTAAGGAACGGACACGTGTAATGATAGAACAGACTCCCATGTGGATGCATCGATGGCATGTATATCTTTCCGTGGGGGGACTAAAAGAGAACATGCTACGGGTACTCGGATCATAAAACTCCATTGTATCGTATATTCGTATGCCGTTATAAAAAGTTCAACTGCTTTGCGACGATGGTGTATAAATTATTATCTTATAATATTTGAGAAGAATTACTGTTTTTTTTTTAAATTCAGGAATATTCGAATTGGAATCGGAATAAATTACAACATTTTGTAAAACGTCACATTCCTAAGTTTTAACACACCCCATTACCTACCTAGTATAATAAGATAATACAATTTACATTACAAATGCTCATTGGCTATTTCCTTTTTTTAGTTGTTTTTTTCTTTATTACTATTTTTTTATTTTGTTTTCTTACAACATTTTATTTATTTATTTTTTTTATACGAGCGAAATGAGTTTAAAGAAAAAAAATAGATGATGTTGTAATAAGTATGTTCGTGCAACATAGATTTTTTTAAATTATTTGTCAATCTTAAGTTCTTAACGAATTTAGGACATGAATTGGTGTAAATTCAATAGTTTAAGTGGTTTGGTTGGTACACGGACACTTTTTATTTCCATTTACTTTAGGTAACGTTATAACAACATAAATGTTTGTATGCCTGTGCTATCCCCGTGTCAACACATTTATTAGTTTTTTTAATTCTTTTTAAATGATTTAAGTTTTTCATTGGTTTTAATTTTAGTTTCACACCGCTGCCTTTAGGTATTTAATTGTTTGTAGTGTTATTTGTGTTTTAGCCACAACATTTGGTTGTTTTTACAATTTGGCCCTTGGATTTTCAAGCCTTTTATATACTAATTTCGTCTAATGAATTACACGTGGAGGATTTATAAATATTAACACGAAAGTAGAAAGGTTAAGGGGTATAAAACGTAAAAGTCTAAAAGTTGCGTGGTCAATGTATAAAACTATAAAAAGTCGTGGTCGAAGTCGAAAACTCTAAATCTAATTGTTTTCTACTTTTGTGTTTTAGCCACAACATTTGGTGGTTTTTACAATTTGGCCCTTGGATTTTCAAGACTTTTATATACTAATTTCGTCTAATGAATTACACGTGGAGGATTTATAAATACTAACACGAAAGTAGAAAAGTTAAGGGTATAAAACGTAAAAGTCTAAAAGTTACATGGTCAAAGTATAAAACTACAAAAAGTCATGGTCAAAGTCGAAAACTCTAAAAGTATACTAAAAACGAAACTACAAAACAAGGGTGGCCCGCCGCAACGCCCGGGCAGGTAACCAACTCGTTATTATATATATATAACAATAGAATTTAGAAGATTAATAGTATATTTTTTTTCTTATAGTTTGGCCACAACACTTTGGGGCTTTGACGGTTTCTACCTCTAAAACTTTTACAATTTAGCTTTTTTTCTTACCGAAATATTAAACTTTTGGTTTTCATAGTTTGATCACATATGTTTCATACTCTTTCGTTTTGTATCTCTTAACTTTTAAGGGTTTTTTTTTTGTTTTAAGTTTTGTTGTCTTCTACTTTGGTCACGAAACTTTTAACTTTTCTACTTTCGTTTTTAGTATATTTTTATAGTTTGATACTTTCACTACAGGACTTTTAGATTTTTACGTTTTATACACTTTAACTTTTTTACCCTCTAACTTTTAAAGTTTTTTTTTTGTTTTAAGTTTTGTTTCTTCTACGTTAGCCACGAAACTTTAAACTTTTTTACTTTCGTTTTTAGTATACTTTTATAGTTTTATAGTTTTATACTTTTACCACGAGACTTTTAAGACTTTTACGTTTTATACTCCTTAACTTTTTAACCCTCTAACTTTTAAAGTTTTTATTTTTGTTTTAAATTTTTTTGTCTTCTACTTTTGCCACGAAACTTTTAACTTTTCTACTTTCGCTTTTAGTATACTTATATAGTTTTATACTTTCACCACGAGAGTTTTAAACTTTTACGTTTTAGTCCACTTAACTTTTTGACTTTCGTTCAGTATAGAAATTAAACCCTGCAACAACGCGCGAGGTGGTAAACATCTCGTTATTATTATTATTTGTTTTGTTTTTTTATTTTCTTTATTATTAATTTCTTTTATCTAAGAGCAACGAGTTTAGCAAATAAGTTGTTGGTATAATATGTACAGTCGTGTAACATATATAAATATTTTTTTTCATTTTCAATCTCAATGAATTTAGGACATAAGTTGGTGGTGTAATAGGTACTGTCCTGTAATATAGTTTTTAAGTCGTAGACTTAATAGTTTAAACGTTTGGTTTTTTTCACACTTTTTTTTTTATTTTCGTTTTCTTTACGTAGACTTATAAATATTTTACAACTTTTGTATCATCTCTTTTGCACATTGTACAAGTATTGAGCATAAGGTACAAACCACTTGAGCACATTTAGGTTGTACATTATCTGCCACGTATAACAACTCTACCTTTTTGTCTTTTTGTGGTTTTATTATTATTATTTCTTTGTTTTATTTCTTTGCTATTTTTCTTTTGTTTTTTTATCTGAGAGCAACGCATTTAGTAAAGAAGTTGGTGGCGTAATATGTATAGTTCTGTAACATAGTTTTTTTTTCATTTTTAATCTCAACGAATTTAAAACATGAGTTGATGGTCTAATAGGTAGAGTAATGTAACATAGTTTTTACATCGTAGACTCAATAGTTAAAGTTAAAGTGCTTGGTTTTTTGCGCAGCTTTTTTTTAATTTCTGTTTTATTTACGTAGCGTTATAGCAATGCAACTGTTTTTTATACCCATGTTATTTACGCGACAACACCTTTATGTTTTCATTCTTTTTAAATCATTTTTAAGTGTTTCATTGGTTTAATTTTAGTTACACATTGTTGCTTTTAGGTATCTAATTATTTGTAGTGTTATATTTAACATGACTTCTAATTTGAACGTTGTTGCGTTGTATTTTTTTCATTTTCGTTTTCTTTGTGTTGCGTTTTAGCATTACAACTATCCAGATCTTCAACATTAAATGTGTGACAAGTTTACATTAGCCAGACTTGTCGAACCTCTGTTGTTATCTTAGGATGGCAATCTGGGGTCTAGTGTTAAAAGCAGTTGACTAAATACATTGTCGTATTCTTTTATTAGAGGACTGTCTATCGGCATCATGGTTAGGAATGAATCTTCCGACACACTGTAGAACCTTCGACTCATTTTTGGGGTATTTATCTCAAACTAATTGATCGTCTTTATGCTCGTGACACTTTAGGCAAATCACACGTCGTTCTGTTTTGTGTACATGAGAGATACTAGGCCATAAGGAATGTCCTGCCTCAAATATTATCAATGTGTTTTGGACACATTGGTTGTGAATGAGAGGATAACTCCATAGTTAAACATGCTTGAGTGAGAGATGATGTAATTAAGATCGGCGATTTTGGTCTTGCCCTCGCCATCGCGCGAGACAAAGGATATGCGTCCATAGACCCGTGATGTTAGGGGCAGAGCTATGCAGGTGCGAAAAACATGAAGGGCTAGGGGTATCACATGCTACCCCTTAAACTTATACGCGAAGCTAAATTAATCTTGGACTTTTAGGTTTTTATGTACGTTTGTTATCTTTTAAAAACCATTAGACTATTACCTAATCTAAATACCCTTTAAAATGTGGCTCACATTATAAAACAATAACAAGTTTGAAGAAACTCACAGGTCAATTTTCGGCCAAATTAATTTCTGATGCGTTCTTCATTAAGCAATTTGATCAAAACATTTTTTTTCCAAGTTGATCTGGTAGGTCGACCCTAGCCAGGGACTCTGCCCTTAAACTTCGCTCTCTCGGGAGCGCTGGCCCCGAACCCTCACCAAAATAATTTCTGCTACCCCTAAAAAAATTATAGTTCCGCTCTAGACCCATGTGTAATCGACCGAGATCAAGCGACCCGGGAAATTTTGAAGTTGTTGTAGAGTGTTTTGAACCAAAGAAGCTAAGTGACCACACTATTTTTTATACTAGTGACCCACTACTCTTAATAAAATTCAGATTGTCCCAATGTCAGATGTTCTTGCTCGAGTCCCGTCCATTTCAAGTTTTCAATCATCCAAGTTCAACTCCTACACGTGTCAAGTTTTTAGATTTTTGTTATTTTTTTCTTTCTTTTTTGATTATTCTAGAAGGCATGTATCACTATCCAGGTATAATGGGCTCTTTGATTGATTAGTACTTTGCATCCAATCATTTCGTAACATCTTGTTGTATATGTTTCGTAATTTAAAATGATAATTTCGCCTTAGACTTGTGCCACTTCTGTAAACAAAACTTTTTAATAGAACTTGGATAACATTAACATGAAACTTGTTTAGTGAATTTTGAAAAACTTAAAATTGATCGAGTTTATTGGTTTTAGATTTTAGTTGAAACTTTACTTATTATAGTTATTGATTTAAGGGAATTTAGGTGTTGATTTTAGTGATTCTCAGATGGAGTTTTTTGCTACGGATTGAGATTTTTTAGGGCCAAAAATCGCTTCTTTAGAACATAGGAACATACCACAAGTCTTGGTGAATATAACCATAAAATACCTAAGAATTAGGATGAGTTAGTGTGATGTTCGGCCCTTCTGGGTATTATACACAATGTTCTAGTAGGACTTTTAAGAAAATATTCTTGGCAATCCGACCCGACTCGAAAAAACCAACGTCAAGATTGATAGAAATAAAAGCATCGAAAAAGTGACCCATGGGAAAAATCCCGAGTCCGTCACTGCATAATGATGATCGGAATAAGGGAATATCCATTTGAGTTTATGAAGTAAAACAAACAAGGATAGATAGATGATGAACTTGTTGCAATGTTGCTTCATATTCATTCAACGTCTAAATCTTATAAATCTTGATTTATATCTACATTTTTTAACATGCACTTATATTTTTAATATCAAATTTAATTTAATTTGTTTTAAAACTAGCTAGAGTCGACGGCCATGTGTTGCGACTGGGGCTCAGCCGTGATAAACACACTGATACGAAATCAAAAGATGCATGTGTAAATAAGATCTACACACACAACAAGAGATACTAAACAATTAAGCTAAAATGAAATCTTAGCTTAATCATCCGTTAATCCTATATATAATCGATCAAGAAATGGAAAATTAAGCAAGAAGAATGGAGAAATTTGTGTACTTGTGAAAGACTAAAATCAAATATCACCAGTTCACCACCACATCATTCAAGTCCAAGATTATATTCAAGTCTAGATGGTTGTAGCTTGTTTTTATGTTCCCAATTGGGTCGTTTAAAAGCCCAATTCAAGAGAGATTTATATTTTGAGGCTTCATTTAGGTCCTTTAGTGGGTCCAACTTGGCAACTTGACTGTATTAGATGGATTGGGCCGGCTATTCATGCCACCTGTATAGGCCTATAATTCTAGACTTCTAGTCCCTATCGGGTTCGGTTCATTGTAGTTTTATATAAAAGAAGAAATCCTTCCTATTGGAAACTTTGGATAGGGATGTCAATTCCTGACATGACCCGAACACGATACGGGAAAAAAACAGATTTTGGGTCAGCCTATATGACCCGTTTTTTTAAGCAGGTCAACCCGAAACCGACCTGTAAATAAGTGGGTCGACATGTTAACCCGTTTAAGGGTTTCTAAAATGTAAATACATATATATCTTATAGAGATAAAAAAAAAGTTAATATTTAAACTTTTTCAACTTTTACCTCTATATAAACTTCTAAAAGTCATTTAATTTCCTCTTTCATCAGATTTTAATTTCAAGAATTTTTTTTTATTAGTTCTAAATAGTTATTCTCAATATTTTTAGTTTGTTGCTTCTTATATTGAGTTAAATATTTAACCCTTAAATTTATTAAATATTAATAGGAATGATAGAAAGAAACAAAAAAAATTAATAACACAAATTAGAGAAAAATATTTTCGTGTGAGTGTGTTAATTAATTTTTTTATCGTTACCAAGTCATTAGGTATTACTCATATTTATAAATAAATATAAAATTGGGTTGACCTGTAACACGACCTGAACACGACACGAATATAAATGTGCTGATACGACCCGACACGAATAGTTATATGGGTTGGGTTAGGGTTGAAAAAACAGACCCGCTAACCCGACACGATTGACACCCCTACTTTGGAGTTATTAATAATGGGGCTTGTTAAAGTTACATTACACACATTCGATACGGATCGTATCGTGGATGTTGCTTGTATATCATTTTAGTGTACGTTCGAGTTGTATCGGTGAATATGGCTCGTACGTATGGTAACAAATATATGGGTTGTATCGGGCCACATGGTAATCTTAATAAAGATATGGGTCGTAACAGCCTATGAGGCCTACATCTGTTCTAAATTTGTGATTTTTTTTAGATTTTTTAAATTATTTGACATGGTGTATTACTAGATATCCGTGCTAATTATTTGACATGACTTATTATTCCTTCAAAAATTTCTATATAAATCTTTGTATGTTAACTCATTTCACCGTTCAATTGCATATATTCAACGCGATCACATTCCACAGAGTGAAACTAAGGTGACAAGTCATTAGATCAGGTTCTCTACTGGTGTCAGATTGTCGTCATCAACAACAAGTGCATTAGAAGAGGACTTGATCCGACGCCTTTCATTTCTTCTGTTAAATGACATCTTAGTTATGGAACACGTCGAATAGATTGGATTGAACGATGAAATCCATTAAAATATAACAATTTATATAAAAGTTTTGAGGGAATATTATGTCACATCAAATAATTTGCATGAATATCATTAATAATACACCGTGTTAAATAATTTTTTAAAAAATCAAAAATAAATACGAGTCATATAGGCCGATACGACCGTAATTGATACGGGTCCTATTGACCGATATGACCCATATCTTTGTTATGATACTGACCATATTACCCTATACGACAGATAGAAAAATATGAATTTGATAGATATGACAGTATTAACTTATATGATTTCTATGTGTGAATAACATATGAGGATGTGTGTAACTAACCCCTTTTATATTAGCTAGCTTTGACTAGTTCTAAGATTAAGATCAATAATCAAATATAAAAGATAAATTAAAAAAAAAAAAACATAATCTTCTTACCTAATATATAATTAGCGACGTCAAGAAACAAAAAGTCATTGTCTAATGATGTACGTGTTGGAAAGAAAAGAAGGCGAAAAGTTGCCTGATTTGGAGGCTTCTTATTTTGCGTCTAAAAAATTGGTAGGAGTCGCCAAAATCGGCTTAACACCAAGTTTCATGTTATTGCCGCCATCTTAGGTGGCGGGTGAGGTCAACATACACCATTTCACGTTTCATATTCTATTTATCATAAAATATAGCAAAAATATTTGACAAAATACATAACTTAATTTTTCCCTATCGTAATTAAACAAAATGTATTGAGTAAAAGGGTTGTCTTTGTTTGGAATTTTGGGAGAAAAACTAGTGGAAAATGAGTTTTTTCACTAAGTGTGAAAATGAGTTTTTCACCAACTTTGGACTAAAATAAAATACAGATAACATAGGTTGTTGCCTCTGTATTTTATAGGTTTGTGTAGTACGTTGTGAGGGATTTCCAACGCATCAAACCACGTCCAAATCCGAGCTCGTATGAATGAGATATCGAAGCTCAAAGTTGAGGTCTCGCAACTAATGAAGCTGCGAAAATTAGAGAGAAAAATGCTAAATATAACATGTTAACTCATCCCACATTGGTTGGGGATTGAAACCAAAAGTGGTTTATAAGGTCGAAGCCTTACCAACTATTGTTTCATTTAGTAGGACACATCTCTTGGACCCTGAGGGGTGCGAAGCACCCCTAACTCCCACTCGCACAAGCGCGCGCGTGGCGTGGGCGTATGAGGCGCAATGTGGCGCTTTGATGGCGCACTTGTTCAAGCGGAACTGGGTTCAACCAGAAAAAAGTTCAGATTGAAGTTCAAGTGGAAAAGGAGCTCCACGCGTGGCGTGGGCGTATGAGGCGCAATGTGAAAGCTGTAAACACGTTTTGAGCTAATTAAGGTAATTCCGTTTTAATTAGAAATCAATTTGCATTAAAGACGTTTAATGCAAAATTTGACTACGAATTATTTTTGTGTGCTCAACAAGTCATTCCCACCACTATAAATACAACCTCATTAGTTGAGGCAAAACACACCAGAATTCACAGAATTCTTACTCTCTCTTCTTCCTCTTCTCTCACTCTCTCCATCTTCATCTTTTCTCTCACTCTCTCCATCTTCATCTTGTTCGTCAAGACTTCAAGCTTAGAGTCATCCCGGCCGTACAATACGGTCTAGGCAATTGTACCCTGGGAAACAAAACGGATCTTCGGTAGACCCGGAATTTGTTTTTAGGGGCCCGGGTTTTGACCCGAAGCCTTCGCCAAGGTTCCTTGGAACCTTTCTCGTTTTCTTAAACAATATAAAAATATATTTCTCAAATCCTTTTTCTTTGACTTTCAATTATTATTTTATCATTCAAAACATTTTCTTGAACTCTCTATCTCTATTTTTCTTTCATTCAAATCAATGTTATTTCATTTCATTTCTATGTAATTTCATTGTATTGCTATTCTCTATTTTTCTTGTAACGTAATTCGTTTCCTTGTAATTGTAATAGGAGTAGATCTAATTTCTTTCACTTGTATTGTAATAGAATAGGTTCATTTCATTTGTTGTAATCGTACTAAATAAAAGTATTTATTTTATTTAAATTTGCGAACGGTTTTTCTACAGTCTTTACTTGGTCCTTGTGTGACCGGTTACTTGGCGCAACTTAGGTGGCGTTTTTTTTTTGAACGGCAATTTTGTTCAGCGATGTATCGGGACTGGGTACCCTGGACCTACCCACTGTTCCGAGTCCGAACCTCATAGCGAGGGAACCCGGGAGCGCCCCCCATTTGCACCATCAGGCGGGAACCGGGCAAGCCCGTAAACCCTCCCTTGTGACTCAGGATCAAGCAAGCTCAATCCTTCATTGCCCACCAATATCTCACAAAGTGGTGTGAGTGAGACTAGAACTTGGGTCTCTTCAACCACAAGCTTAGAATTTTAACCACTACACCAACTTTGCTTGATACTTAGTGTAGTACTCCAGGGGTGAACGCTCCTGTGAATTTTTAGTCCGGTAGTACTAATTTTCACGATTCCAAAAACTTTTAGATATTGAGAATCGCCCTCTTTAATTTTCGCCCCGTAAAATTTTATGTCAAGTTTCGTCACTACTAATCGAGTGCATATATGAATATAGTTTAATTAAAAATACAAGAGTTTGTGTAATGTCAATTTATTACTTTCCTTCAAATTACTGGATTTCTAGCTATATTACTATATATCTAACTTTATATTTATATAATCTCTCTTATCCAAATGTATTCGTGAAAAAACTTATAGCATTCATATATTTTCCTAATTTTGTTACAATAAGTGTGTTTCAATAAGAAAAGTTAGAGATACCTACTTTTGCATCAAATAATCAAGTTAATTAGGTACGTTGTATATACAATACAAAGTCATAAAACTATTAAAGTACTTTCTCAAACACACTTATTATAATTTAGGTCAAAGAAGAATATGAATAAAACTTTATATTGCTTTTAACT
>JBCNJP010000015.1:12955712-13087316 GCA_039602395.1 Deinandra increscens subsp. villosa | reverse complement strand
CTCTGATCTTTTTTCCTAAGGAATACATAACAATTACACATTACAATAGAATCTTAAGCATTTGGCTTAGTAACCTGGTCCTGTTTAGAATGACCACCACCAGGGCTGTGCCCAGGTCCTGTTGCAGGACTGGATCCCGATTGAGTATCGAATCGGTGCTCCGTGAAAGAATGACCCACTCCTGGACTGCTACCTGGGCTTGTAGGCCGAGAGTCAGTGACGACCGATTCTGGTTTTAACCTCCGGTCTCCTTGACTTCGGCCCGCCACTTGTGACGGAAATGTTGATTTCTCTTCTGCAACAAGCATCCTGATGACCCTTGGTACATCATTTGCTGTTAAAGCCTGAAGAGGGTCTCCATTTCTTGAAGGCAGTTGTTGGTCCACTTTACTATGATAAACTTGTTGTTTCTTCATGGATTTTATTTGCCTTCCCTCAATGATCACTAGGGTTTCAAGAACAGCAATTGCTAGAACAAAAATAAGGTAGATGTCTATTTTGAAGGTGGTCATGATGAGCTAGAGAAATATTGGTGGGTATAAGATCTTTTGTTATTGTTTTTGTAGAGGTAGTTAGAAGGGAAGAAGTATAATGGATGCTCTAATTAGTCTTTGTGCCTTGTGTATTTATAGTATTAAGGTGTGCCACTTGTGATTCTTTAGTATCAATCGAAAAGTAAGCAAATCATTAACCGAGTGGCCGGGTTTTTTCATTTTTTAATCAAAAGAATTAATATTTGAATACCTCCTAAGTCCTATTACAAGTGTTATATTATGCATCCTAAGTCCTAACAATGACCTTGGCAACGTGAACACCATTCATGTTTCATGACTCTTTTGTATTGCATGTCTATATGATAACTAGATTTCAAGAACACATGAATTGGCGTCGGGACACGGGAGGAAAAAATGTCTTAATTGTGCTAAACAAGTAAAAATAAATAAAACCAGAACAGTGAAAACACTACAACAAAATAAAGAAAAACGGAAAACACTATAGCAGGTAACAATAAAAAGAAGAGACCAAATAGTGTTTGCACATGGTAACACTACATCTGTCCACAGTATACACTGAAATTGGTGAGTATGTTATACATACATGCAAGTAGGTTATTGTGAGAAGTTCACTTTGGATAAGAAGGATAAGTAGTAATCTAGCCATTAGCATGGTAATAAAGATGGACTCTCACTACTAAATATAAACAAAATCTAGCTTGCAATTCATGTAGTCCATACGGGAACTTGTTACTATATGAAAATACATATATATTTAAATTTTCACGTTATTTAAGCAATAATTTTACTCCCTATTGGCCTATTTTCAGAATTTGTTATAAAATTCTGAGAACAAAAGATGGATTCTATCATTATCATCCGGCTATGCCTAAACATTTTTTACTACAACAATCGCAGTAGACAAAACCCAAATTTATACTAATGAAGTTGAAGTCCGCGTTCAAAAGCAAGAAAGCTGCATTAAAACGAGGTTGTGAAGCTACATAAGATCGTCTGGTGTGTGACGAGTTTGCAGAGGTTGGCAACAAAATGTTCAGTCGATAACAGTTTCGGCTTCAATTACGTGGAGAACTATTTTGCTGGATAGTTAATGATATGGAGAGAGCTAACATTCTTTAGATTAGCATGAGAAACAAAAAGAATAACAACCATACCGAGTAAAGTCTACCAAAAGTATAGAAACAAGAGGTAGAAAAGGGTTTTACTCCCTTACAGAAGTGGAGAGCCACATTTCGTCAAATGACATAAACACCCCATTCAATTCATGAGATGAGTAGCCGGAGGTTTTCGAGAAAACTTCGAAGGGAAGCATAAATAGTTTTGTAAATGTGTCATTAACATTTATAACAAGCAATATTCGCCTAAATAGACGTGTAATGAAATTTAACAATGTATCGGGCAGATGAATCGAAACATGTGTTTGTGTGGAAAACTGACTAAACCGACCCTAATAACCTGATACCCAACCACCCGAAATTTAATATGGTTGGATTATGGGTGAGATTTAAATAAATAACCGACTAACCTAAAAACCGATTGGATTGACCTGATTAAATAGCTTCATCCCAAGGATTAAAAATTCTTTGAATAGAAGGAATCAAATTCTTTTTGTAATTGTGTATTTGATCTATTCTTATATGATAACAAACAATTCATCATATTATATTAAATATCAAAAAGAATATTTATATTTGATGCTTATTCGGGTTATTCGAATCGAATCGGTAAAACTAAATTCGAATCCTATTCGAATTCAATTTCAGGTTATTCAAACTAGATTCAAGTAATGAATATCATACTCATGGTTGCTTTTGTAGCAGTGACACAAATTATTGTAAACACTTTAACAAGTGACATGTCTAGATTTTGTTTAATTAGCGGGGGCAAATATATATATTCGTTCTGTTAAAACAAGTCAAAAAGATCTGGTTAAACATGTCAAAAGGGTTGGTTAATAGGGTCACAAGGATCGATTATTAGAATAATAAAATTGGTGTGAGTTCAAGTCCTACAATGTAGTCATGTTAGAATAATAACAACACTAATAATAATAGTATATAAAAAAACTACCCAAAACACTCAAAAACAAGCAAGGAATGTTTGTACAAGTTATAATGGGGTAAATGGTGAAAGTTAGTAGCTTTCATCATCTAGAGAGTAATCGTCAAATAAAAAAATAATGATGTGACTGAAGTTTTCTCGTATTAAAACTAAATATAAAGATTGTTGGCTCGTTGTATAGGTGGTGATATGATATGATTAAATATCTAGAAATGTATCATAACAGACCGCCATTTATGATATTTAATCATCTAGCTTTACGGCCACCACCAACAAAGAGATTCTTCACTTACTACCCACTGACTTGTATATGTTTATTAGTTTGTACGGATGAATGGTTGATATCAAAGATTTAGGCTATTCAAATATACTTAAGTGAAGCAATTCTTTAGCTAGTGTACTAAATGGTATAATCCTACTCAAAACATAGCTATTGATTGAGTAAAATAAGGCAAATTACTCAATTAAACATTGACATCACATTTATCTTATCTTCGTTTCAAACGTGACTAGGTTCATTATGAAGCTAATCACATAATAAAGTACGAACCCAATAAAAATAATACTTAGATTAACATTATTTATATATAGTTGCTTCCAATCAAACTTGATGAAAACTCATTTTCCCAACTAGATTAGATGAATAAACATATCTTCTCAATTTTTTCTCACATGTATGTGCATCTTGTTTGCTTTAGTTTTGTTAGGACTTAGTATTGTTGGTTATGAAAGAGTATTATTATTATAAGAAGTAAAAGAGGCATAGCTAGTGCACTTTGAGAGGTAGGATTTGCTAATCATAGCAACCACTCATGGAAGAAGTGGTTTGTAATGGATGGTTTAAATATAGAGCCGCAATTGACTACATTTAATTATAGCAACCATGCTTAATTTAGTGTTAATACATATGGGTCCCAATTACTTTGTGGAATTTCACATCTGGAATATGCTTTTGTAAAGGAAAAATTGGTGTCGTATGTTATTTGGAGGGATTATTCTTTATGCTCAGTTTTTTGGTTTGTTGAACAAGTTGAGATATTATTTTGGTTTTGCAGTTGTTTAGTGATGATGCTAGTGCTTCAACCAGATCTTATGGTGAAGTGCATACATTTTTTATTTTATCTCGCTATTAGTGAGCTCTCTCTTTGGTCATATTAGATGTTACATTCATCTTTTTTCACTCTCTCTATCCTTAACAACTTTTAAATGAATTAATTAAATTAACTAAAACTAATATAGAGTTACAAAAATTCATTGAGAAAATAAAATAATGTTTCATTAATAAACAATTACGTACAAGACTGAACAAAAATCATTACAAACACACAACTAGTTGTCTAGGTTAGACATGGACAACTCAAGCATTTTGGGAGTCTTAGGTGATGTATAATTAAGTTACGTTGGCCCACACTTAATTTACAGGCCCAATTATAAGCTGGTTATTGGGCCGGCCCAAGCTCAAGTCGGAGATGGGTTAAGTCCGTCTTTAACTAGTCGGTTAGTGATCTAGATTAGGATTAGTATGGTATCAAAAGTTTATTAATAAATGTATAGAGTTATTTTCCTTTAATCACAAGAGTTCTCAGATACCAATTTGAGTTGGTATCAGAGTGGTGACTTTCTGGTGACCTATTCAAGCCCATCAAGGCGGACGGTTCATAATCCGACGGCGATCTGAAGGAATCCTTGGTCCGATAATTCTAAAAAACCCTAGCAAGATTTAGCTACGCTTGGTGTCAATCATACCACATGATTTAAGAACGTGATCCACGATGTCGACTGAAGATGCATCGGTGACTCCACAGGTAGTGAAGGAATACATGACATCCCTTACACGCCCCATGCTCACCCCTAAGAATTACAATGTGTGGGAGGCGCTAATCAAAATGGTATTCTGTCGTGCATGGTATCTAATAGGTGCTCGAGAAGGATTCGATAATAGCCGATAGAAAAACATGATATGGTTATTGCACTGCTGTTATAATCCATCCCAGAAGAACTTTTGCTACAAGTTTCCCAATATGACACGACCAAGGAAATTTGGGATGTGTTGAAAATGGGTATGTGGGTGTTGAATGGGTAAAGGGAAGCAAGAATGGCAACATTAGATACAGGTTCGCGAATCTACAGATGAACGATGGAGACTCGATCGATGAGTTTGCAGCCAATCTATTCAAACTCATGTCAAAGGCGTCGAGTCTTGGAATTGAGATTAAAGATAAGAAACCGGTTTGTAAATTGCTTGGTTCAACCCCTAAAAAGTTTGTTCCAGGTGTTGCATTGATTGAACAGTTTGCGGATGTGAGATCAATGTCCCCTATGAACAATCAGCGACTCCTGGTGCTGCCTATAATTATGATAACCGCAATAACATGGGAATGGGGCGAGGTGAAAATGGTTATGGCTATAGGAATGGACGCTACAACTATCGGGTGGCCGCTGTCAGCCTCCTCCGCCCAACTTATGCTCAGTCGTCGCCGCCTTGGGGTTGGTGGAACAGCCCGCCATGCCACTACCGTACTTAGCCAACACCATGTCCTCAACAACAATCGGGGTAGCCTTGTCCTTCGAAACCACAACCTCAAGCCAATACAATTGTTTGCCCTCAATATGATGTGTTTTGCCCTATGGACATAGCTACTGCTTATCAAAATATGCAACTCACCCAACCGGATTCGCCCTGGTACATGGATTATGGAGCCTCATCTCATGTTGCTGCTCACCCAGGTGTGATCCACTCTCATGTGTCGAATTCTTGTGCAAGTAATATTTTTATTCGGGATGGTACTTCCTTGCCCGTTGCAGGGTCTGGTAATACCACTCATCATCTCCCAAACCAGTCCTATCATATTAACAATATCCTTCTTGCACCTCATATTGTCAAAAACTTGTTATCTGTTCGTAAATTTTCTTATGATAATCATGTTTCTATTGAATTTGACACCTTTGGATTTTGTTTGAAGGACCTCAAGACTGGAAAGCTCCTTTCGCACCATAATAGCGTCGGGGATCTCTATCTGTTTTTAGCACATGCTTCTCCTCCGGTTGCATGTATCACCGTCTCATCTTCACAAGTTTGGCACTCAAAACTTGATCATCCGGGCTCTACTATCTTAGATTTCCTTTCTAGTCACAAATTTATTTTATATAATAAAGACAAGAACAATTTTGTTTGTCATTTATGTCAACTTTCCAATAGTAAACGTCAACCTTTTATGGATTTTGTGTCATGTACGTTTGCTTCCTTTGATATTATTCACTATGATTTGTGGACATCTCTAATATTAAGGAAGTCCGGGTACAAATATTATATGGTGTTGATTGATAACTTTACCCAATATGTTTAGGTGTACCATCTTAAATTTAAATCTGAAACGTTTCCAAATATTGTCAAACTTTATAAACTGATTCAGACCCAATTCCACAAACCAATAAAATCCTTTCAATGTGACCTTTGCGGTGAGTTTGATAACAACGAATTTAAGACTTTTGCTCAAACTAACTATCTTGTTTTTCGTTTCTCATGTCCATAAACATCCCCTCAAAATGGCAAAGTAGAGCGTATAATTAGATGCTTGAATGACATCATACGGGCCTTACTCACTGAAGATAGTCTTCCATCGCACTTTTGGGTGGAAGCTCTTCACACTGATGCATATCTTCATAATATTCTCCCATCCAAACGTCTCAATCACTACACTCCTACCTATGCCCTCTATCTTCACCATCCCTCCTACACGCACCTGCGTGTCTTTGGATGTGCATGTTATCCAAACCTATGTGCCACCCAACCTCACAAATTACACCCTCGTTTGGTTCGATGTTTTTTTTGGGTACACGTCTAATTTTCGAGGATATAGATGTTACGATCCCATCACGGGACATGTATACTTGTCTCGCCACTTCGTCTTTGATGAATCCTCGTTTCCTTTCCTTACTCTTGCCGCCTCCACACTTGCTACCCCCTCCAGACGACTCTGCCCCTCTTCCCATCGTGCATATCCCGATGCACACCCCCACCCCGCCCTCACCATCAACCACTCGAGCCATTCAGTCTCCTGCTCAATCCCCATCTACGTCTCCAGGTCCAACACCGCCACCAACCCCACTGACTCAGCCCACGACCAAGGTCGTTCCTAATGTCCATCCAATGACTACCCATGCCAAGGTGGGTATCACAAAACCTGTTTCTCGTCTAAACGGTGCATATCGACTCGTCTCTACGTATCTCACCCGTTCCCACTTCTTACTCCAAAGCATTATCAGATACTAACTGGCATCATGCCATGCTTGATGAATTTAAAGCTTTGTAGGAAAATGACACGTGTGAGCTTGTTTCGAAACCTACAAACCATCCGGTGATTAGATGTATATGGTTGTTTCAGCATAAGTTCAAGGCTGACAGGACCCTTGAACGCTACAAAGCGTGGTTGGTTGCCAATGGAAAATCGCAAACTTTTGGTGTTGATTGCATGGAGACATTCAGTTCGGTTGTGTAACCGACTATCATACGTATGGTTCTCATATTTGTTGTATTTCGCTCTTGGCATATCCACCAGTTGGACGTCTACAATGCATTCTTGTATGGGGATTTACATGAAACTGTTTACATGAACCAGCCACCAGGTTTTATTGACTAGCGTTTCTTAATCAGGTGTCTCACTTAAAATGCTCGTTATATGGTCTTAAACAAGCCCCTAGGTCCTGGTACACCTGATTTTCTACATTCCTGGTTTCTAAAGGCTTTAAAAATAGACTTTGCGATCCGTTGCTCTTTATGTTGATGACATTGTTCTGACGGCTTCTGATTCGGGTTTCTAGCGCTCTATTATTACATTGTTGTCTAGGGAATTTTCCATGACCGATCTCGGGGTGTTGCACCACTTTCTTGGCATTCAGTCACTGAAGACAAATCTGGGTTATTTCTGAGTCATGAAACAATATGCTCGTGACATCCTTCAACGTGCATCCATGTCCACTTGCAAACCGTCTGCCACTTTAATCGACTTGTCCTTTAAGTTAATTGCAGATGATGGTCCTTTATTATCCGATGGCACGTTGTATAGAAGTCTGGCACGAGCCCTTCAGTACTTAACTTTCACCCGCCAGACATTACTTATGATGTTCAGCAAGTATGCCTATTCATGCATTCTCCACGTGAACCTCACTTTTATTTTATGAAGTAAATCTTGAGTTATGTCCAAGGTACTATCGATCAGGGTCTACGCATTCAGCCAGGGCCTCACACATCCCTCACTGCGTATTCAGATGCTGAATGGGGGGATGTCGTGATTCCAGGTGTTCTAATTATGTGTATTGTGTCGACATGGGTAATAATTTGATCTCCTGCCTCCTTTAAAAGACATAACACAATATCCATGTCTAGTGTTGAGGCTGAATACAGGGCCGTCGCAAATGCTGTTGCTGAAGTAAGCTGGCTGCGAAATCTGTTACTTAAGTTACACTTCCCTCTGTGTTCTGCGACAGTGGGTTTTTGTGATAATGTATCTGCTGTCTATTTAACTCGCAACCCAGTCCAGCATCAGCGCACTAAACACGTGGAGATGGACATACACTTTATGCGAGAAAAGGTTCGTCTAAGACATATTCGTGTTTTGCATATCCCTTCTAAGGTTCGGTATGCTAATATCTTCACCAAATTGCTGTCTTGATCTCTCTTTGAGCATATGCTGATATCTTCCAGTTCGAATTGTGAGGGCGTATTAGTCTATAGAATTTATGTGATTATGTATATTTTATGTATTTATCAAGGGTGTATTGTGTAACCTAGAAATATATATATAGGAGGGCATGCAATCTTTGGTAATCAGTTAAATGCGTACACTTTTAATGCCAACTAATTTCAAATTCTATCACACATGCCTTTAATGTGTTCAACATGTGCCCGAATACATATACATGTGCCTTTAATGTGTTCAACATGTGCCCGAATACATATATATTGGTGAAAAAATACAAAGTATAAAAATGAAAAACCTAAGAATACAAACTATATAAGGTTGTTACGACGTTGGGTGACCAAAAATTATGAAAAATGATCTGTTTGCATATGGTCGGACAAAAATGGTCAAAACCTTGTCTTGGAATCATTTACATCACAAGTAGAAATTTTCGCAACCACATCCAAATCTCTCAACATTGGATCGTCATTAGAGGATCATCTCCAAGCGTGTAATGGCCAAACGAGAGTTGTTTGAAGCCAATATGGGGTTTGATCTAGACCAAGTTTAGATTCGATCGATTGATGGCTTCAAGAGGTTCCAAGTGATTTTCAAGTGGATATTAATCATAGGAGAGATATTATCAACTTTGATTTAGGATTATATATGCCTAATTATCAAGCAAATCACCAAGGTAAGTTACGTTCATATTGTTGAAATTTAAGCGTAAAACGATTATGACAATCGTTACACAAACAGTAACATAATATAAGAATACAAAATAAATTGACGATCTAACCGAATCGAAGACGTAGTGAACCGTATGACGAGCTGCATTCGTGTCCATATGTCACGCGTTCAGATCAACCCGAATCATCATTTTTTGCGCCCCCCCCCCCCCCTAGAAATATATATATAGGAGGGCATGCAATCTTTGGTAATCAGTTAAATGCGTACACTTTTAATGCCAACTAATTTCAAATTCTATCACACATGCCTTTAATGTGTTCAACATGTGCCCGAATACATATACATGTGCCTTTAATGTGTTCAACATGTGCCCGAATACATATATATATTGGTGAAAAAATATAAAGTATAAAAATGAAAAACCTAAGAATACAAACTATATAAGGTTGTTACGACGTTGGGTGACCAAAAATTATGAAAAATGATCTGTTTGCATATGGTCGGACAAAAATGGTCAAAACCTTGTCTTGGAATCATTTACATTACAAGTAGAAATTTTCGCAACCACATCCAAATCTCTCAACATTGGATCGCCATTAGAGGATCATCTCCAAGCGTGTAATGGCCAAACGAGAGTTGTTTGAAGCCAATATGGGGTTTGATATAGACCAAGTTTAGATTCGATCGATTGATGGCTCAAGAGGTTCCAAGTGATTTTCAAGTGGATATTAATCATAGGAGAGATATTATCAACTTTGATTTAGGATTATATATGCCTAATTATCAAGCAAATCACCAAGGTAAGTTACGTTCATATTGTTGAAATTTAAGCGTAAAACGATTATGACAATCGTTACACAAACAGTAACATAATATAAGAATACAAAATAAATTGACGATCTAACCGAATCGAAGACGTAGTGAACCGTATGACGAACTGATGGCTAGAACGATCCCTGAAAGTAGAAAACAAGAAAAACAAAGGAACCGGGCTTGTGTTTGACACAATTCCCTTTAACAGATTCGCCGTATGTTGCCATGGTACACCGGTTCGAAGCAACGTGTATTGCCGGACTAGATGATCTGCCTGAAACGAAGCCGGAATGCAGCAGCAGCAACAATGAGATCGTTGATAAGAAAACAGCAGCAACACTGTGTGTTTCTAACTGATTTTGTGTGTTCGTACTTGTGTGTTCTCCTTATGAGCCAATTCATATCCCATTAATCCATGGTTATTAAAAATTCGTTCTAGAAACTGCTCAAAGTAAGGTCTCGAAAATTAGCAAAAAACAAAAAACGGGTCACTAATTGACCCCCGTTTCAAAGCTGCATTCGTGTCCATATGTCACGAATCGAAGACGTAGTGAACCGTATGACGAACTGATGGCTAGAACGATCCCTGAAAGTAGAAAACAAGAAAAACAAAGGAACCGGGCTTGTGTTTGACACAATTCCCTTTAACAGATTCGCCGTATGTTGCCAGGGTACACCGGTTCGAAGCAACGTGTATTGCCGGACTAGATGATCTGCCTGAAACGAAGCCGGAATGCAGCAGCAGCAACAATGAGATCGTTGATAAGAAAACAGCAGCAACACTGTGTGTTTCTAACTGATTTTGTGTGTTCGTACTTGTGTGTTCTCCTTATGAGCCAATTCATATCCCATTAATCCATGGTTATTAAAAATTCGTTCTAGAAACTGCTCAAAGTAAGGTCTCGAAAATTAGCAAAAAACAAAAAACGGGTCACTAATTGACCCCCGTTTCAAAGCTGCATTCGTGTCCATATGTCACGCGTTCAGATCAACCCGAATCATCATTTTTTGCGCCCCCCCCCCCCCCCCTCCTATGCGAGTAAAACATGACACAAGATATATCAAAGGCTTTGGAGTATAACCTTATAAGCTAGTTCAACTAATGTTCCCACACCAATGTGGGAAACATATTTCACATATTCCAAACTTGAGATTAATATCTCATTCACAGACATTCTCTAACACATACACTTCTAAGTTGGTTTCATTGTGTTCTAGCGCTAACATGGTGATAATATGCATTTTATGGTCACACCTAGCTTTAAACTTAATGGTTGCAGTTTGGTAACCATTATAGATCACTTTTTTAGTTTTGTTTAAATTTAAATAAATGAGTACGAAGATACTGCAACTTTATGGTCAAATAAGATATTCGACTAAGAATTGACAAAACCTCAAAAGTAACATCCCACTAACTAAGCTATAATTTATATAGCATATATTTATTTGCTTTCGATAGATCACCGGTAGTGCCTGAAATTTATATTTTTTCATATTAAAAAGTTTAATGGTCAATATAATAAAAGACCAAAAACAATTTGACTTTCTGAAAAGCACCAATCACTTTTTATTTACTTTAGTGAATGAGCCACCCTTCATAATTACTTAACCGTGACTAAAAATGAAATTTTTACTTGACGGCATGGCCTGGTTGGTTCCCTGAGCTTTGGAAAGTCCCTTCTTAGCCGCCATCTTCCACCCACTACAGTACCTATATATTTTTTTTTTGAAATTTGAAAAAGGGTTTTAAAGTTTTTTTCTTTTACAACAACTAAATCATCATAGGCATACTTAGTATTTGAACATGACCTTTTTTTAAAAAAAAAACTATCACTTTATCAACAAACTATCCCCTTAAGAACAAAGGTTTTAGTTTAGCATGAGAGAAAGCTAGGCTTGTACGAGATTACAAAGTGTATTAGATGTGTTTCTACTTAAGTGTTTGAGAATTGAAGTATGGTGTATATAGTAACCATTGATCTACATCTAAGAGTAGCCAGGTTTATGTTTGCGAATTAGTCGTTCTAAAAAAATATGAAACAAACTAAAACGTGAAGTGAATTGATACTCCTCCAACTGTCTCAAGAGGAGGCCGTGTCCCATTTTTCACACCATTGTTACTTGTACCATGTCCGTTCTCGCTTCTTCACAAAATGAACATGGAATGGCCACCCCATAGTGGTAACAAACTAACAATATGGTTGTACTCATAGCAATGAGGCGGTATTTACATATATTGCACGTAAAAAAACCATAAGGAACTCGATGAGCTAAATGGGTAGCAGAAAAATGAGTAGTGCATGCATGGATGGTTCCTCTAATATACATATATTGCATTTTCTATCTAGCGGCATAGCTTGTTGCATGTTTATTTTATATTTGGATGTAAACTTTATGTTGGAATGAGAAAAAAAAACAATGATATAATCTATTAATTTGAAATATACTATAATGTACATTGCAATATTGCACTAATGCAAGATAACAAATACTGAAATGAGTTTAATTACTGGCCGGGAGATGATAACTGAAACAATAATCATACGTCTAAATACAAACTTCACAATTAATTATAGATGTTGCATGGGTATTAATTCCATGCATACCTGTTATGAATATATATCCCTTCTATACTCTAATTTTGAATGGAATGTCCAGCACCAGGGCTATGGCCGGGTGCGGTGGGTCTAAAATCTTCGACTCCATGTGGCCGGGGTTGCACTTGCGGCAGTGGCTTGGACCCGATCAAAGTTTCGCTAGGTGGTTTTGGCGTTATAGGTTGTGTGTACACAGCTTCACTTGCATATCCGGTTTCATGTGATCTCTCACCATTTATAACTGTTTTATTGGCAGGATTGTTTTTGTGATCAATATGTTGTTTTAAATGCCTGCTTCCCTCAACACAATGAACCTGAAGGTTGATGGCTAAAGTAAGGGTGAAAAGTGTAAGGATTATTAACTTTGGCAGATCCATATGTATGTGTGGAATTTGGGGTTTGAGAGGTGTTGGGTAGGAGTGTAGGATGGAACGCAAAATTAAGGTTGATGGTGATTTGGTATTTATAGAGGTATATGACGAAAGGAGATGCATTAAATAAAATAAATTTTGATAGTTTATGAGATGGGCTTAATTAGGCTTATTCCCACGTCAACTTCAATTCAAATTTGTTCTCATATCACATTTAAATCGACTCACCAAAACTGTTCGCTTTATATATGTTGTAAAGGATCATTTGTTAATTTGTTGGATGGGTAATTACTGCATGTCTAGGGGTATAACGTGCTCCCCTAAAACTCATATATGGAATGGTTTTTTTTTTGTTTTTTTTGTTTTTGGGTTTTATGTACCCGTGACCATTAGATTATTACATAACCTAAATAACTTTAAGATGAGTGTCAAATTATAAAACTATAACAAGTTTGAAAAAAAATCATAGGTCAGTTTTCAAACAAATTAATTTCGATCTGGATGCATTTTCACTAAACAATTTGGTCAAAATATTTTTTTTCAGCTTCACTCCAACTAGGGGATGCTGCCCCCTTGAGTTCGTTGTCTCGGGGGCGCTTCCCCCGAACCTTAATGCTACCTCTTAAAAAAATTTCTAGTTCTGCCCCTGCCGCTTAGCTTTCTAATGGTCATTTGATCCTTCGCTCAGTGTTGTTAAGTAATATTTGACCTATCAGGGGCGGATCTAGAAAAAAATTTAGGGGTAGCGTTCAAAAAGTTACTAACGACGGTTCGGGGGCAGCGCCCCCGAGAAAAGCAGGGTCCAAAGGGCGGCAACCCCTTCATTAAAAATTCATCAGAATTTTCTTTTCGAAAATGCATTAAGTTAAATTTGAGAGGCCAATATGTCAGTTTCCAAATGTCGATGTAGTCTTGTTATCCACTCCATTTGTTTCACTTCACTCCCTAAATTTACAACTTGTATTTTTAAATTGCGCAAACCTGTTAGTTGTTCGGTTTTAATTAATTAACGGGCTTTTAATCTTATTTTCATGTCGAGATCTAAATAAAAACCATAAAAATGTTCGAGAGGTAGCGTGAAATATTTTTAGGGGTAACGAAAAAATCGTTTCAGGAGTAACGAAATACCAAAAACGTAAAAAAAAAAAAATTACACATCGCAGTAAAGTTCAAGGGTAGCGGGCTCTACCCCTGACTCCTTCTTAAGTCCATCGTGTGACCTATTAATGGTTGGTGTGGTTCCTAGTCATGAAAAGTGATGTTGATCTATCCGAAGGGCATACGTACACGTATAATTGCATTAAGAATTGGATTCAAATAAGAAGTATTTGATATTTAAGAAGTTTAAGAAGAATTTAGGCATTACACGTGTCATTTTATTATTTTTAAAAGGAGGCTATTTAGTTATTGTGTCTTATGTTCAGATTATTGTGTCTTATGTTTTTAAGTCATTGTATAATACATATTAAACATTGTGTTTTATGTATTAGGTAAATTTATTATAATTATATTATTATGTTTTACATATTAGGATGTTCAAAATACACAATTATCACTTTTTCAACTCCTCACTTTTTTTTTTGCTATATCATCACCCTATACTTTCACACTTTATCTCCACAATACCTCATCACACCATCTTTCACTTTATTTATTATTAAAAAATAAAAAAAGAATAGAGAGAGAGAGGGGAGGTGGGTTAGAGAGAGATAGAGAGAAATGGTGTGGGGAAGAGAGAGAATGGATTGCAGGGAGCGGGAACAACATTTTTCAATTTTGGTGCGGGGCTAATGCTTTTTTTTTTGTCACCGTGGAGAAGAGATTGACATGTCAGCAACTCGCTTAGTGCGGTGGGAGCATTGCATTTGTCCTTAGAAGTACACAATGAAGTTATTTAGAACTAATAATTTAAGAAAAACACAACGACCAACAGAAAGACACAATGACGAACACAAAGACCGAGCAAAAAGACACAGTGACACAGTAGAGCTGAAAAACGTATAAAAATTAATTTTATATATAGCAACAATTTACTCGTTGCAAAGATACATTCGTTTTTATTGTGTAATTTAAAAAAAAATAATGTAGTATATTATGAATGCTTAAAAAAATGGTGGAACTTAATAAAAAGTCAACAAAGTGGCCAAGACTAAAATACCCTTCCATCGTTTTTTCCCTCCAAAAATTTAATCTCAACTATTGTTTATATATTAATAACACATTTAATGGTCACTCTTCCTTCTTAGTTTTCTTTAGATTAAATAAACTTTTTAAAATAACTTCACTATATATGAACGAAATAGGAAATCAGAAAAAAATAAAAATAAATGAAATCTAGTAAATTAAGTGTAAATTTATGTTGATTATTACCTTATATTGTTGGCGCAAAATATGTGTGACGTGTGTGTATTCCAGTTAGTGTCGTTAGTTGAGATAGTTAGAATAGTTAAATCAAGTTAGAGGGTAGTTTGTGTCAATATAATAAAGTGGGGGGCTTGATTGCAAAAACTTCCACCGAACCTTGAGTTCGGCAATATCGATCTGGAGCTTATATATAAGATGTTGTGAAGTTCGGACCAAGTAAGCAGCTCACAATAACCGTTTTCTGAGAATCGATTTGTAGAGGAGAGAGCTTTTGATCTTGATCTTTAGATTACGTATACTACATCGAGTTTATTCATTGTAATCGTTGATCGAATTCGTGCTATAAACAGAGTTTATATTTACTTGTTTCGTGTTCTTCGTTTCGGTTATTTTCGGTGTTGTTTCGGTCTAAATTCGGTGTACAAATCACTAGATCCGATGCTATATGCGTTTTCAATTGTTCTCAACATTCTACAATGTCCACAGAATCCATGTCATCTCCTAAGTCGGTTGATAGGAGAGTTTGCTTTTACTGCAACAAGACGGGACATGTGATTCGTGATTGTGCTACTCGAAAAAGGTTTTCACGTGGTTCATATCGATCACCATCATTCGATTCAATGATTCTCAATGAGGTACCTGTTAGACAAATTCAGCAAAACCAACGAATACCAGCTTATAATAAGCCGGTTGTTGGTAAAATCTCAAATTATGATGATTGGTCACCACAATTTTCAAAACCAAAACAATTTTTCCAAAATGAGTTTAAAATGCCTTACTCAAATGATCTTTCTTACTATGGGCCTAGACAACATCACCAACGTCATCCAAAATCTGAGAAAATGTTAGTTGGTGAATTGTTAAATATTGTTTCCAACTTGTCACGGCATGTCAATGGTTCTGATTCGCATCGGGCGAAGTCGTCTAAACCAATTCGTTCTTGGAAACAGAAAATGGCAACCTCGGCGGGAAACGATTTTGTTGAGGATACGGGACGACCCAAGCCGGTTTGGGTTCCCGTATTTAACTAAAAATTGTTTGAGGTTGTGTGCAGGTACTTCAAGAAAACCTATTAGTGATTGCAAAGTTGCTGATAGTGGAGTATTTTGCTTAAGTTAGCGCTTCACAGAGTTGATATTTCACAAACATTTTTGAGAAAAATGATTTTTTTTTCTTTTCAAAATCTAAAAATGCGTGGTATCCGTGTTGGTCGATCAATTTTATTTTCTTTCCTTTTACTTTCTTTCGTATCTTTAGGGGGAGAAATTTTGGAAAATTCAAAAATAGAGTTTGTTGAATTTTAGGGGGAGAATATTTGAAAAACACAAAAATAGTGTGATGTTTGTTTCCTAAAAAAATGAAAAATAAAAAAAATGAAAATATCAAAAAGAGAAATTGATCCAACCATATGAGAAATGATGGTACATCAGCATACGTTATCTGCCATGAATAAAGTAGAAAGAAAGGCTGTAGGTACTTGCTTGACTTGATTGAATGTGCTGAGTAGTCTAATATATGCGAGTATGATATAAAGATAACGCTTGCTTGATAATTGTGGTTACAAATCATGATGGGTACTGTGTGCATATCTGGCAAAATAAAATGAGAAAATACCAAAAACAGAATAAAGAGATGTTCTGGTGTACGCTTGCTTTATTTTGAAAAATTTCAACTTGTTTGATTTTCTTTATTTTGTCAAACGATCGGACTTTCTCTGCGTATCGAAAGATCGACCTGATCGTTGTTCGTTTGACGTTCTGCTTTATTTTCTTTGGTGTTTCGTATAATCCATCGGACTTTCTCTGCGTGTACGTGAGTACCGACCTGATTGTTGTTGGATTATACAACTTCTGCTTTATTTTACATTTCTTATTTTCCTAAACAATCGGACTTTCTCTGCGTGCCTATCGGCCGACCTGATTGTTGTTTGTTTAGGCTTCTGCTTTCTTTTTGCAAGAAACACCATGAACTTGATATCTCTGTGGCATTTGATTCTGTATAAGCAAGTTTACAATATCAGTATGAGAAATCTGCTGCGTGTAACTTGGCTTGGATAAAAAATAAATAAATAAAATACAAAAATATGAAATAAGCGGATTGCCAGTATTCCTGATTGTGTGGGTACCATGTTATCAATGCTCGATAAATACACTTAATTTCATATCAGAAAGCTATAGACAATGACCTGCTTTAGTTGAAATAAACCAAATGGTTGTATTCTCAGTCAGCTTGGCTTGCATGCTTAGTATTTTGAAATTGCAGTGTGTACGATGCGTTATGTCTGATATGATCTCATGTTGTGATCTTTCTCACCAAAAACAAAAATAGAGTTTAATTCTATATTGCATTTATGTTTCAGTTTATGAAAAATCAAAAAGATTTTCAGTGTGTTTTGATATAAAATTTGTAAAATCCAAAAAGATTTTCTTTCTTCTTTGTTTTTGATCTGATCGACACGGGATACAACAAATTTTCAAATCTAAATGTCTTGGTTTTTCCGAAGGAGGAGTTTTGCTTCCAAGATTAAAGTTATGTTTGGAAAAGAAAAACTGCACGTTTGTCTTCTGAAGGTTGCAGGTTGAAATCATCAAAGTCTTTCAAATACAGATCTCAGAATGGATTTCTGCATGGGTGCAAAGCTGTCAAAGAGTTTATCACTTTCAGAAATGGTTCAGTTGACTTAGTCCTGTCCCAGCCATGTCTACCCTACATCAACTAACAACAGATTCAAAGCGTTTGAAGATGTGATACAGCACACGTCAAGGGGGAGTTTGTTGGCGCAAAATATGTGTGACGTGTGTGTATTCCAGTTAGTGTCGTTAGTTGAGATAGTTAGAATAGTTAAATCAAGTTAGAGGGTAGTTTGTGTCAATATAATAAAGTGGGGGGCTTGATTGCAAAAACTTCCACCGAACCTTGAGTTCGGCAATATCGATCTGGAGCTTATATATAAGATGTTGTGAAGTTCGGACCAAGTAAGCAGCTCACAATAACCGTTTTCTGAGAATCGATTTGTAGAGGAGAGAGCTTTTGATCTTGATCTTTAGATTACGTATACTACATCGAGTTTATTCATTGTAATCGTTGATCGAATTCGTGCTATAAACAGAGTTTATATTTACTTGTTTCGTGTTCTTCGTTTCGGTTATTTTCGGTGTTGTTTCGGTCTAAATTCGGTGTACAAATCACTAGATCCGATGCTATATGCGTTTTCATATATATCAAATTGAAAGGCTGAGTTGTACTCAGTGTAACCACTATTCCCTCCACCAGCCATGTGGCAATTTCTTTTGTTTTATTTTTTTTTACTGCCCAGATTTTTCGCCATCTTTTCTATTAAATGTTTCCATAGTGTTTCAATATTGGCATGTGTCCTGGTGGTAGTGATTTAGCCTTTCATACTATTAATATGGCACTTAATAACAAAATTAAAAATTGAGAATGTTAATGATCAAATTAGTAGTATTGGTTATTATTGGTCAACGGGGCATTGGTTGGATTACTAAAAAACCAAAAAAACTCAATTTAAACATTAATTTAATTGATCAATGGTTGATATTGACTAATAATCGGAAAATAATTCAAAGTTAAATGATATTATATTGTACGGACATTTGTAAATTTCCCCCTTAAATCTGAGAAATTACATATTTCTTCAAATTACGTTTAAAAAGCATTGTAATTTATGCATTCAAAATTTATGTTTTAAAGAAATATGCAATTTTTTCCAAAAGTAGAGGATATATGCAATTCCCCGTATATTATAAAGGTAAATATCAAGTAACAAAAAGTATCAGTTTTGAAAACTATCGTCAAATTTCCTAGATTCACTATTCTCTTTTGTTTGTTATAAACTAGATGTGTAATGCGTATATTGTCTCGAGGTAAACGCATACATAGAAACCAGTTAAAGTGACTTAAGAACAAAAATACAAAATAACTACGTAACGATATTAAAGTAAGAAGTCAAACGCTTAAAGTATCAAACGTTAGACTTAAATGTTAAAATCAACAGCAAAACGATCAAATACTTGATCTAAGACCTAAACTGTGTTGCGTTGCGGTTAGATAGGGAGAAGAAAATATAATAAAAATTAGGAGTGAAAGCTATTTTGCATTGCATTTGGATAGAAAAAAAAAGGAAAAAGAATGAAAAATAAAGAGTAAACTTCTTTTTCGGTTCTTGACTTTCGCTCATTTTATTCCTTTTTAGTCCAAAGTTCTCAAAAATTCGATTTTGGTGCCTCACATTTCATTTTTGTATCAATTTTGGTCCAAAATCTAATATCCGTTTAAAAGAAGCGTTAGTTAACCCCACTTGAGGGGTACTTTAGTCATTTACCTCAACTCTTAGTCCAAGTATAAAAGGATCTTCGTTTTATTTTGGACTAAAATACCCCTCAGGTAGGGTTAACTAACGGTTCTTTTAAACGGATTTTAGATTTTGGACCAAAATTGATATAAAAATGAAAAGTGAGGCACCAAAATCAAATTTTTGAAAACTTTAGACTAAAAGAGATAAAAGGAGTAAAAGTCAAGGACCAAAAACGAAGTTTACTAAAAAATAAATGATGTTATGGGACACCACCACATGCTAACACGTGGCGAGCACTATTCACCCAAGTTATATTTTCTTAATTGACATGAAACTGATCTGAACAAAAAATCAAAAATAACGGTTCAGTTTCAGTTTTATGTCGATTAAGAACATAAGTAAACCGAACCGAGGGACCATGTGTGAATTAGCATTTTAGGAGAGCTCATTGTAAAAACTAAAACCTTAATAAGGGGTGAGCATGGACGGTACTTGCTTTTACTATTATCTATTTATCTTCTTTAACTTTTTTAAAAGTTTTATAAGTTATTGAGATGTTATAAAGAAAAAATGCAATTCTCATAATGAATAAACATTTAAAGTTTAAACGAAAAAAAAAATCAATTAACTAAACCTGAAGCGAAACCAAAAGAAAAAACGAACGGTGTTTTGTTTGTTTGTTAGGAACCGAAAAGTTTGATTTTCGATTCGCTTAGGGTAAAAAACCAAATAAACCATACTCACCCTTACGAAACACTATTTAATTTCTTCTTTAGAGTGTGGAGCAACGCCATATCGACAAATTCAAGTTGTACACATAAGTTAATGGAGAGATGGAGGTGCCCACTTTATTCCTTAAATTTTAACTTTTATTTAGGGATTCATGAGGACCTTTTTAGAAGTTTGCACACCTCCATTGACAGTGACCACTGATTAGTCAAACCTATAAAATTTTCCACTTCCAGACATATGGTTTTTATATTTATTTCTACACCCTCCATAGTCCATATTATAATTTGTATATGTTGGTGGGTAACATTTTAATATATTGGTGGTTCTTGTTTGATTTGTTTGTTAGTGAATATCATGTCCAGCCACTAAAACCAACTTTACAGAAAGTTCATTTGGACCAACCCGCCAACCTAGACATACCGTTTCCAGTCACTCTTCTAAGATAATATATTGCTAATTTTTTTTAATCAGCGACTAATGCAGAATTTCCTATATGTGAGTTGGAAAGTTTTGATGATCGATTGAGTATTGTTAAATATTAACTTTTTCTGTATGATTCAGGTTAATCGGGTGGGACTGTGCCACATTAATAAATTCAAACTCAAATCAAGTAATTAATAATTAATAACAAGCTAATATAATATCAACAAAGTATTAAATCAATATTCTAGTATTTAAGCAAATAACTAACATTCTAATATTCAAAATATTTAACATATAAAATCATTTTTAAGCGTTCCGTTGCTTTTAATTTCTAGTTTCAACCCATTGCCTCTAGCCATCTAATTGTTTGTAGAGTTATACTTAACTAGACTTCTAATTTTAACATTGTTGCATTGTTTTCTTTAATTTCTTTTTCCTTACGTTGCGATTATCAATACAAATGTTTTGTGTCCGCATTATCTCCATAACAACATGCATTAGTAAAATCTAGTTATTCAATGATATCAAAAACCACAAAAAGTAAAGAACTAAACCCACTCAAAATTATTCCACATCATCACAACCTTTGCATTTATTAATTACAAAATATGTATAAAATACCCTTTGTTTTTAAATGAAATTAACCCAACTCTATAGGCCCACGCTTCATAACTCGTTCTTGCCGTTTATCAAGAAGAACGGCTGTTTTAAAGGTTTTCCTCAATGAAGATGAAGAACGAGTCAAACTGTTAAAGGCATTTTTGGCCCAAAAATCTTTCTTCGTATATTAGTCCAGTCTTCTCATTGGTCTACTTAAATTAAGCTCTTTTTGTCAGGAGTTGGTTCACGAGGGCTTTTGTCAAATAATAATAAATAATAATAATACTAATAACAGTCCATCTTTAAGTCCACTATTTCATTGGGCTAGCTAAATTATAAGAAAAGCCCACCATATCAAGACAATAGAATTAGTCAACTAGAGATACCTATTAGTCTATCATAGTTTTAAAATAAAATACATACATACATACATACATACATACATACATACATACATACATACATACATACATACATACATACATACATATATATACACACAATTATGTATATGGGTAGGTTCATTATAGACCCCTCAAAAGTATAGACTCATAAACCTTTTTTTCTTTTTCTCTGCTTAACGAATTTCACATAGCAAATAAGGTGTCTATGGGTCTACATTTTTTAAGGGTATACAATGAACATCTGACTATATATATATATATATATATATATATATATAGGGTAAGGATATATTGAAAACCCACTTGAGTTGGAAAAACCATGGAAACTCTTCAAAAACGAGGCCAAAAAGTTTTTTTTTTTTCAATTTTTTTTTAGTGATTCTTTGCCTTATATCGATCCCCATGGTGAAAAAAAATCAAAAAACCGCCTAGGGGTTTTTTTTAAAAAAAAAATTCCAAAATCTGGAATTTTTCACGTTACATATGTGAAAAAAACCCAGTTACATATGTAAATTTCGCTTCTTACGTATGTAAATAAAACACTAATTATTTTTTATAAAAATATTTCCTAGGCGCTTTTTTGATTTTTTTTCACCAAAAGTATTAAAATGGGATGTAGAATGTATAAAAAAATATATGAAAATAAAAACACGATTTTTTACCCCCGTTTTGGCCGAGATACTAAGTATATGCAAAAAAACGATTTTTTGAGAATTTTTTTAAAAAAATCGAGTAGGCGTTTTTTTTATTTTTTTCAATAAAGGGGAGCTCTATAACATAGAGAACCACCATAAAAAAATTTAGAAAAAAAAACGAATTTTTTACCCTTTTTTTGAAAAGTTTTCATGGTTTTTCCAACTCAAGTGGTTTTTCATTTTATCCTTTCTCTCTCTCTCTCTATATATATATATATATTATAAAAACTAGAAAAAAATATTAATTTTATTTTTAGCTGTTTCAACACTGTAATAGTTATTTTACTTTTCCAAAAAAAAAATTTAATAGTAATATTGCATATATCCATTACTAGTAATATGATATATTACATATATATGCATCATATATACATATATAGCATGATGTTATGCATATATGTGTAATATGATATATTACATAGATATGCATCATATATACATATATAGCATGATGTTATGCATATATGCAGAAGGATCATTGTTGAAAGACTAATAGGCTGTAGGTTATAATCTTGATCGGGTCAAGTTGGTCAAATGGGTACGGGTCAAAACTGGGTCATTAGAGTTTGTTTATTTAGTCACATGTTTTATGTGTTTAGTTAGATCATGGATAGGTTAGTTAATGAGTCTAAGTAGTGGGTTAGAGGGTTCCTATTCTTTAGGTGGAAGGTTATATTTATCTATTTAATGTATATGTTTTATTGAATGAAAGACACAAGAGTTTTGAAGTAGAAAATATATTCATATTCGTGAGTTTTAGAGGGTGTTTTGGGGCCTGATTTCCAATATTTGGTATCAGAGCGCTAGGGTTATAGAAGCCGTTTTGAGAGTCGTTTTCGAAGAATAGAAGCAGCCCTCTCGGCTGCAGGGCTGAAGACGAATGAAGCAAGAAGATAGTTAGAAGACTTCGAGAGCAGAAAAGTTTCTACGTGAAACTGAGAAAAAAAAATCCGATCTGTGTGATTGGAACCGAGAAGAATAGATAACCTGTGTGGTTGGAAGCAGTGGAGAAGTCTGCTGATCTGTGTGATGAAGGGACGAGAACCTGTGTGGTGCGGTTTAGAGAAAGGATGGAACGGACCTGCGTGGTTCAATGATTGAAGAGGAGAAGGTTACATGTGTGGTGGCTTGCGCTAAGACTGTGTAACCTAGAAAACATTGTGACCAAAGATCGAGTGAAAAATCTGCAATTGTGTCAAAAGCCGTGAGAAAGATGCACCAGATTTGATATCAAGAAAAGAGTAGAAGACCTAAGTAGTGGAAATCCAAAATTCTTTGTGGGTTTTGTTTTCTATTGCTTAGTCAAAAGAGGAGTCTTTGGTTGATGCTTTTGTGTGTGCAGGTATTCAGGAGCCCTTAAAGGAAAAAGGGATCTTTGAAAAGTCAAACAAAAGAAGATATCACTCAATTGTGATAAATGTATTGTACGAGAGTTCAGAAAAAAAAAAGTTGTGTTTGTTTTTGGTGGTCGTAGTACTTTACTTAAAAAAAGGAAATTAAATCTTTGTGGTTTAATACTATGATAAGAGAAGTATGGCAGTGGTATAACCGGAACGCAAAGACCGCCGCAGCAAGTTAAAGACCGTCGCCGGAGTGAAGTGAAGACCGTGACCGAAGACCGGCATGAAAAAGACCGTGGCTAGAAATTAATTTCTGGCTTAGACCGTGAAGACCGTTGAGCATGAAGGAAAGACCGTAAAAGAGACCGAGAAGACCGTGAAGTCGCATCAACGACCGGCGGCTAAACAAGACCGATAAAGGTGCCGAGGAAGACCGAGATCGGTACGAATAGCAAGTTAGTATGCAAGAAGATTCGAAGAAAGCAAGCAAGAAAGTATCGAATCAAGCAAGAAAATAACAAGTTATAGCAAGAAAAGCAAGAGCAAGGAAACATGAAGAATGTACAGAAGCAAGAACGATCAAGACACCTGTGGTTAGATCAAGTAGCAAGATGAAAGATAGGGATCAAGATTAAGGGGGTGAATGTAGGTTATAATCTTGATCGGGTCAAGTTGGTCAAATGGGTACGGGTTAAAACTGGGTCATTAGAGTTTGTTTATTTAGTCACATGTTTTATGTGTTTAGTTAGATCATGGATAGGTTAGTTAATGAGTCTAAGTAGTGGGTTAGAGGGTTCCTATTCTTTAGGTGGAAGGTTATATTTATCTATTTAATGTATTTGTTTTATTGAATGAAAGACACAAGAGTTTTGAAGCAGAAAATATATTCATATTCGTGAGTTTTAGAGGGTGTTTTGGGGCCTGATTTCCAACATAGGTAAGTCAAAACAAGAATGGCAGATACAATGGGCTTTTTTCTCAATAAAGAAAATCATTTGTCATGTGATAAAAGTATCTAAACTCATTATTTCGTATGTATCTTTTTCCTCAATTTCAAGCATTGTCAAGGAGATTAAGAGTTATTGTAACCTTTGGATTAATAGTAGATCTAATGAGATTGTGAAGGATGGGGCTAGGGTGGGCTAATTTGTTTCTTGTTTGGTGATGTTGTAGCCCGTTGGCGTTGTTGTTTTGTTTTGCCCAGCTCCTGGCTGGCGTTTCTCTGTGGTAATAAAGCTTGCTGTTCAAAAAAAAAAAATCTTTTTCCAAAACATAGTAATAAAAAATCCATTGACAAATTTCTTGCAATTGGCGGAGTGCATTTAATACTTTAATTTTTGGCATGCCTCAAAGTATCTTTTTCATAAATGGTGCACCATCTAGACTTTCATCCGCAACAAACATTTTCATTAACCCAGATGTCGCTCATTTCTTTTTGGTCATGCTCTACAAAGAAAAGAGGTTCTAATCACAATCATAAGCAATCGGTCTCCCATGGTTTTACGTTTGTTTGGCTCTTAATGTTCTATTTTTGTTTCATGTTTGATATAACGTTTGTATGTTGTTTTTTGCCTGCATTGCTTAGTTTGTTACTATTCAAAAGTCTTTGTATTTTGTGGGTAAATTTGCAACATCTGTATTAATTGCAATTGCACTGGATTTGTTTGTCATTGGGATTTTATGTAGGTATAAATGTATAATTTGGAGTGGTACCCATTTTGGTCAAAAGTTGTTCTGGCCCGAACCAATATGATCTTTTCTTAGAATGGTCTCGTCTGAACCCGAGCCCATCCTGGTCCGCAGCCATCGTCATCGGTTAACCACCCGAGCTAGCCCGATACAAGTTTCAGGTGACTTGAATCAAGTAAACTTTGATGATCTTCTAATATTGGGGCTTTAGTAGTTGCGACCAAATGGTGTTTGAATCTTCTTCACACATCTTTTGTTGGAAAATGTGTGTGAATTCGAATGAGATGATTAATTTCAAAGTCACATTGTTTAAGTTTGGAAAATGTGGAGTAAACTATCCCAAATTGGTTCAGAAACAAAAGATGAATTGGTTTATAAGGATAAATCTTAACATGTAAGCTTCTCTTGGACCAGTCGCACTCTAAACATAGGTTACACTGTAATATATGAAATGATGTGTGGGAGAAACATGTGGTAGTTAGTTAACAAATGTATAGGAGAAACATGCATTAGTTAGTTACATGAATTGTTAACTCTCAAAGATAGGCACAAAGCTCTTTACTTGTACTACTATATAAAGCTATTTTAGAACATTAAAGCTAGGCCAAGTACAAAACTCCTACATAAGTGCAAAAAACTTCACTAATTCCTTTAACCTCAAAGTCAGGTTTTTTTAACAATTTTTCACTTCTAGACTACTCTCTTAAATGAATTTTTTTTTTACTGGCATGTATTCTAAGATCCCATCACAGTGACAATGCACGAGGTGTAAAAACCTAGTTTATTTTATGAACGTGTTCCTATATTTATTTACATGAGTAATAATACATATATGCTACTTAGCAGGGTCGGTCTTGATCATTTAGGGGTCATGTCAAGCTAAAAAAAAATAGGACACACTCAAAAAAACATTGAATAACTTTGTTTAATGCTTCTTCATTTTATTTTTTTAGATGTATCATTGGTAACGTTTCTTGAACGTTTTGAATCATTTTTCTAATTTTAATTATAGTTTTTTTAGCTTCTAAAAGTAGCAGTCTTAAGTCTTTATGCTATTAGATTAAGGTAAAAATTTCTCTCATTTCATCTTCTCACAATCTACTTTTGCTATCTTATATGATATGAAATCAAGAAATTAGTAGGATTTTTTTTGTTGCTTTAGACTATGTAGTGGGGTTATGGGGTATAACGCCCCACGCACTGGTCATTACACATGGCGACATATATGAAAAAAAAAGCTAGGACCATTTTCTACATAATCACACACACATAATGTTAAAAATCTAATGAAATCTGATTGAACTAACTTATTTAGAAGTTCTGTAAAATAAATAATTAATAATGGAAAATGGGTTATGACTAAACATTTTTCGTTGATAACCTCATTTGCTAACGTAAATGATACATGTACGTAGCATTATGTCCTTCAAGAAAGGTTATGAGTTACGATGACACATAGCCAACAAATATTTGAAAAGGTATTAAATTTTATGTCGACGACCTTAAGAAAAGTTAACTTGTCAATGTTTAATGATATTATTATCATCGAACTAGGATATGCTTCTCTAAGTTAATTAACTTAATATGTTTAAAGCGTGCACGTCTAATTAAGACGTATGTGAAAACAAGATCACACCACCTCCTATTTATTATTATATTTATATGTTTATATTAAAATTCTAGTAAGTCTTAACAATTAGCTAAATATTTTTTGAAGGCAGACCATGGAAGCAGTGACGAAGCTTGAGAAATTATAGATAGGGGACTAAAGGTTATGTGTCATAATATTTTTTTCGTATCGCTATGTTTCGAGTTATATGTTCGGATCGGCGATCCGGTTCAGATTGAGTCAAAAAACAAAAATTAATTGACTATATGTATGTATGTATTTAACAAAAAATGACCATTCCCATAACAAACCTAATAAAAAACCAGTCAATCAACAAATTTTTAACACCACAAGTATACAACAATTAATTGACTAATTTCATCAAAAATTAATCATACAAGTATACATGGGCGAATTTCATCAAAATATTCATCAAAATTTCATGTAATTTCTTCATACAAAATACACGTATTAAGTATACAACATCTAATTTCACGAATAATAATCATCATACAAGTATACGACATCTAATTTCATCAAAAACTTTGGTCATTTTAAAACCCTAATTTGCAACCCTTAACAAATAAGTGAATAAATGGTGGAATTTGAAAGCTTAAAGGAGATTAGAGACAATTACTTATGGAAGGATCAATTTTTTTTTTCTCTGCTTCAATAAATTAGAAATGACATTTTGCAGAAATAATAGAGAAGAATAATTTGTTCAACACCCTCGAGACCGGTTTTATTAAATTATTATTTTATGAAGGAAGCGTCTAATATTAAGTGGACAAAAGGTTATTTTAAGAAAAAAAATCTATTTACTTAAAGTATCGGTTTGATACTATATAAAGAAAGAAAAGCTTAACATTAAAATATCAATATGCTTACTTTTTTTAGTAAAACGAAAAGTTGATTTAGCTATACAATAAGTATAACATTATTTAATTTAATTACTATATAAACAAAAGTGAACATCTTCACTGTGGCAGTCCCATGACATCGTTAATTTTTTATAAATTTTTTAAAGTGTTTTTAATTTATTTATCTTTTAAAGCTTTACACCCTCGTTGTTTTTAGGTTTAAAGTATTTCATTAGTTTTAGCTCTATATCGTTAGTTCAAAATGTCTAATATTATACAGCTCGAGTGAGAGTTTTTATTATTTTTATGCCTTTTATTTATTTATTTGATTTATTTTAAATTGTTGAGTTTCAGGTTGTGACATTTCTAATAGTTTCCCGGCCCGTCCCGCATCTTTGGTGTATTGGACATTGGGAGGTTTGAGACCTAATGGTCTCAAGTTCAGATTTCTGGGTTTTTTTTTCTTGGCTTATTTTAGGTTTTCTCCATAACCGGTAATACATGTGCATATAGACCATGCAACCCATGTTAGAATACTCAAATTATATGCATGAACCTTTTATTTAGTATCCATGATTCCGACATCGTATGTTCGTTGATTTCTGAGTCATGTATTTGAGTACTAGGGGGTGGTCAATGAAAGAAGGCAGAGAGAAAGATTACAACTATATTTCTATCGTATTTATGTTGACATTTTCGGTTTCTAGTTTGTTTGTTCTCTAGTTTACTTGGAGTCCGATCTCGAGTTAGGTTTTCTTTACTTGTTCTAGCTTTTCTTTGTTTTAGTGTTCGTTAATTCTGGCACTACTACAAAAATGGCCTTTCTTGACGCTTTTTGCGCGTCAAGAAAGGGCCCAGATGACGCGCAAAAAAGCGTCAAGGAAGGCAGGGTCAAGAATCCTCTTGACGCGCAAAATGCGCGTCATCCCATTTATGACGCGCAAACGATGACGCGCAAAAAAACGTCATAAATTTGTGTCATAAAATAAGCGTCAAGGAAACCCCCGTCATAAATCTTTTTTATGATACACATTTTTGCGCGTCATGAATCTAAAAAAAATTAAAAAATATATATATATATATTTTTTAGATTCACTCATTTCCACATTAATGACAATTAACCTCAAAATCAATAATAGATTCACTTATAACAAAATAATACAGTTCATATATATAGCAACATTACAAAGTTAACATGAGTTTACATAAAAGAAAATAAACTATGAACTAATTAGTTAACATGAGTTTACACTTGCAAAACTAAACACTACCACTACTATCTTCACTCACAAGGGTTCCACATCTGAGTTGTTTCCTGCTTGAAGGATGAGGCAGATATCTCACAGTTCCAAAACTTACGCAACACTTGAGTTTCGCCTGCTGTTGGAAAGTCAAGCATATGTTCTACTTGAATCTACAACCTTATACATACGGGTGTGCAGAAGAATAAGTTGACCAACAACTTAATAAGTATGTATAAGTGCTGATAAAAAGATAAAACTAACATGATTCATGAGTTGTAAACAAACCTGATTATGATAATAAGAAACATCAAACCAAAGAGTCATCTATTAACAGTGCAGCACATGTATTCTGCAGATTCCAAAAGTGAACAATTGAATACATGGGTCTGATTTCAGGTGCAGGAGTTTAGATGGGTTGGATAATATTTTGCTAGTATTTTAGAAAGCTCAAGATGTCAAACCTGTCATGGAATCTGCAGCCCAAGTATGATGTGGTTGATATGAACCCATGGAATCTGCAGCCCAGAATGTCGAGATTGATCTTATGGCTGTTGAGAACGATGGATTTCAAGTAGTTGGTAAAAAGAACAAGGTTGTTAAAAGTGGCTCTCTTGGGAAGACAAAAGGGGCTTTTCAATCTGATGGTTCTTGTGAGCATAGAGTTAGTGTTTTTGACAGGTTACAGGGCTATAAGGATCCCAAATCTGCTTATAAAATGTGTGAAAAATCTGCTTTGAATGGTACTAAACCTGTTTCTGAGCAGCAGGTTGGTGTTTCTGCCCTGAAGGCTTCTGTTGCTGTTGTGAAGGGTACTACTAGTAATTCAAAGGGTGGTTTTGTAAAGATGGATGCTAAAACAGCTACTGGTAGTTTAGGGAATAAGGCTAGTGGTTGGATTATATAACACGTGACTAAGCAAAATCATTTTTGTATATAAAGAAATAGCAGTGTATTTGACGTATGCTATATAAAAGGTAACAGAATAACCTTGATGTTGAATCCTGCTTTTGCACTGGTTTCTAAATAAACATGACTCCCAATTCACGAGCTTTTCCGTCTCTTTCTTTAATTGAAGCTTGACTGTTTAATCATCAGAATTCAGCATCATCAGAAAATGGGAATCTTAATTACATATTCAAGTTACTAAAAATACAAAAAAGAGTGATAGCAGTTCATTCCACCCAGACCCGTCTTATTTTAGCCCATTATAAAAAGATGAACCAGAGATCGAATTATTGTTCCGTGTGTGTTTACTTGATGAAAAAAAAGATCCAGATGCATCATACGTATACCCTAGATCCTAGAGTTAGCAGAAAGCGCGGTTTGGGTAACTAGTCAGTCATTAATTCATCATACTGGGTTCTAGTCAGAAGGGGTGACTTTAATGTGCATCCTCCATCCTTTGACCCCATTGACTTCTTTTCTCTGCACCAGTTTCTTTCTCCATCTTCAATTTATGCTCTCCCATCGCTTCACCAAAGCTTTTTTGTTGCTTCCTAACATCAGTAGGTTCCGCATGATAAAAAATTGGGATGACAATTCAGTCAAACTTCCTCTTTTGGTGAAGGATTGCTACCAATTCATCTAATTAATAACCATGTGGAGAAAACATAAATCATCTAAACCAGTAAGCAAATATGATTATATGAAGCTCCGATTTATACATTATATAACCTAATCTCCATAAAAACCACAGAAATTGGAAAACTGAAACTAAATTGTCATAAAAATCCAGAACAAAGAGACAATGATTCAGACACAAACTATAAACCAAACCTGTTCCCAGTACACCTCCTTTCAAACCTGCAAAACCATTGCTATTACTCCCCCCTAGTCCTGGTTCTTGGCTCATTTTGTTTAGGTCCAACTCACTATTGCTGGCCATATTCTGCTGATTCGTCTCGGCTACTATACGTTTATCAGAGAAGCTTTGTGGCAGTACCTCTCTAGAGAAGAGTGATTGAAAAGCAAGACCTCCCTGTAAGTCAAACACAAACATATACAACAGATTATGGCCACTAGGTTCAGATGTTGATATGTTATATGGTACATTAACTGGCCATTATTATGATGATGGCCACTAGGTTCAGATGTTGGCTGCATTTAGATATAATAGAACCTGTATAAAGAGAAGCATATACCTTCCACAGTGGCCCTCTCCCTTGACCGAGTGGCGCAGCAGCAGCATGATGTGTGGTTAAAGACACGGCTTGCAGATTCAATATCATGTACTCCCATTAACTGATATATTCAGTCCAACACATGGCTTGCTATTTAAATATCATGGCTTATTTGCAACAAGAAATGGACAGATTATTAAAGGGAGAAACATACCAAAAGAAAATATAAAAAAAATAGATCACAGTTTCTTGATTTAGGTTTTAGCTATTCTAAACAATTAGTTCTCAGACCTAACTAAATGCCTCAACTGAAAACACATGGCATGATTAATGATCTGTTACGTAAAAACTTTATCAGCAGAAAGGAACATACAAAATCTGTTATTTTCCATACATATAAATTCTGAAAATTACATAACGGACATTACATCAAACACTTGGTGTGCATCAAAAAGCAGTTGAATAGTATGCATTCAATTCAAAGTTTCAAACCCAATTCATTAAGCTAATCAAAGAACAATAAAACAGCAAACTAAATTAACCTCTCACGTGCAGGACAAAATTTAAGATTTTGAATAATTCGGATGAGATTTTTTGGAGAAAGACTTGAAATTGAAATGGGTTGGTGTAATTGGGTGTTTGTTTAGTAAAAACGAATAGCATGTGAAGAACATTGCTTAAAAAAGAGAAGGTTGTGAAGCCTAACCACCAGCTGGTAGACCTAAACTAAGCTGATGGTAGAATCGAATAGAAGAACTACCTGACCAGTAGAATAACAACATCTCTCATGAGTTCTTTAGAAATAGGGCAAATTGGGGAAAACACATCAGCAATTCAAACGAAACCAAACATCGACATCAAACATACGAACCCAGACAACCTGTAATCAATGAAACCAAACAAACCACATCAGCAATTCAAACCTGTATAAAGAACCCTAATTAGAGACACACGGGATGAATTACATAAAATATGTATAAAGAACCCTAACTCGAAGTCACGGTTTGAAGCCAGGGGGAGAGAAGAAGAATCGAAGCAGCAAATTGGGGGAAAATGTACCACGGTTTGAAGCCAGAGGGAGAGGAGAAGAATCAAAGTCAGAAAATTGGGGAAAACACGGTACTCGAACTCACGATTTGAAGCCAGGGGGAGAGAAAACCGTAGATATGGAGATAGGGCTTTCGTCGAGGGAGATGTAGATATGGAGCGGGAATTTTTTTTTGTGCGAGCGGGAGAGAAAAAAGTAGCAGGCGGGAAACAAAAATTTTGGGGAAAATATCAAAAAAAAAAACATAAGACGACAGTTGTAGATGACGCGCACATTTTAAGTGTACTCCGTGTTTTTTTTATGACAGAAAGTTTATGACGCGCAGTAATGCGCGTCATCTAGCCTTAGGATTTTACAATTCTTGACAGTTTTTTTATGACACTCGTTTTTGCGCGTCATTAAAAATTGTGCGTCATCGTTCGCGCGTCAAGAAAGACCCTTTTTCTAGTAGTGTGGATAAGTTCCATTGCTCATACGTATTATATGGACCGATGTATGAGTTGCCTTACGGGGACATACCAGTCTTTAGCCTTATTTGAATTTAAAAATGATCGGATGAGTGATTAAAACCCTGTCACTGACTAAAATTGCCGTAAAAATAAATAATAAAAAAAAATAGTTTCCCAATCCGCTACATTATAAAAACCCTCCCTAATAAAATAAAGTTGAAGGTACATAGTCTATTTAAGATTTATCGGGTGCATTTAAAAATGACCATTATAACTATTTCATTATCTTAACCCTAAAAAAATTCCATACTAAATTTATTTGTTTCTTAAGTTATTTTTTTATTCATTACTTATGCCCATGTCTTATTCGATTACTAAAAGGCCAGACAATAAGAAGTGAATGTGTATATATGTAAACCACCCTCAATAAAACCAACTCATGAATCTCCTCAATCGTACAAAAAACTCATCACGCCAACTTTGGTCAAGGCTTTGTACCTCACACGAGTTTAATAAGATGACAACCGAAATCCCCAAAACAAACCATCTACCAATCCGACCACCGAACACCGGAAATCGCATAACCGTCCTTAGCATAGACGGTGGAGGCATTCGAGGTATCATTCCCGGTGTCATTCTCGAGTATCTCGAGTCACAGCTTCAGGTACGATTCGATCTCAAACGCATCAAATTATATATTTGTTAGATCATTGTAGTAATATCGATGTCACATCAATCTATATGCAGGAATTAGATGGTGAGAAAGTGAGGCTAGCCGATTATTTCGATGTTATTTCAGGAACGAGCACTGGCGGTCTAGTGACCGTGATGCTAACGGCTCCAGATAAAAATAACAGACCTTTGTATGCTGCTAAAGACATCGTTCCATTTTATCTTGAAAACACTCCCAAGATCTTCCCACAAATAGGGTAAGATGAAAGAAATACGAGGGTGTATAAAAAGTACATATATATGTCTTATTTTTTATATGTTATGATGATGAGTTTTGGGTGTTTTTTTGGAGCAAATTTAGGGGGCCATTTGGTGGGATTATAAAGCTGTTCAAGGCGTTGATAGGACCAAAGTACAATGGGAAGTATCTTAAAAGCCTTGTGACGGGGATACTAGGAACAACGAAGTTAAATGAGACGTTGACCAACGTTGTCATCCCCACGTTTGACATAAAGACAATGCAACCTGTGATCTTTAGTTCATTTCAGGTGTGTTTTCTGGGTCGCCATCTTTTGCTAGCTAATTAGACACAAAAGTAGTAGAATACTTTTTAACACATATTTTGTTTCGAAGTGTTACTTTAATTAATATAGAGCTAATTGCTACAAAATAAAAGGGGCGTAACTTGATTTGGCGTAAGGCGCCTATCAATTTTTAATAGGGACTTATTATCATGACATGATACGATACAAAGTCAAACATGTTTAGGTTTGATTTAAAACTCGAGATTTCATGTCATATATAAGTCGACACGTTTAATTAATGGTTAAAATCATCCTGATTAAACATATTTAACTTCATCTAACGTGTTTATGAGATAATTAAACACTTTTATATTTTTCTTAGTTTTTTAATATAACTATTTATATATCATGTATTGTTAGTTAAGACTTCTACGGATTTTTGTTTTGAATATGTTAAGAATTGTTCTTGAGTGATATATTATTATTAAAATGATTTGGCATATTTTGGTGACCTTTAAACCGGATGAATTCAGCATGTTAAATGATTGTGTTGTGTCGTGTTACTAAACATATAATATTGATCGTGTTAAACATGTTGTGTCGTGTCACACATTTATAAATATATTTGTATTCCGAAAAATGATCACACGTAGTGTTCATGTTTAGTACACACATTAATCGTGTCGTATTATGTCAAACTCATTTAACACATTTAAACCTGTTTTACCAATTTTAATCATGCGACAAAAGTCACAAGGGTTTGTCCCGACTGTCACATCCTAATTTCAACATCCGCATTCGACTCCGTTTTAAACTCATAACGTCTGATTTCCCCTTAATTTTCACGTTTAATTTCTTTACTTTCTACATAAAAACATGTCAATCACTAATTTGAAAAGTTTTAAGAAGTCAATTCCATAATTCTATAAGTATACGACCAATTCAGTTTCTAAAATTGAACTTGAAGAGGTCAATATATATTTGTAATAGTTTATTCAATGAATAAGATATCAGTTTCAATTGTTTTTGTAAACACTATTTATTATTGATTTTCATTTGTCTTATTGAAGATTATTTAGAATATTAAAAACATTTGAACTAGTTTTCGCACGAATGCCTTATTAATTAATAAGTTGAAGCTGTTTACGATCAAATAATAATAATAATAATAATAATAATAATAATAATAATAATAATAATAATAATAATAATAATAATAATAATAATAATAATAATAATAATAACAAGATGCATATCCCGCGCGTTGCAGCGGATAACTTCTTTTTAGAAGTGTACTTTTTTTATTGTTTTAACATAAGTATTAGAAAAAAAAAGAATTTTACGTCATAAGACTGTAGACTATCTTCTAAAAAAGTTAGAAATTTGAATAAGTATAAAACACATAAAAAACAACATGGCTAGTGAACGAAAGTCGAAAGCTTATTGCGGGCCAATTCATGTATTCATTTTTAAATAAATCCATTTATTAAAAACAACCATGGCTAGGGAACGAAAGTCCAAAGCGTTATTGCGGGCCAATTCATGTATTCATTTTCAAATAAATCCATTTATTTGTAAAGGTTTTTTTAAGTGTAACAACTCGGTTCCAACTTCCAATCTACCAAGGAAATGGCATATTTGATAAAATCCGTTGAACAGGTAAGCATCAGTTGTTCTCGATCCCTTTCCATTATGCTCTCTCTCGTTATTTCTCTATTTTCTTTATTAGATCCGTTTGATCAACAACTCTGAGAACAAATCTCCTAGTTTAAATCGTTAATTTGGTCCGAGATGAAATCAGCTGAGTATTAGTCATTATGATCGATGGAGAGTTGCAGTTTATTTTCATATACTATTTATTTAAAAAGCAAGAGTTTCATTCTTTGACAAAAGAAACTTAGCCAAAACAGAAGCTATTATAGGCTTAAACACAACAAATGAAACAAAAAAAACACCAAGATAAAATCGTTTCGTTCTTGAGAATTTAAAAGATATGAAGATGAAGTAATCTAGAAGCTAGAAGAAATGGAGAAATCAAATTAATGGGGAAATCGAGAAATGCTACCACCGCCACTCAGCCGTTGTTCCCTAGCTACCACGCCACCTTAGTCGTTGGTCGTTAACAACAATCTTGTCATCGCCGCATTCGTTATCCAATTTCTTAAAGAAGAACCCAAATTTGTATTTGTAAAGTAATAGAAAAGTAGTATCTATTTGGAGACAGAGAGAGAAATAAACGGGTGGACATGGGTGTGATCACGAGAGAGGTTGAAAAAGTAGTATATGCTTGGAGAGAAAGAAAAAAGTAGGTGGACATGGGTCTGGTGAGGAAAGTAATTATCCAAACAACCAATTAAAATTAAACATCCTGTATTGTAGGACAAGTGTAACAATTCTATTTGTTAAATGAAGTAAAGTGGTTTACCTCACATTCCTCTTAATTTGAAATGTTATATATATAAATAATAATAATAGCATGTTGTTAATTATATTTGAACTGAAGGTGCCAAGAGAGGCGAGCACGAACGTACAATTATCGGACATATGCATAGGTACGTCTGCGGCACCAACGTACCTCCCAGGGCATTACTTCGAAAACGGTGATCGAGAGTTCAACCTTATTGATGGTGGGATTGCAGCTAATAACCCGGTATGTTAATTAGATTAATTATGCATAATAGTACAACTGTTTATGAAATTATGAATGGGGTACGTACAGTTAACCCCTATGCACGCAAAAGGACGTATGTGCGTACCTCTCAAACACATGGACGTATTTTGTGTATCGAAAGTATAGTATATACGGTATAGCTTGGTTGTAAAATGATAGTTTTAGTTTTTAACTAAATGTCATTAATTAATCACCTAACACCCTAAAATCTCTTTACGAAATCTAACGTTCTAATGGAGGTGGTCCACGAGTATTTACCAATCCATCACTAACTGATTAGCCCAATAAACCTCTTTAATACCCAAGACGGACTACAGTTCTTAATATCGCCAACCAAGGCAACAACGAAGGTGATCCCAACCCATTGAATCTATGAAGAATATGTCCCTTATCAGAAGTTTTGGTCAGAATGAAGATGACACTAACCCTGGCAAAGAAGAATGTATGTTTGTGAACAAAGTTATTAGTGGAGTTACCATTCAAGTGGACGATCCAAGGAGAGAAACATGCGATAATGATCATGAGTATGTGAAGATTTAGTCCAAATTGATGTTTTGAAGCTTGCATGAAACTTGAGGATAAGTTTTCTTTTAACATAAGAGTTTGTTGTAGGAGTACTGAAGAATCAAGATATGCATGGGTTGAATTATCTTTCAAATATCATTTGACTTTTGAATGGCTTTTGGATTTTTGTTTTCTTTAATTATTCATTGCTATCTTTACCTCTTTTTTTAGTTAACTCTTGTCTCTCTTTTGGCAGACGTTGGTTGCTATAGGGGAAGTTACAAGGCAAGCTATGAAAGAAGATCCCAATTTCTCCCCAATCAAGCCTTTAGATTACGGGCGATATCTGGTTATATCACTAGGGACAGGCTCAGAAAAGCAAAAGCAACAATATAATGCAAAAATAGCTGCCAAATGGGGAGTGCTTGGGTGGTTGGTCAATAACGGTTCGGCCCCATTGATTGACGCTTTCACCCAATCCAGCGCCGACTTGGTTGGTTTTCATAATAATGTGGTATTCGAAGCCCTCAATTCTCTTGGTTGTTATCTTCGCATTCAGGTATAGTTCTCTAATCTTTAACACCGCTAAATTTAATTTTTACACACACATATCTTGACATATGATGATCGAGTTGAGTATATATAAAAAATGATCATGTGTTAACAAAAGCGTAGTTTTTTTAAAAATAAATATTAGAGAATATGAATAATTATGAAGAGTTAATCAATAAATTTGCTATTAATAATGTTAAGAGATCTGACTTAGAATGTCATTTTAAAACTATAATTTGCTTATGTTTATTGTTCTTAATTTTTCTTTATTTAAGAACTTTTTCTATTTTTAATTTTTTTTTCAGAAGCAACCTATTTTTTAGCTCGAACATGACTCATAAATCCTCAGCACCGGTCATGTTCACTAACTCTATTATAATCTAAACGTGTTTATTCGATCTCTACTCTCCTCTTAAATATAGGATGATACATTGACCGGAGACTTGTCTTCGGTGGATATAGCAACGAAGCAAAATTTGGATGACTTGGTGAGGGTTGGTGAAGGGTTGCTAGACAACCTGGTCTCTCGGGTGAATTCCGATACCGGAGACTTTGAACCAGTCCCAAATGGTGGTTCGAACCGTGAAACATTGATCAGGTACGGCTAACACGTTACCAAACCGCATGCACATATATAGTAGCTAGCCTTTTATAATTAAACCGGGTATAATATTAATTCATTTTTTATTCTTTTTCCAAAATGCATGTAGGTTTGCAAAAGAATTATCAGAGGAACGGAAACTGAGGGAGTCGAATTATACCCATGGTAGAGTGCTTAAATGAACTCATTTAATTTGTTCATTATATATTATTATGATATCATTCTGGATGTATGGCGACTAGATGTGTGCTTAAATCCTACATAGTGTGCGTTTGGTGACTTTAACCGTTAAAAAAATAAAATCGTTTATGTGTTTGTAAATTGTAATATATATGTGTACGTTCGATCATAATGGATTATAAATAATTAAGTTGTTATTAAAAATAATGGATTATCGAAAATATCTTAATGTAAAAAGAGTTTACAATGCGTTATCCTTTGATGTAACTGGATAAATACCCAATTAGTGCTCATCTTTTCTGGTAAACTAACTTCGTTTCAGGAATAAATACCCAATTAGTGCTCATCTTTTCTTGGAAACTAACTTCGTTTCAGGAAGACATAAATCCATAATATAATATCAATATGTCATCATCTTTCCTAACGAAAGCTTCTTGAATTTAATATGAGAAAAAGATTATGTACGTTAGATAATCAAAGAAATTATCTCCTCTATAAGATAGTAAACAAGATAATACTTGGTAAAAAAGACAAAGATGATCGTCGTTGACTTTCTTTGTCATGTTGTAGCGTGTCTATCCTTATCGGTATGTTATTTTTCTTTTTATCTCATTTGGACCTTCAGTTGTGCTATCCCTTATGGTTCACTTTATGTTGTTGATCTCTCTATAATATTTAAAATTGGGAAAATCATCAAAATGACCCTCTTTGACTAAGAAAATGCTAAAATGACCCTTCACTTTTAGCTTTGCTGAAATGACCCAACACCTCTTCACCAATAAGCATCCTACACCTGACGAATTTAGCCTACAAGGTGACAACTTAAGCCAATGGAAATCTGACTTGTGTCCCCCCCCCCCCTTACAAGTTGCTTACCAATGGGATCCATCTCTCAATCATTGAACATCAGTCCCCCCCCCCTCTCTCCCATGCATCTAGTTAGATTGCGACACGTGGGGTTTCAGTCGGCTACTAAGCCGTAATTTAAATTAGTCTACCGACCAACACAAGCCTCGAGATTGCTGAACCTCTGTGAGCCAGCCACGTGGATATTTTTTTAATGGAATTGATAGATTTCAGTAACTTAAGGTGCTTTTATAAATAAAAGAATATTTTATAAAATAATATCTCATTTATCTTCTCCATCAGTCATTTCTTATCATGTCCTTCATCTCCTCCATATCCGCGTCCGTCGCCGCCTCCTATGGTGCCAGTGGCCGAAGTTTTCTGCTCATCGCTACCGCCATGATCACCACCTGGTAGCTTCTCCTTGATCTTCTCAACCACACCCTTCTTCTTCCTTCTGCCCCATCTTCATCATCCTCCGACTGCATAATTATTAATTAATCACAAGTCCACAACACTTGTTAAGTATCATTTAATATTGTTAAAAACGTAGCATCCCCTATTAATTCATTGGTTAATTTACTCATAGAGCTAGAACTATACCACTCCTAGAACGGTGGAGGAATCCCTCGGTGTCGGCACCACCATGTTTCAGTAAGTTAAGGTGGATTAATTTACGGGGATAATTATTGTTATTAGTTAGTTTATTTTATAAAAAAAAATCCACGTGGCTGGCTCGCAGAGCTTCAACAATCTCCAGGCTTGTGTTGGTCGGTGGACTAATTTACTGCTTGGTAGCCCACTGAAAACCCACGTGTCGAAATCTAACTGGAAGGAAGGGGAGCCCAAGGAATGTTTAATGATTGGGAAATGAGTCCTATTAGTAGGCAACTTGTCAGGGGGGAAGACACGAGTCAAATTATCATTGGCTTAAAGTTGCCACATGGTAGGCTAAATTCGACAGGTGTAGGATGCTTATTGGTGGAGAGGTGTTGGGTCATTTCAGCAAAGCTAAAAATGGAGGGTCATTTTGGTTTTTTCTCAGTCAAAGATGGTCATTTTGATGATTTTCCCTTTAAAATTTGAATTTTGTTTTTTTCTTCACGTTTTGGCACCTCTTGCTTTTTTCTTGATATCCATACTTATGTGTGTATTTTGTTATTTTGATTTCGTATGTTTGTTAATGATTTTGTGATGACTGATGTGATGTGTAAAGTTGTTTTATTTAGGTTCTAACTTTTATTTTGCTTATTATCATGTGAAATCAAGATTGACATCTTTGAAATTGCTTAATTAACTTTACACCATAATTTATTACGCTATGTTTCCCGCCGTAACACGTGGGGTTCATAATTACATTCTTTGTTTACTACTAGGCGATATGTGCGGGTCTCATGAAAAAATAAATAACACTGCTAGTTTTTCATATATCAAATGTTCTTACGGCTAGCATTTATTCCGCTACCGTGATAAGCAGAATTCATCAACGTTACCAACTCTACAATTAAACTATTGCAATATGGTCTTTTAAATACTAAGTTTTTATTCTTTTGATTTTTTAACAGAATTATTTCTTATTCATCTTTTAATATTTAAATTTTTCACTGTATATTTTTTGCTTATTTTACAAGTAATTAAAAATGGACTTCTTCTACAAAAACGTAATGGTCCAATGGTATTTGTTAATTAGTATCTTATCCAGTTAATAATACGCCATTAATGTCAATGCTAATTGTTTGCACGTAGGGAATGAATATGACCAATATAACATACGTAATAATTAATATAACTTGTTGGTCGACGAAAACTATGATGTTTTAATATACATGTTAAATCAATGTCTTCGGACTAGAATTGAACTTGTATAATATAAGCAATAAGCATTATAAAAAAGAAGCATATAAAAAGACGATTACAACTTCTATCTTGGAATTAAAAAATTCATACGTGATGGTTGTTTGAATCTTGTAATGTGTAAGAGCATTTTTTTTTAATGGCGTGTAAGAGCATGTTGGTAATTTTATTTTAAAAAATAAGATTTTTATTTAATTTGGATATAAAAATAATTATTTTATTTTTATTATTAAGTATTTCGTTTGTGTTTCTCTATATGAGAGGATCACAACGACCTAAATGATGTCTAAAATTGAAGCTAGGATGAATGAAATATCGATGATCAGAGTTTTGTTGTGGATTAAGCTTAGATATTGTACTTGAACTTATCTTATATTGGAAGACAAATAAACCTTGAAGTGGTTTATAAGGACATGGATTTTTGGAATTGTATTCCCATATAACCACACACCCAGTGTTGAAAATTATAACGTTTGTCAAACATATTACACACATGCAAGTTGGCATGTTTGCCTATCCCACATTGGTGGGGGAAGAAAAATGCAATTGGTTTACGTACATGCCTTGAGTTCTTGTTAACCTTTAAAGAATTTGTTAAAGGAAAAGGCTAAGCCCACATGGGCGCCGAGAGGAGGCGAGACATGAGTTTCGCGAATGGGCGCACTTCGACGCTGCACCTGTCACTAGGAGCTAAGGAGCTCTTATTTTTGGCTAGGATGGTCAGTGTTCGGATAGTGTTGATCTGTAACTAACTAACCGATAACCAACTCTGAGAGACTTGGTGGATGGATAACTACCTACTCGTGATTATCAGCGAGTCTCCTGATTCCAGATTTTTCGCTAAGTGTTGGTTTTACAACTATAAATACAGGCTCTCTGCAGCCAGTTTCTACTCACCAAAAATTCGAGATAGCTCTATCCTATCTGTTTCTGATCACTGCTTCTTTGATGTTCTTAACTTCCATTGTTGTTGGACGTTCAGACCATAATTGCATTATATCCTGGGAGTTTACGTTGAGGAGAGAGCATTCAAGGGTGTAAAATCCTTTAAGGACATGAACCATTTCGTGCAGTAATTCTCCAAAAACAAGAAACAAATTAGGTTGGCTTTACGTTTATATATTATTGTTTAACTTGTTCGATAATGGAACAGTCTCCTTTTCCCTTCTTATAATCAGTTTGATCGTGTAGGACCAAACTGGTTTGACAAATTAATAACTCGGTAATTATTTTTTTTTGAACGGCCAACGAATAGAATAAACCCAGGTACTTCGTACGGGGTGACCCAATGGCTAAAGGCCACCGCCAGCTGGCCCAACCCAGCCGTACGGAGCCCTTAAGCGTCCATGTGACTCCAGTTCCGGGGGAAAACCCGCTAACCCGCCCGCCCGTAGGCACAACGGCGAATTAACGGTAAAACCCGGTCGCCTCAAGGATCGAATCCGGGTCTCCCCGGATCTCCTATCATTGGCCTCCATACCAATGGACAAATAATGTCATTAGTGAGGATAGAACTTGGGTCCCTAGGAACACAAGCGAAAGCCTCAACCAACTCCACTAGATGCCATTGGTTCGGTAATTATTAATTAATTAAATCATTTAACAGTTTGATTTAAATAGATTTTCAACACCCAATGGGTGCCCCAAGGAATGCGAAGCACCCCCAACTCGCACACGCACATGTGCGTGGCATGGGCGATTGTGGTGTTTTGATGGCGCACTTTGCACTTCGCTCGCATCGCCACGAGTTGCCTTATTATTTTTGGGTTGATAAGGACTAGTTCCTCCAGACTCAAGTCTCGTGTGGTTCTTTCGGAATAGTTGTTCAGGACCAGTTCTCTTGGACTCGTGTTTCGCATGGTTCCTCCAGAGTGGTTCTTTCGGAATAACTTGACCCTTGAATTCCTGATCAGTTTGACTGATCAATTTAAAATGAGTTACTCAGGCGTTAAATCCATTGACTGAACAATTACAGAGTGCTCCTACATCCCTATAAATAGAGGGATTCGATTCTGGTTTACATACACCAAAAACACAACTTAAACTGCCTTTTAGAGCAGAAGAATTTCCTGCGTTCTCACAGTTTTGTGCTATCATCTCATGTATAATGTCGGGTGCTAGGTTGACTCCGGCAGTACACACTGCTTTGGCTGTTGTACCCTGGGAAACAGACGGGTTCAACTGGGTGGCCCGAAATCTGTTTTAAATGACCTCTGTTGAACAGAGAGCCTCGGCCACCCTTTCTACAACCTGTTTAATTTTCTCTTCTTATCTTTTGTTTATGTTTACAATTTTCTTCAAAATTTTGTTTGTATTTCTTTCAATGAAATCGTTTGTTTATGATTCTGTAATTCTTGTTATATTAATAATATTTTAATTTTCTGTGAAAGGTGTTCCTACAACATCTACAACATAAGACGAAACAGTATCTTCAAATGTAACATCAATTTCTTGCACATCAGATTTCTATATATTCATATTTTAGAGACGTACATTTATTCTCTCTTAGAGCACTCATAGCAGACAATGTTGCAAAAGTCGGTAGGCGCTGCCAAGTCGGTCGACTGGGGAGTTAAGAGTACTCGACTTAGGCGGGGAGTACTCGGATATAGTAAATTATAACAAAAATAATATTTGAGAAATTATATATGTGTCAAATACCATAAACTTATTAATATTCATAACCAAATACGTGAATATATCATTAGAATACATGTCCAAAACACATGAGTAAAATGACTAGCAATTAAAAAGGTTTAAAAGACACTCACTAGTTAATTTCCGGACAGTTTGATTGATTTTTCCCAAGTTTGACAAAGCCTTTTATAGTTTGTTTAAATTTAATTTTAGTTATTTATATCTTTTCTTAAAAAATTAATCTTATTTTGAATTTTTCCGAGTTTGGCCGGTTTTTTCTGAGTTTGACCGACTTTTTCTGAGTTTAACTGACTTTTTTCGAGTTTGACCGATCTTTCCGAGTTGCTCCGAGTTTGACCGAGTCCAACTTGCTCAACTGATTTGCTCATAGGTGCCTCCGCAAGCCTCCAAGGTCCATAGTAGTCTCCGCCTAGGCGGCTACATAGGCTGAGTTTTACAACACCGATAGCATGATATGCATACATCCTTTATCCTTATAACTTGGAGAAAAAATTATAGAATCGTTTTAGTTTGATGATCCATCAGCACCTCTAAAATAAAGATCAATTTTGAAGAATCTAAAGGAAAATATATATATATATATATATATATATATATATATATATATATATATATAGGGGTTGGAATGGTTAATAACCCAACCTTATTGAAATAACCAAATAACTTGTATTCATTGGTTGAAAAAAATCTGGATACACAAGAGCTTGCCACATGTCCATCTTTTTTTATAAATAAAAAAGGGCAAAATAGTCTTTCTACACAACCATATAAACCACCCCCTTCATTTTAGAAAGCCTATAACTTTTTTATACCTTGTCGGATTTTTATAAAAATTACACCATTAAACTCGTCGCATTTTTATCTTTAATTCAAGTATAGTCTCGACGTTTTTTGTTACCGTTTTTTCAGACGTGCTGTGTAGCACTAATGTTACACCTACTAATGTCATTGTTACAACTATTAATTGTGGCAAAAATTAAATTCATACACTCACAATAGGTAGCATCAATGTTTTTACTAAAGTACAATTGAATATGCATATATTACAAACCATAAATGCATCAATATGCATATAAACACTGATGCTAAACCAATTAACAGTGGTGTGATAATCAGTAGCACCAGTGGTATCAAGATTCCATAAAAATTAATTGAATGTATAAATAAATAAACTATGATGCTAATACAATTAACGGTGGTGTGACAATCAATAGCATCATCGGTGCTATCAAGATTCCATAAAAATTAATTGAATGTATAAATATATATACAACTGACAAGTTAACATGTAATAAACTAAAACGCAATGATATAAAAAACACAGTAACACAATTATCGTAAAAATTCTATAGATTTTGGAAAACATAATCGGAGATTCAGAGTTTTTGAAGTTATAAACTTGGGTCTACCTCTTGAGTATTCATCAATCATCATCATCATCTTTCAGTAAAATCAAAACATGGAAAAAGTATCATCAGACCACACCCTAGCTCCAAAACGGAAAATGGGAAGGAAATCTGAAAAAAAAATCATAACCTATCAAGTTGGGAAGCTACCCCCCGGAATCGAGACACATGTCGCCGGAATCGCATTTGACCTCTTCCTTCTCTCCCACTCACCACCAATCTGCATCTGTATCACCAAAATACCCATCATCGGAGCACCCTAGGTCCGGTACCTCGTCCCCCGGCCCCTAATTTAGCCCGTCGGACCCCTAATAAAAAATCTTGCGTCGCCGCTGAGAATAAGAGAAGGGGAAACAGTATCATTGGACCACCAATAGGTCAGGTACCTCGCGTCGCCTCTAATTTAGCTCGCCGGAACCCTAATCGGGTTCTTGCATCGTCGTTGAGAAGGAGAGAAGGGGAAACAGTGCAGGGGGTCAAAAAGAGATCGGTGACGGAGATAAGCCGGTCGATGACGGAAATTGATGGCGATCGGTGACGGAGATGATGTGGGTGCTGTGAAGGCGGAGTAGGGTTGATTGGCGGTTCGGTGAAGGCGGAGGAGGTGTGAACGATGGATACCAAAATGGTGGTCAAATGGGGGTGTAAGTGATTTTAATGGGGTATTTGAGAGGAAATTACCAAGGTACCTCCTGGTTGATCTCCAGCCACACCAAAAAAAAATTAAGACCATTTAAGCCACACAATCTCTGCAAAAAATTGAACCATTGGATCAAACCCAATATTAAAGAAGAGCCCTTAGATGATGGTTATTAGGTTATTGCTATAGTGTATGGTTATTTATAATTCCCATTCCTATATATATATATATATATATATATATATATATATATATATATATATATATATATCCATATATGTACGTTAAATTGAAAATAAACAGATGACACGAAACCCAAAGACCATTAATTAACAAACGATACCCTTAACAAATCATTAAACGCTTACAGTATAAGTTATATAAAATAAAAACAATAAATTAGGCCAGTAAAATTACAATAACAGATGACACGAAACCCAAAGACCATTAATTAACAAACGATACCCTTAACAAATCATTAAACGCTTACATTATAAGTTATATAAAATAAAAACAATAAATTAGGCCACTAAAATTACAATAACAGATGGCACGAAACCCAAAGGCCATTAATTAACAAACGATACCCTTAACAAATCATTAAACACTTACAATATATGTTATATAAAATAAAAACAATAAATTAGGCCACTAAAATTACAATATACCTTACAACAATTGTTCACGCCTCTTCAGTTGTATTATTTTACATTCGTAGTGTTTAAACTATTTATAATTAGAAAATGAAGCAGAGTAATGCAACGATTGTTTAACTCATTATAAAGAAAACACGGTGACATTGCAGCCAGATTTGTAGTAAAAAAAATCATGATGTCACCATGTTTTCATTGAAAATGGTGGTATCTCAAAGTTTGATTCGAATACACATCTGGCTGCAATGTCCCTCGTTTTCTTGAAAATGACTTTAAAAGCTATTGCATTACTCTCTTCACTTTGTAATTATAAAGAGTTCAAACGCTAAAAGCGTAAAATAATAAAATTGAAGAGGCTTGAGTTAAACAAAGAGCCTCGTCCAACCCGTTCCAGGAACTCTGCCAACAAACTTCGTTTAGCCGCAGAGTCTTTGCCGCGACGGTCTCGATGGCTTCTCGAAAATTCTTTGTAGGTGTTGGCACCTAACTCACTACGCATAACGTAACATTTGTACCGTTGTACAAGGCTAGCCATCTGGCTTGTGCATCGTTTCTTAACGGCTGCAACCCCTTGTCAAGATCACTATTGTTGGTCTTAAAGTAAAACCACATATTGTTGGTATTATCATACCCCATATCTTGCATGATTAATGCCATATAAGAAAACCTTAACGTATTAGTGTCTAGGTAGTCAACGCGAGTATGTACACCACCCTCGTATGACCTCCTTGGTGAAGCTGTGAAATGATCTGAATGAAAAATCATTAGGGTGTAATAATCTAGATGTCGTGAGTATACTGTTGGGATTTACAGTGGTTGTCCGGGTTACCGATTTTAATTTTATTAAAACCGATTTAGTAAATAAATTAATACTAGATTAATTTAGCAACGGAAACAATTTAATTTAAAACACGCGGACGTAACTGTAACATGATCAATCATCATACACGTCAAACACAAGAAAAATATTTATTTAAAATAAATAAATAAATTAAATTAAATATCTAAATAATTTAGATATACCTTGGCGGAATCCGAGCAACCGCTCGAGACTCCCGGATTCAACGGGCTCGCGCTAGGACGAACTAAGACATCTGACTCGAACCTGCGAGACAGATCATCAACGGCAGCGGCGGTAGTGGCGGCGGCGGTGGTAGGGATACCACCGGTGGTGGTGACAAAACATTCTCCGTCGGAATAGCGACCGGAAGAGTCCCCACGAGGATTTCGTCACCGGTGACCGACGGTGACACGGTGGCGGTAGCCAGCGGGTACAGGGGCACGAGCCACGACGAGGGGACCGGGCGCGGTGGCCTCGGCTGCGCTGGTAGCTCGAGGACCACCGGCCGGTTGTTGCGCGGTGGCGCGGAGGAGGCAGCAGCGGCGTCGGCGGCTCGGGCTGCGGCTTCGGCTTCGGCTCGGGTTGTGACTTCGGCTCGGGCTGCGACAGCTTCGTTTTCGAGGCGGGCACAAATGCTGGCGAGACGGGGATCCATCAGAAATACGGAGGATCACGGTGGTGGTGTCGGACGGTGGTTGGCGGCGGCCGGAGGGGGTGGAGCGTCGGTTACGGTCGACGAAGGGGAGAGAGAGAGAGAGATTTAGGGTTTGTGACTTGTCTAACAATTTTACTCCTCTCTCTTTATTTTAATTAAAAAATCGCGGACCGGGGCTCTGACGGACTGGGCCCGGTCACGATTTCCTTTGGTCCACCAAACTGATCCGTCTGTTAATCCGGTAACAACTGATCAGTCCGATCCGTCTATTTATTTCAGGAGCATTTTTAGCCAAAAGTTTTGTCGTTTTAATTAAATAAATAATTAATATTTATTTAATTAACCATTTAGTTCGTTTAATACTAATTAACAATTAAATAGATTTAATAATCCGTTGACCAAACACCAAACACCAACGCGAAACAAAAATAAAAACATAAAATAAAATAAATTAATAGAAAGCTAAAAATTAAAACTAAAAAGTAAAAAATACAAATTATAAATATAAAGCTTATATATTAATTTTAAATGGGAGTGTTAATAATTCATTTAATTATCTTATACCAAATGAAACGATTTCAAAACGATCGTTTTAAATAAAACGATCGTGAAAATGAGTTTTTTTAGTAGAAATGGGGATGTCTATAGCCGGAGCCTAAACCTTTGATAACTTAAACTATAAAGGTTAAAATTATAATTTACTCAAAAACTACATTCATTAATGTGTGTCAAGAAAACTAAAGAGTAATTTAAGATTGGATACAAAATTTATCATGTTGTAACCGAGTCATTTTCTAATTAAAAAATTCGTTCAAAAGTAAACTGACCAAGTTTGGAGAGTAACTTTTATGGAAAGTGAATAAATTTTTTAAAAATAAAGATGAATTTTTTTTAATGATAAATTTAAATCACTGACGAGGGTATTATCCACCCACCCCAATTATCTCCATTTCCCATTATAACTATCCAAACCTATAAATTTATAATATACACTTTATAAATTTTCAAGCACGACAAATGCTAAAAAAAACTTCAATACCGTCCTAAACAAATTACAATTATTCAAAAAAATAACAATATAAGTTTTAATCAAATTATATTTATCCAAAACAAGCTACATTGAAATGTTATATGCACCAAGCTCTTCATCATCTAGTGTGAGTGCATGACAGGTGACTTAAGTTTTAAAAACCGATTCAACTAGTGGCTCGGTTTCGGTTTCGACCGTTTAAACCGTAAAAACCGTTGGGTCAAAAATTAGCAAGGAATTAGACTAAATTGGACACATCCGAACCGGCTTATCCTTCGATCGCCGGTTTAATCGGTTCAACCGGCTGGTTCAAAGCGAGTTTTAAAACATAAACTTGGCTAATAGGTAATACCCAAGAATTGAATATAAGATGATGTACTACTCACATGTGTGCGTATAAAAGTATATTATCACACTTAAATATTTGGATACAACAATTTAAGAGTTAAAAATGTTTAAATTAAAAACGGACTTTGGACTTTTAACCGTCTTGTTTGAAAGTTCAACTTATGCATACTCTCATATATACCTTTAAAGTTTGTTTGGTACATAGAATAGATAGGAAATTGAATTAATGATGAAATGGAATGGTTAAAGAAATGATACGAATTACCATTTTATGGTCCGGTTTAATTATACTATAAGAATGAAATTAGTTATTACTTTGTAATGTTTGCTAGATAGTAAAAACAAAGTAATAGAATACAATTGTACGACATTCTATTCATAGTTGCTAGATTCATTATATTTCTTAAAATTGTATTTTACTTTTTTATTTAATTTTATCTTATTTTTTATTTTTATTTTTCTTATTTTATATTTTTCTATTTTATTTTCATTTTCATTTTCATTTTATTTTTTTATTAAATTTTATTTATATATATAGATATTTTTTTATTATTTATTCTTTATTTTTAATTTTTAATTCTTAATTTTTTATTTTATAAATTTTAAATAAAATAATCATATTGAATAAAAATATTATATTTCATTACTTGAAGGAATAGAAATAAAAAAAAAACACGCATCCCTCAAGGAATGAAAACATTAAAAAAAGAGAGGCAATCACAATCCTTATGTAATGGTCCATTTCATTTCCAAGTGCTACCAAACATCTAATATTTTCATTCCGTCCTAATAATGCATTTAATTCCACTCTTCATTCACGCATACTTTATTACGCACATAACTTCAAAATTGACAATTAGATGGGAAGATCATGATGGAACAATAGTCTGATCTGTTATTTAATTTGTGATTTTTTTTCTCATTCCTAGGGCCGACCCAATGAGCCAAGTAGGTCAAGCATTGACTTGAGGCTCTCAAAATTTTAGGGCCTCTATTTTGGAAATCTGATCCAGAAAACCGATATATTAATATGATGTGTTAGAAAACTTAACAAGTTGTATACCAATTCAACTGGTAATAGTGTTTAGGAGAAAGTTCTCATGCTCTGGTTCGAAACCTGTTTGCAGAGTTTTCTTTACCTTTTTCCACTCTAAGGCTCTAATTATTGTTTTATTTCTCTCGACAGTGGAGACATTCCAGATAAGTTATATGAATGTTCCCCCAATAAGCTAAACAATTTTTTTAGGGGCTCACTATCTTTCTAAGTATAAGCTATACAAAAAAGTTTTTTTTTTATTTTAATTTTTTATATTTTTCTAACAATTTATTTTTATATAAGTATGTTTTTATAAATCTAAATTTGTTTTTTTCTTCCTTTTGCAATCATTTAATTTGTACCATCCTTTAAAACTTGATTTAAATTCTTTTTATGGGTATAAATTCAAATTCTTAATGTTCTAATCTGATGGAATTATGACACATAAAGACGAATGAGACTATATTATCCTCATTCGAGTTTAGTTGTATTGAATGCTTGATTTATCTTGATGGTTGCGCATTTGGATTTTAATTTGCAAATCGAAATAATGATACTTCAACGCTTATGGTTCATAGTCGATCTTATTTTGCTTGCATAAACATGGCACCGTTTCTTTTATAGTAGCTCAAAAGATAATTTTGTATTGATCGTTTTATATTTATTATACAATAATACTATGTTAATTTGGAATAAAAGATTATGAATTGAGTTATTCAGAAAATTCAAAAGAAAAGTAAGACTCGTTGCCCTTAATTTTAGAGTTTGGTTGGGACCTTAAAAAAGCTTGAGCTGGCTCTTACCATCCTAAGCATGTGACAAAGTTGGTGTGATAATGATACATGTTGATGTCAAAATCGATTATAATAATAACAATAATAAATAAAAGTAAAGAAAGTTATTATTTAATCTCATTCTTACTAATCGTTGTGTTATTATTCAATCTCATCCTTACTATTACTATTATGTGTTATCCCATTTCTTTTTTCTTTTTCGTTAATCGCATCCTCTTTTTGTTCGAAATGGATAGTTTGATGGTAAAGTAATGACTCTTTAACTAAAATGTTGTGGTTTTAAATCATGCAAAATGTAGGTGTGGTGATTTAGCCGTTTAAAAAAATAAATAAAGTTAATATATATTACTTAACAACCAAGCCAATTAAATAAGAGCTACTATTACCTATGATAATATCGTTGTCCTTTAAGATAACCATCTTTATGTCATCTACAATTGACTTTTTCACTCAATCTTGAGTGCAAACCAAAGCTTTGACAATGTTAGTCAACAACCTTGTTCTATAAGCGTCTAGTATATAACTGCTAAACACCAACTCGGATGCGACTGTGGAAATTTAAATTCACAAGATATCTAACAACAAATATATGTAGTTGTTAATTACAAAAAATGTAACAAATAGTGTAAAAATACCGAAAACAAGTGGCTAAAAACAGAAAAACAAAAGACTAAACTAAGAAGGGAGAAAAGAATTGAGCGGTTTGGAAGGAGGACTTTGGCTGGATTTTAAAGGAAAAATCCATACTTGGGCACGGGTTGTGCTCATCAGAGCAAGGGTCGTGCTTGTCAGCCTGCGGTATCTTCGAGGGGTCAGAAGCACGGGTCTTGTTAGTCAAGTGGCACGGGTCGTGCTTATTAGCTTCTAGAAGAAAGTAGCCTGTCTGAACCTTGCTGAAGTGGGGCACGGACCGTGCTTGGGGAAGCACGGCCCGTGTCTTGGCCAAAAAACACAAATCTTCACATTTTCTTCATGTATCCTTATTTTTGTCTTCTTTTGTGACTTAACCTAAAATAAGCTGAAAAGCCAAAAAGATAACAATAATGTATTGTTATGTTAATAGTTTGTCATTTTTAACCCGAAATGTGAGAAATATTTTATATAAAAATATGTATAATTTGACGTATATCTATACGTTTCTTTTAACCGTTGCTATTGCCTTCGGAGATCGAATTAAAATATTGAGGTCACGTTTTAAATGTGTTACAATCAATGGTGAAAGGTAAGTCTAGCAAAATTAGTGTCGGTGGATTGAAAGTCAAGACTAGAAGGATGACTAGCAAGGAGACGAACAATGAAGCATATTAGTCTGTGCATCTAAGTGATAATGAGCCTCCGACAGTCCGACATCTGATTAGCTTTAGTAGAGAGTTGAAAATGAACGGCTCCAAGGATTGATCTCTGATGGTATCGCAAAGGCTTTTTCCAATCTAGTCGCAAGGGAGAAAAGGTAGGGCAAAACTCATGTCCATTCTGAGAGGCCTAGTCAGACTGAGGAAAGTAGATCTGGAAGGAGTTAGTCAAGAAGAAGCACGCATAGTAGGAACATGTCTGACCACACTAAGTCAACTGCTAGCACTACTCACCAAAGTAGGAGAAGGGTTGAACGTAACCGTGACAACTATGATGTGTCAAGAGGATCTGGTTGGTCAGAATTTGGTTCAAGAGATGTTTATGGCGTGTGAACCTGGTGTCTTCAAAGGAGATAAGAGTGCTACCGATGCTCTTATCTGGTTAGATGTGATCAAAGTTGTGTTAGACATCGATGACTGTGCAGAGAGGGGGACAATGTGAGGTTCGACTCTCAGTCATTTAAGGGAAGCTCTCTATCATGGTGGAAGACGGTGTTGAGTAATGTGACAATCCGACCCATCAAGTGGGACTCGAGCATCAAAAACCGATAAAAGCCGGTAAATTGGGAATCACATATGTAGGCGTAGTATGTCAATTAAGGTATTAGTGGAGTCTATTAGCCTTGAAACACATCATAAACATCACACACAAGGTTGAGTCTCGAAACATTGGTAATTAACTAAAACATGATAGGTGATACAACTTACGTGCGGAACTGTTGCGTGAATTTAATTGTGCAATCATCTTACAATATATGGCATGTTTATACTTGATTTTATTGTATTCAATGTGATGAATATGATGGTGAATTAATAAAGTGTGAAAACATAGAAAACCGTGACCAAAAATTCGAAAAACAGACATAACGGGGACCGGTCAACAAAATCAACCAGAGGAGGTTGACCAGGCGCTTCGCGGACCATGAAATTGGCCTATCAGGATCCCCTGACGGTCCGCGAAACCTTCATATCGGGAAAACCCTAAATTTTCACTATTTAAACGATCTTAGCCCCCATTTATCCATTCTTACAGCCTCTAAAACATTCAATCAGACCCTACCTACTGTCCAAATCATACTTAGCCTCTAACCTCAAATTTTGGGTGTTAAATCAAGAAACCGAGCTTGTTTTTTACCATCGATCGTCTCTATATATCGTAAAATGTGATTTTTATGATCTTGATGATGCTCCATGCTTAGATCTAGGGTTTGCAAGCTTGCATGAGGATAAAGATGTGAATGTGTGATTCATGTCATGGATGCTTGATAATGTTAGATCTAGGGTCGACGTACGATAAAGTTGATAAGTTTACATGAAATCTTTGAAAAAAATCTGATTTTTTTATGTTCATGCATGATAGATCTAGGGTAAAGGTGGTTGATTGATCATAGATCTATGGTACAGTTGTATGATTGGTGTTAATGGATGTATGGCGCATTATAAAGTTGCAATCTTAATGGTTGAATGCATGAAAAGTAATTTATTTAAATAAATATGTGATTTTATCGCATGGAAAGTGATCGTAGGTTGATATAACGCGCATACATGCTATTACGAACACTTGATATGACTTGAAATATGCTAAATGTGAATTAATGTGGCTTAACATGTGATAACAACATGGTTTTAACGTGAACTTTGCTTAAACGCGATAAAAATATATTTACCGAAAAAATAATATTTATGTAACGCATGCGTGTGAACCTATGAATGTTTGGTTACTTGTTTATGTGCCTTAGGTCAAATTAATTATGTGTTATACGTGTGTACAAGTCCTAAGTCTCCTACCTCGTTGGGAATGACAGGACTTTGTAAGTGATAACGGTTTGTCAGGCCGTTTCAAATCCCCAACCTAGATTAATTTTGTAGTAGTGGAAGTTAGGGTTATCGAACCTAGGGAATATGTGGAAATTGATGAGTTGATTAACTAAATTAACTAAAATTACTGATTAACTAAAATTACCTACTTTGCCACTTAGCTGTTTTGATTGATTGGGTGAACTTACTAATAAAGTAACTAACTTTAACCTAGAAAATTGATTTAATTCAAATGAGACAAATCTAACCACTTCTGGATCCTGGTTGGCTACCGATCTAGAAAAACCTAATTCCTTAACCGTGACACATAGACATGCCCCCCAATTGCTTCCTTGACCTAATAACCTAGTTTCCTAATGGGCTGATTAGTCCTGCCGCAAGAAAGTGCTAGATCAATAAACAGTGGACCACTAAAACCCTAGATTACTAGTTGATTTTAACAATTCCGCATGCGGGTATTCAACGGTAGCAAGTATTCCGGAATAACTAGTCAAGAAATAGGTTAATCATAGAACGAATCCACCAACCAATCACCAAAAGCGGTTAGTGGTGGATTAGCCGGACATGGCTAATGAAACAAACATGATTTTATTGAAAGATTGCATAAAACTAACGTACCGAATGATTGAAATCTCTCAAAAAGCTCCAAAACAAGGTGGAATTCGTAAACCCTACTGCTCTGGTCGCACAATGGAGATGAATAATGACATAAACTTAAGGAACAAGTTTAAATAGAAAACCCTAATCTAAATCTTCTGCCGACTGGATCGGGGCGTACCGCCCCAAACTGTGAAACTCTGGGCGTACCGCCCGGACTTAATTTTCCGGCTGCTTCTCTATCTTTCAGGGCGTACCGCCCTAATCTCTGCAACCCTGGGCGTACCGCCCAGGTCTTCATTTCAGGAACTTTTCTTAATTTTCTTCTAACTTCTTCACTCGTTCCTGGTTTTTCTCGATCTTCGTACCAGCAGCTTCCAGTTCTTCATAAAACTCCGTTGTTAGCTACTTAAGCTCGTGGTACCTCACAATACAAAAACCCGTGAAAATGCCATGTAATCCAACCATTATTGTTATTAAATAAGATAATATAAGCATAATAATGACGACAAATTAGACTAACATCACATCCCCACACTTGACTTTTTCCGTCTCGGAAAAACTGCCATGGAATCATAATCGGGAAGCCAACTCAAAATCATTTAACATTTAATATTTATCAACCTTTTTCCATTCCACATTCCAAATGTATTCATATATACTAATTGCAATCACCGGTATTTCTATCCGACTAAACCCAACCACTGATTTTTGAGCCCCCAAGGTGTTTAGAATTTACCGAATAAAGTCTCAACCTGCTTATGTGTCCCACATTCAGAAAGTCCTAGCTTAGTCTAATCCCGACTCAAATTCGGTCAAAGTAAAGGGTAATATAGATAGAATATTTATATTTTCCCCACCCTAGTTAAATCAGATACTCATATATCCCAAGAATGATGGATTTAAATGGATGAATGAAGTTGTTGAGCATTTATTTGACTACTGATTTTTTTCTAATTTTTTTTTCTTTTTCTCTTCTTTTTTTTCTATTCAATTTTTTTTTTTTTTATAGTTGGTTAATTTTAACTATACTTACCAACGGACATCATCAGAGGCATTCTTTCACAAGGTCTTACCCCCGAAATCATACGTGAGTGTTTTGCCCGCGAGATCCAGAACATCATCAGAGGTACTCTTTCACAAGGTCTTACCCCCGAAATCATACATGAGTATTTTGCCCCTTCACTCTAATTCATTAACCGCTTATTACCTACTATGCTCAAAAGATGGAAAGATGGGGCGCCGTTATTTCTCGGATTTGCTTTCGCAAAAAGATCATAACGTGCCAGGTTATTCTGAGGATATATAAGTCTCTAATTTAAAAAGGTCTTTTTCCTCCTAATCATCAGTTTCAATCCTACTCTTACCTCTAAAATGGGAACCCACTAGCAGACTGATTTAATTACATATTTATACACAAATAAACACCAAGGGATAATTAAGCTTTACTAAATCAGCTGGGCCTACCGACACATCACAAATTAGCTATATTTTCCATTCTCACCTTTTCTTACCACTTTTCCCTTTCTTTCTTTATTTTTATTTTGAAAATCGACTCCCAATTGTACTATCATTTTCCATGTATCGGCAATTTCCCTCAAAACAGATTTTTGACTCAGACACTTAAACTACAAATGACTCAAAAATTGCAAAATCTTTTTGGATTTTTGATGTTTTTTACTTTTTTTTTTTCATAATAACACAACTACCTACAAATTTAAAAACTGACGTCCTGTCCCCCTCCCCACACTTAAGATCGACATTGCCCTCAATGTGATAGGAACACGCACAACGTATAAACAGACACGAACGATAAAATAAACATGAAAAATAAAAATAAAATGCAGAAATAAAAAGAGAATAAATAAATAAATAAATAAAAAGAACAAGTTGGAACACACTCCCCTGAAATCATCGTGAAAAGCTCCTCGGAAGTCGTGCCAACACCCTCTCGCAACAGATCGTGAATTCCAGAAATCGGATGGAAGAAGTAAATGTATGGATATCACATCTCAACCATGGTGCTACCAAGAAACAAACACATCATGCCATATATACAATCAAAATAAAACACAACCACCCCAACCGGTTACCCAGTACAGTACCCCCAGTTATCATATAGTATAATAGCATACAGACCATGATCATGTAAAAACAAAATAACCAAAAAGTACAAGGGTCAAGAAACAAAACCGATCGGCAATGGTAGTGAAGTCAGCATGATCAGCACCTACTCCTCATCATCATCTCCAGCATCTCCAGCATCTCCACCTGTACCACTAGGACCTGCATCTGGATCACCGCCCTCATCTCCACCAGCATCAGCATCATCACCTCCCTCAGGCTCCTGAAAGAAATCAGGGATCGGTATACCCTGATGTGACATCATATGCCTCATAGCCCTCTCAATCCTCTCAAACCTCACATCCACATAATCCAGCACTGTCTCCTGGACCATATCCAATGTAACCTGATCAGCCCTCGGCGGCCTCTCTGGTCTCTGCCTCAGCGGCCTCTCAACCTGGTGTAGAATCCTATGCCGCCTCGCGGCCCTAGCAGCCTCATCACCCTGAACTACCCTATCTCGCACGGCCTCCCACTGCGGGGGATCAGTCATGGTGACCATCTTGGCCAACCTCATGTCACCCAACTCATAATGAGACGTCACTGCCCCTCTAGTCAAATGGGTCTCCAAATACCTACCCGCATCAAACACACCTAATCTCCTCGCTATCCTCGTCACATACGGCCCCATACTCAGGTGTACCCCCGATCCAGATGTCCTCCGCCTAGCAAACGACGAAATCAACACTCCAGCGATGTTGAGGTCATGGCCTCCAACAATCGAGCGTAGCACCGCCAAATCCAACTTCGTGACCTTCTCGACACCGGAACGGCGGCCGAGAATGGTACACGCAACGATCCTATGAATGTATCTAAGAACAGGATCCCTAATCTGTGACTCCACCAAACTCTCAAAGAACGGAACTGCCCCAATCTCATCCCAAAATGCAGCGAGCTGCAAGTCAGTAACCCCCTGTGGGTAGGGTCGGCTAAACAGCCCCCTCGGCAGCTCTGCAAATGCCGGCTCCTCAACCTCCTCCTGGGTATACAACCCTGACACGACCGCAAACTCAGGTATACTCATGTGATGAGTCTGACGGCCAAGAGCGAAAGTCAGGGCGTTCCCGTCGCCAAACTTCCCAGGACCCACCTGGAAAGTCGATAGAAACTCCACCGTCAACTCGACATACTGATGCTCGTCCGGTGTCAACGCCCTCCTCCAGCGATCAGTAATCAGTCCTCTAATACGCTCCAGCTGTCCTAGCTGAGCCAACAAACCCCAGTCGATCGTCCTATGATGTAATAGCGGCATCTGAACAAACCGCCGCATCTGCCTATCCTCCTGCGAGTCGCGCTCGAATCTCAGAAACGAGTGGTGTGCGTGGTTCCTCCTCGCGACTGGTGGCGGCAACACATCGGCCTCTGGCAAGATCTCGGGCCCCCAGTAGTTGATGATCCTCCTCCTGAAAGGCGGGACCGGAATAGCAGCATCCGGATCGCCGCGGCGCCTCCTCTTGGGACCGCGTGTCCCGGAACTAGACCCTTGGCGGTCCGACATCCTGAAATCAACAAGTTAGCACAAAATATCAATAATCATGTAAAACCGGGCCTTCCTGCAATTGATTGTCACATTCACCAACTATTTTTGGTTTTTTCGATTTTTTAATTTTTTAATTTTTTTTTTTTTTTTTGGTTTTTTCAAAAATTTTATAAAGAAAAACAAAATTAAACGTAAAAGAAAACAAAAATTAAAACTAAAAATCAAAAACGACAAAAATTGGGTTTTTAGGAAATTTTGAAAAATTCTGTGAAAATCATCCCAGGGCGTACCGCCCAAAAGTGGTGCAAACTGGGCGGTACGCCGCCCAATTTGCGTACAGGAACCCTAATTTCAAAATTGGGCGTACCGCCCTAAATGTTGGAGATATAGGCGGTACGCCGCCCAAATCGGTGCGTAAAAAAAATGAAATCGGTCGAAACCGAAGTATCTAAACTATCAATCCACACTCCGACAACCTCATTTATCTCACCCAATTCGATCATTGCATCGGTTATTCACTAAGAAGAAACAAAATATAACCTAAAACTAAAACTAAAACAAAACACCAACAAAAAGTAAAATGAGAACCTGGGCAAGCTCTGGATGAACTGACAAATCAACAACGCCGCTGTGGCCGTGTAATCGGTCGGCGACGGTGGTGCGTGTGGTTATCGACGGCGGTGGTGGTCGAGTGAAAACGGGGGTGGAGCGGTGGTTGGCGGTGGGTTTTGATAAACAGACCCGCCGCTCGAGTTTTATATATTTTTTTTCGTGTTCCAAAATCCGGGCGTACCGCCCAAAGTGTAAGGGATTAGGGCGTACCGCCCGTGTTTTAAAATCTGCAATATTTGAGAAAAAATTCGGGCGTACCGCCCAGTATAAGGTCAACTTGGGCGTACCGCCCATGCCCTATTTTGGCAGAAAGTTTTGAAAATTTGGGGCCTCAAAAATTTTCTATCTCTGGAAAAACACCACTTTTGCACCACCGAACATGTTTACTGCCAAAAATTTGATTAAAACTTACCTGGAATGCAGTATATGGCGCAAATTCACTCCTGAGCTTCCCGATTTCCTGAAAACACACCAAAACGTAAAATCTAACAAAACTACGAAAACACCAAAAATGAAACAAAAAAAACAAACCGCTGGGTTGCCTCCCAGTTAGCGCTAAGTTTTTAAGGTCTTCAGCCAGACCGTACTTCCCTTTCACGGAGGTTCAAAAATGTAATTGTTACCCAACTTTGTCTTAGTAGGGGAACGCTGAGCACGTTCTGCGTTGTCATCATCACTCCATCTCCATACCTCAACAAAACCGTCCTCCTTCTTGTTCCCAGCTCCTCGACCATTATCATTGCCTCGATCATGCTTGGAATTACCCTTGAATCTTTTCATCGCCTTTGGGCTCTTCTTATTCTTCTTACAACCACTGTCGACCTCCTCATGACCGAGAGATGCCACCATAACAACCGGGTCTCCCGTATCCCCACACTTGGGATCATCTATCTCTAATCTTGCAAACCTGTCAACCATAATATCACCTTCCATTGTATCCTCCTCTATTTTACTAGGAGGACACTTGTCAGTAACAAACAATTTTGGAATAGTATTAGTAACCGAATATTTAAAAATATGATTAATTAAATTCAAAGATAATACCCGGCTACCAAACTGCATTGTGCATGTGTTTGCTCTGCAATCAATTTGTGTGTTTGCGGTGGACAAGAATGGTCTCCCAAGTATGATCCTTGGTTGATGTCCCGTATCCTCATAATCCACTACCAAGAAGTCCTCGGGGTAGTAAAATTCACCAACTTGAACAACCACACCCCTCAACATACCTCGTGGTTTCTTTGAGGATCCATCCGCAAATACCACCTTTGTTTTAACCTCTTGCACGTCACCCAAATGAAATTGCTCACATATGCTACTTGGAAGGACACTCACCGATGCACCAAAATCCAACAATGCCTTGTTGGTTGAAAACTCTCCAATCTTAACCGGGATCAATGGTGTCTTCAACTCTTCGAACTCTTCCTCATCCTCACTTTCGTCACTGTCTACCAACATGTTGATTGCGCTAATAGGAACTCCTCGGACGTTCCTGACACCTGAAGTAGAGGCTTGGTGAGCTGGATTAACGTTAGTATCACTAGGCAACTTACCCGGCTCTCGTCTTGAATTCTCAGCAGCCAACTGCCCCAACTGTTTTTGAACTGCTCCCATTGTCTTGTCTTGGAGCTCAAATCTCCGATCAAATCCTTGAACTTTGTCGGTCAACTGTCTGTTGCTGGCGGATAACTGTCTTTGCTCCTCGACTATCTGCTTTTGATCATCTGCGAGTGAGTTCATTTTCTCCATTAAGGCGGCAAATTGCGCTTGCATCCCATCTTCCGGTGTCGGTTGAGCTTGTTGGTAGCTTCCTTGGGGCGGGTTTCCACCTTGAGTGTAGGTGTTCCGTTGATAGCCCCCTTGGTTGTAACCGGATGCTCGGCCTTGATATTGTGTTGAAGCTCCACCCTGCACATTAGAAGATTGAAAGTTAGGATTTAATTGATTATTTGCATTGCCATACCTGAAATTTGGGTGGTTGCGAAGGTTGGGATGATAAGTGTTGGAATTCATCGCTCCTTGGACATAATTGACATCTTCGCTTTGCTGAACCATGGTGGAACATGCATCCACCGTGTGGCCTAATTCGCCACAACCCGTGCACACCGGAAATTGTGCACTAGCCTTCACCTCTTCTGATGCACCCCCCAACTTCATTTGAGCCACCTGCTTCTCCAACAAAAGTGTTTGCTGACGAAGCTTCTCAATACGTTCCTCTGCCTCATAATCAACCGATTTGACCGCTGCGGATCGCGATCTTCTCCCATTCTGAGCAAGCCTCTTGGATGTGGCGCTCAATCTTTCCATGTGCCCCCAATCTACCTCCTCCGTGTTGGTTAGGAATGTCCCATTGCTGATGGAGTTCAAGTCTCGGATATCCTCTGGAAGGAGACCATCATAAAATGCCTTGATGAGATCCCAAGTGTCGATTCGATGATGTGGGCACTTGCGCAACAAGTCTTTGAACCGAGTGAATGCCTCATGGAATGGTTCCCCGGTGTGTTGCTGGAAGGACCGGATCTCTTCTTTCACCTCACTGGTTTTGCTCATCGGGAAGTATTCCTCGAGGAACACCTCTTGCAATTGCACCCATGTATAGATGCTACTGGGAGTTAGACTCTCGAACCATCTCCTTGCTCGATCCTTGAGGGTATACGGGAAAAGCATTAGTTTGACCTCATCCTGTGTGAACCCCGTTGCTCCAATAGGTATGCATGTTGACTCGAAGCTATGGATGTGATGATATGGTTCTTCGGTTCTTTTCCCGTAGAATTCTGGTAGATGACTCAAGTATTGAGGTCGAACCTCAAAAGCTCGTCTGTTTGCTCCGATTGGTGTGACTACCGCAGATGCACTCGGTACAACGATTGGCTTAAAGTGACTAGCCACTCCCTGAACCGGCGGATTTTCTACCAGTCGTGGGACTCCTCCTTCCATTTGAAGACGAGCTCCCCCATGGTTGAATTGTGGAACTCCTCTTGGGGGAGAAGCTCTTCTTCCTTGTGGGGCAACATTAACCTGTGGAACTCGTGCCCGATTTCGTGGTAGCTCATGTTGTGGTTCAGCATCATACCCGTACCCGTCACCATCTTCATTGGGGTCGTACCAATCATGCCCCCACTGCTCCTCATACACGGGATTTTGTCGAAAGTGGTTTTGTGGTGGTGGAGGTTGTTGTGGTGGGGCTCGGCGGAATAAGGGTGGTTGTTGTTGGCGAGGTGGACTTGGCTGTCTAGCATGGTAGTGATAACCTTCCTCTTCATGGTATGAAGATTTAGGGGAAAGGGATGGTAAAGAATTGTGCCCGTGCACCCGAAATGGTGGATTATGACCCGGAGGGATATTTTGTGGCATGGCAGGGTCCACTGGTTCATTTTGGCCTTGGTTCTGTGGTTGGTTGGGATTTTGATTGAGGTTCTCATTTGAGTTCGGGTTTTGGTTGTGATTTGGGTTTTGGTCTTGGTTTCGTGGTGGGTTGGGATTGGGATTCTGGCCCTCCATTCCTCTTCTGTTTATCTGTTCTGCTCGGTTCTGCCGAGCTGTCCTCTCAATCTCTGGATTATATATCAACGGAGAGGTCTTGCGGGAATGCCGCGTATGCATGCACAATCACCTAAAACCTGCAAAATTGGTCACAAAAGAGCAAACCAATTACGTAGCACTGTTCCAGGGGGTGTAAATAATGCAATAGAACAGAAAAAATCGAAACTTGGACGGTCAAAAATTTGAAAACTTTCTGTGATTTTAGCCCCAAGGCGTACCGCCCCGGATTGAGAAATTCCAGGCGTACCGCCCAAAATTGAATTTCGGCAAAAAATATATATATATATTTTTTTTTTTTAGTTGCAGAAAGTAATTATTGGAATAAAAACACTATTTTTGGGTTTTTTGAATTTTTTGAAAAATGAAATAAAAATTGCAAATTAAACAAAAATCAACAAATCAAAAAGCGCACTAATTCCCCGGCAACGGCGCCAATTTGATAACGGTTTGTCAGGCCGTTTCAAATCCCCAACCTAGATTAATTTTGTAGTAGTGGAAGTTAGGGTTATCGAACCTAGGGAATATGTGGAAATTGATGAGTTGATTAACTAAATTAACTAAAATTACTGATTAACTAAAATTACCTACTTTGCCACTTAGCTGTTTTGATTGATTGGGTGAACTTACTAATAAAGTAACTAACTTTAACCTAGAAAATTGATTTAATTCAAATGAGACAAATCTAACCACTTCTGGATCCTGGTTGGCTACCGATCTAGAAAAACCTAATTCCTTAACCGTGACACATAGACATGCCCCCCAATTGCTTCCTTGACCTAATAACCTAGTTTCCTAATGGGCTGATTAGTCCTGCCGCAAGAAAGTGCTAGATCAATAAACAGTGGACCACTAAAACCCTAGATTACTAGTTGATTTTAACAATTCCGCATGCGGGTATTCAACGGTAGCAAGTATTCCGGAATAACTAGTCAAGAAATAGGTTAATCATAGAACGAATCCACCAACCAATCACCAAAAGCGGTTAGTGGTGGATTAGCCGGACATGGCTAATGAAACAAACATGATTTTTATTGAAAGATTGCATAAAACTAACGTACCGAATGATTGAAATCTCTCAAAAAGCTCCAAAACAAGGTGGAATTCGTAAACCCTACTGCTCTGGTCGCACAATGGAGATGAATAATGACATAAACTTAAGGAACAAGTTTAAATAGAAAACCCTAATCTAAATCTTCTGCCGACTGGATCGGGGCGTACCGCCCCAAACTGTGAAACTCTGGGCGTACCGCCCGGACTTAATTTTCCGGCTGCTTCTCTATCTTTCAGGGCGTACCGCCCTAATCTCTGCAACCCTGGGCGTACCGCCCAGGTCTTCATTTCAGGAACTTTTCTTAATTTTCTTCTAACTTCTTCACTCGTTCCCGGTTTTTCTCGATCTTCGTACTAGCAGCTTCCAGTTCTTCATAAAACTCCGTTGTTAGCTACTTAAGCTCGTGGTACCTCACAATACAAAAACCCGTGAAAATGCCATGTAATCCAACCATTATTGTTATTAAATAAGATAATATAAGCATAATAATGACGACAAATTAGACTAACATCAGTAAGATCGCCTCGTCGATCTTACATTATACACGCGGGATAACTTGTAATAGATTGTGACGCATAAATATTTGTCGCTATGTAACATGATATATGTGATATATGTGTTAATATAAATATTAGAAAAGCCTATTTTAGTCACCAATGTGTTATCAAGTCAACTTGTCTATTGTCCGCGTATATCGGACGATTGGTCAACACGGTCAAACACTCACACGGTTATATGTCTTAGGTGAAGTCTAAGAGGATTCACTGTCTTTTCGTCAGTTTGACTGTTTTGTTATCATTTCGCACCCAAGGTGAGTTTACGGCCCCACTTTATCTTGTTTAACTTTTGGGGGAGAAGAAATGTGGTAACGGTTACTTTTGATGAACTCGGCTTTTATTTTATATACTGTTTTGTAAGCCATAAAGGAAAACATGCCAAGGGAGTCCTTCCACTAATAACTTGTACAATTAGTATTTGGTTGATAACGGAGAAATATGGAACATATCTGTTAGGTTTGACAAACCCTGGCCGAGCTACTCGCTCTAGCGTCACTTGCGTCTTTGGGGGAGTGAAACATGTATTATGTTATCCTAATTTTTGGGTCATGCTCGGCATTATAGCATGGCTGAAAGACAAAGTCATAAACTGTTAGGAATGGGAACACGAGTCTTATGGTGTTACAAATAACGTGTACTAGCTATCAAAAGTGTATAAGATGTTTACAACTATCATGAATAGTGTCTAGCACTTCATGAACATATCATCTGCTTTATGACTACTAATTATGAGTCTAATGTTAATAATAAATTTGAATACATTACCCAATCATCATCTATGATATGAACCGTTACAATCGTATAGTTAACCATTTGGAAGAATATGATGTCCAAATATCAGTAGTCAAGTGAATGACATTGGTTGGTTTACTTAAACAAACCATCAATTCTTGTCTTTCATCTACGTAGTATTTTCCAATATCATTAGATACTTTATGTTGTGAGGACAAACAAAAATTTTCATTTAACGAATTAGTGTAGTCAACAAAAAGTTAGGTTTATACAAACTTAAAAGGTAGTTCTCCAATAACAAACAAGTCTAGCAAAGCTTTTTTACTCTTATCCTCGTCATGTTTTCGGACATTAACGCTACATTCCCCATTAGATTCTATTTTACACACTAAATTATTTTGTTTTTTTTCCTGTCAACTACTTCATGATTCAAATTAGAAGAAGATGTGTGTTTATAAGACTAGTCAGGCCGTTTTTATTTGGACCAGCTTTAATTTTGATTTTACAATACTTGCATCTTCCATACTTTTTTAACCCCTTCCTCTTCTTTTATAAATTATATCAAAGTAAGTCGAACACTTTGTCCATTCTCTCACTACTTTTATAAATTATATCAATTATGGGGTTATTAGAATTTTCGTTAATAACGTTCTACTATGAATCGAAAACCGATAGGGTTCGCTTGACTCTCTCCCTTATGTGTGGGTCCGCCCCTGGTTGTAACCTTCGACTTCACAGTAACAACATGGAAAGTTACCATCATCGTTGAGAGAAACTGCCAACGTGAGAATTTTTTTTTTGAACGGAGATTTGAGATCACTGACGGCGACATTACACTACCCACCCGATCCACTCCTTTGATGACAGAGATTGGCATGTCCCCTATGGAAAAGCTCGTACATCAGCCCTGCTGAATTAATTAATAAGAAGGGATTGAACTATTCTTTATGTTTAGATATAAGATATGTATAATAAGTATACGAGTTAACTAACCTATTTTATCTTTAAAATACAAATAGAGGAGTAAACGTGTAAGCCATTTAATCCTTAATATATGTATGTGAGTTTGTGATGTGTGTATGCTCTCATTAATCTAACTAAACTAATCACATTATTAAATTTAAAAAAATGTTAAATATATCCCCTTGTATCACACAACTTCCTTTAATAACTCTAATATAGATCTCTCATGAATTGTCAAATGATTTTTAAAGTTAAGCATCTTTTATGTACGTAAAGAAATAGTTTGAACTTTGTAGTGATTGACACATAACACCCTTTTGGATTAGTACAAAAGCTGGAAAGTTGACACTTGAAAGGGTCAATAGAACAAGCAGCCTTAATTAGCATATAAACCAAACCAAACCAAACCAAAGTCTTAATTCATTCCTACAAAAATCTCACCTACATTTTCATCAAACTTTTTGCATTTCTTACACGATGACTAGCGAAACCACAACAACAAGCCGTGTCGGTCTCCGCCCGCCAGTCACCGGGAATCTCATTACAATCCTTAATATCGATGGTGGAGGCGTCAGAGGTATCATCCCCGGTGTCATTCTCGAGTACCTTGAGTCAGAACTTCAGGTGTTAGATGGTGAGGACGTAAGACTTGCAGATTACTTTGATGTCGTGGCTGGAACCAGCACGGGTGGTCTAATTGCTACCATGATAACGGCTCCTAACGAGAGCAACAGACCTTTGTATGCTGCTAAAGATATCGTTCCTTTCTATCTAGAAAATTGTCCCGGGATTTTCCCACAAGTTGGGTACGTAAGATCGAATCAAATTGAATTTGAATTTATGAATATATTTGATGCATTTTTTCATACCTTTCTATTAACTTTTGATGTTGTGTTTTGGTGCAATATATAGAGGGCCACTTGATGGAATTATAAAATTTTTTAAGATACTTTTTGGACCAAAATACAATGGGAAGTATCTTAAAAACCTTGTAACGGGGTTACTAGGAACTACAAAGTTGAGTCAGACATTAACTAACGTTGTCATCCCTAGTTTTGACATCAAGAATATGCAACCTGTAGTCTTTAGCTCCTTTCAGGTATGTATAGATTTCTTGCTATATATATGTACATGGTTTATTTTTTCTAATTTTTAAAACAAATATTGGATTTATTAATTTGTTGATTGTCTGTTCAAGTTGTCTAATTTGTGGTTTATAGATTTTTTTTCAATTCCTAAAAAGTTGATTCTCTATTCAAGTGATGGAGTGAGCAACTTCATAGTTTAGTAGATCAAAAATAATTTTTTTCTCTTTTTCTCTTTTAATAGTTCATTTTAAAGTCAAACACATTTTTTTAATCTCCATTGGTAAAGATCTAAAAAAGAAAAGGTTTAAATCAAATGTGTGACTTCGTCCTTATTAAAAAATATATATTCTTATTGCAATTAAATTTTGGGAGGGCAATTAAGTTGCACTTAATTATTTTGTATTGATGAATATGTATTAATGGCCGGTGGTATTGAATTAAGGTACCAAGGGAGCCAAGCCTTGATGCGCAATTATCGGACATCTGCATCGGAACATCTGCGGCACCAACTTACCTTCCCGCTCATTATTTTCTCAACGGTGACCGAGAATTTAATCTTATTGATGGTGGCGTTGCGGCTAATAACCCGGTAATTAACAATTAATCTATATATATATATTAGGCATGCATGCATAACAATAACCCCATTTATGAACTCTTTAGGGGAAGGAGGGAGTAGACCGGTGAGGGGATTACACTAATAATGCCATAACGGACTAAATCGAACCAAACTTAGTCTTGTTTTTGTTCGCTTGTTTAACTTGTAGTGTGTTAAGGAATAAAACCTTGTTCAAGAACGTATGTAAATGTACAATACCATTTAAAAAAAAAGTAATATTTTAGAGACCATTAGAAATAAATAGGTGTCACATCAGCAATAAACTTAACGGTGTTAAGTTTTTTAACGGTGGAACCATTAGAAATAAATAGGTTGAAAGTTGAAACCATTGGGAGTTATTATTAAAAGTGAGATTATTACTGATCAATCCTCAAAACTTAGGATTATTTAAATCCAATTTTCCTAAAAATAATGTTTTGTTTAAAAACATCTATTTGCTAAGTTTTTACTCGATTTATATGTTTTTATATTGAATTTATTCTTTTTGTACATGATTTATACTTTTTTTACTGTATTTTAAATCCAGTTTATAAAATAAAAATATGGTACAAGAAAAACATCAAGTAGGTGTTTTTTGACAAAACATTATTTATAGAGATCTTGCCCCAATATTCTAAATTCCACACATATACATATACATATTCTTATAAATAAATACAAACTAACCAATAATCTCTAGTACGAGTGGTTAACATGAGATACCCCAAAACATTAAAAATGCGAAGGTCTTGGGTTCAAGTCTCACATGTGACAAAAAAATAGGGGATTTCAGGTTGAACCAGGATGTTTTCTCACCTACGCTGATCAGTTTCCTTCTTATGGGGAATGTATATAATCGGGTGGTGCTAGTGACCCGTTAGTTATCCAAATTTGTCAAACTATGCCATTTAATATAATAATCACAAATATAATAACTAATAACCCGAAACAGAACACAATAGTTATAAAAAATAATTACCAGACTATGTTTAGCCCAATAGTATTGATGCTCTATTATTTAAAGGAGGTTGAGAGTTTCATGCTATATGGATTTAGAAGTAGATTACGAGCCATTAAAAAATTAATCATAATCAGCCGAAAATTATATCTCAAATATCTAAGTTTAATATGTCTATGTTTTTAACAAAATAAACGTTGTAAACGCAGTGGCGGATCCAGGAAAGAATATCAGGGGTAGCGGGGACTAACGGGGGTTCGGGGGCAGCGCCCCCGAAAAATTTTTTTAGGTAGTTAACGGGCTTTTAATCATATTTTTAAGGGGCTTTTGATCATATTATTAAGTAAAAGCCATAAAATTTCTTCCAGGGGTCGCGAAAAATTTGTTTCAGGGGTCGCGAAAAACCGAAAACCTATTAAAAAAAAAAATTGCACGTCGGGGTAAAAGTTCAGGGGTAGCGGGCGCTACCCCTGGGACCCAAGTAGGTCCGCCCCTGTGTAAACGACTAGGGTTTCTATTTAGACGTCAAGATAATAAGCTAAATATTAAAATGTTAATTGAAAACTTACAAAAGACATTAATAAATGAACATGAAACAACTTAAACTAATGAACATATTACTAAACATCCACAAACGTAAACGAGGAAACGTCAAAGTCAATGAACTTTTCATCGGATGATTCACGAAATGTTCTCTATACATTTGCACCATCTTTGTGGCCTTAGAGTACTCGTGGCTTTCTAACTTAGTGGTATGATTGTCTCTTCACAAGTGATGAGGGTTCAAATTCTTACAAGTACAAGGTTGGTGGTATTTGAGAGAGTGTAATTTAATATTTGAGTTTTAATTGTATCTCCATTATATTGGCAGTCTTTGGTTGCAATAGGTGAAGTGACTAGGCAAGTTATGAAAGCGGATCCGAATTTCCCTGCAACCTCACCCCTTGACTATACTCGATATCTTTTGATATCCGTAGGGACGGGCACAAAGAGGCAGACACCCATATATGATGCCAAAATGGCTGCCAAATGGGGAGTACTCGGGTGGCTAGTCAACCAGGGCTCAAGCCCGCTGATAGATGCGTTCACTCAAGCAAGTGCGGATGTGGTTGTTATGCACAACAACGTCGTCTTTGAAGCTCTCAATTCTGTTGATAATTATCTTCGAATACAGGTAAGTACCATTCAATATTCATCTCAAATATATATGCGTATATCAATTTGGTTTTACTCATATAAAATCGAAAATTTTATTCTCTTTCATTTAATGATGTTATTGATATATAAATTTATTTAATTTTAAATTAATGTGTTCTACATATGGACGACATACTTAGGCCTGTAAACGAACTGAACGTTCAGTGAACAGTTCGTGAACCGTTCGGCGGGAAGTTCGTTTATGTTCGTTTATTTACTAAATGAACGAACACGAACAATTTTTTTTGTTCATTTAATTAAATGAGCGAATATGAACAACTGTCTCGTTCGTTCATTTATGTTCGTGAACGTTCGTTTATGTTTGTTTATTTAAGTTAATGTATGTGTGTTCGTTTATGTTCGATTATGTTCATTGACGTTTTTTATTTTTATTAATATAATAATATAAGAAATTTTATTAATGAAATACTTAAATTAAGATTGTTGGATGAGTCTTCATCGATTTTGGAATTATTTATGAACATTTGAACAATTCGTTTAGATGTTTTTCTTGATTAGTGACATTGTTGAAAACAAGGTGTGGTTCTTTATATTCGCTTAAATTTGTGTTCGTTTAAAATTATATATGTTCGTTATGTTCGTGAATCGTTCGTTTAGTCTTAAACGAACGAACATAAACAAACACGAACATGACTATTTCCTTGATGAACGAACACGAACAAGAAAAATTTTCTTCGACTAATGTGCGTGTTCGTGTTCGTTTTGTATTCGTGTTCGCTTAAAGTTAAATGAACGAACACACACATGCTCATTTCGTGTTCGTTCGGTTCGTTTACATGCCTAAACATACTATATACTATAGAAGGTAGGGCTCAACCGACTATATAACTTTTATTTATATATTACATAGAGTAAGTTTTTTTACAGACTTCTGAGATTTTGGACGTAGCTAAAAAAGATTAATCTATACTTACAAAACAAGTGAATGATGGATAAATGAGTATCTTTTCTTGATCATTAATTATTAACTCATTGCATGCCACGCCAAGTTATAATTTTTATATATGTAACACAACCCAACACAAACCGAGAATACATATGTCATCTTAATAGACATTCGAGCATTAAAAAAATTAATCTGAATTTATTTGAGCCCGTCACTGGTTGTGCAATAACTTGCAAAATTAGATTGATTTATTATGAAAACTAATTAATCGTGACGGAAAGGTCATGAGTTTGAGTTTTTGAGCCACCAGGTTTTTCACCCGGCCGTTCGCGGAGATGGTTTTCCCTGGAACGGGTTGACTGATGGTTCTGGGCGCCTGTGGGCCCCTTTGCCAGTGGACGATCCCGACTCAGGACTCGTTTAGTTGGCCGTTCAAAAAAAATAATTTAATCGTGTAATTATAATAAACATATGTTACGTATTTATTGCACATGTTGTGTAATCATCAACGCTTGTGTATTTGAACCACGCTCTATACAAGATCCACCTTACCTTATTAATTTATTATGAACATAGTTTAAACAGTTATGAATACAGATTTCTTCTTATCAATATAGCTCGCGTAATTACTCTTCTAAAATAACTAATTATGTTTCTCATCGTATTCTATTAAAAATAGGATGATTCATTGACTGGAGACTTGGCTTCGGTAGACGTGACAACAAAGGTAAATTTGGACGGCTTGGTGAAAGTCGGGCAAGGGTTACTAGACAACCCGGTTTCTCGAGTGAATACTGATACCGGGGTCTTCGAACCAGTCTCCGATGGTGGTACCAATCGTGAGGCATTGAAAAGGTACAATGCAAACTGTAATTAAAATAAGGTTTGTTAAGAATACATTATTAATTTAATTAAAAATGCATGTTTATAAATGCAGGTTTGCAACACGTCTCTCAGACGAACGAAAAGTTAGGGAGTCAAATTCTTCGAATGGGGGAGTGCTTGCCTGAATTTTTATTTTGCATTTGATTTTATGAAATTGTTCATATCTTAAAAGATTGTAAATTTATAAAAGTTACTTATTTATGTGTTGGATGTTTATTTGATTGAATTTGCTCTTTTGAGATGAAACTAGCATAATGACTTGTGCGTTGCCGTAGGGTCCTTTTGTTTTAAAATCCAATATCGTTCGTATATTTGATGTAATGACATCTAGCGTTTCATATCTTTGATTTGTGAATTTTTAAAGTTAGCAAGTGGATATTGATATTCATTTTTAAACTTGTTGAGATGAACTAAAATTACTGATAACAATGTTTCAACAAAGAAACTTAAAACATGAGAAACAAAAATTACAATTTAATTCAAAGTTACAATGGTGTTTAATGAACCACCATAATATGATACTCTCTAAACTACACATTATAGTTCATCTTGTTGAGAAAGAAATCACCATATACATGGATGCTTTTATGTAATAACATGTAAGTTGACAAAAGTATATGTATATCTACACGTATAAAGGGTACCTTAAAAGAATAGGATTTCAAAAAAAACCAATATATATGTACATATATCATAATCTTTTCATTTCTGGTAGCTACATTGACATGTGTTAATCAAGAAATCAACGAATATATACCGCAAAACTGGCTTTAACCAAACAGAGGGAATTTTTAGTACTTTAAAGTTCAAACACAAAGTATAATACCTCAAATGAGGTTTAATATATAGATAAATCCTGAAATATACCAATCAACAACATGATCCATGATGATCGCTTCAGTTAACTCACGTACCCAAGCGATGATTTAAGTTTGGTTTTCTATATTTAGTTTCGCAATTATGTGATTTAACATATGTGGTAAACTTGTTGTTCACTCGTATATCTAATTATAAGAAAAATACATTCCCCTAAAAAGCAGATGAATGCAAAACTTTAAAGTAGAAAGAGACGATTAAAAAAAGACATATGAAACGTAGGACATATTCGGTGATTATTGTTGATATTGATACTAATCACTTGCATCTGCAACAAATAATCGCATCACACTAACTAAATCGCTTTAACTTACAAATTAAATAACATGCGGGTTAATTCAAAATTTTCATACATTGAATTTACCTATGTATCAAGCATCACCCTGCAAAAAACAAAACAAAAGCCACAAAGAAAACCATAGTCCTACATGAATGCCAGATTTGTGCATGTAAGCAGGGGCGGACCTACTTGGGTCCCAGGGGTAGCGCCCGCTACCCCTGAACTTTTACCCCGACGTGCAATTTTTTTTTTTAATAGGTTTTCGGTTTTTCGCGACCCCTGAAACAAATTTTTCGCGACCCCTGGAAGAAATTTTATGGCTTTTACTTAATAATATGATCAAAAGCCCCTTAAAAATATGATTAAAAGCCCGTTAACTACCTAAAAAAAATTTTCGGGGGCGCTGCCCCCGAACCCCCGTTAGTCCCCGCTACCCCTGATATTCTTTCCTGGATCCGCCACTGCATGTAAGAATGATATATAAGCATAAATAATTCGAAGAACTGTCTAAAGATGTAGAGGTGGCAATTTCAACCCATTTATTTATCAATGGGCTAATTCTGTGGTCATCATGAATAATACGTACATTAAAACCAACTTAAAATATTTGAACTTCAAGCCATCAATTTTGGTATAATGATGAGTGGTGAGTACAAAAATATATTGCTTTAATCGGTTTTTGTAATTGGTAGGTTATGAGAAAAACAAGCTTAAATTATCACTTAAATTGAACGTGAGCTTTAACGATTCAATTCATCTAAAGTTTCAAAATATGTTTATTACTATCGAGAAATGCTAACGATATTAAAACGAATATCTTATAAATTGTCGATATATTCGAGAAATGCTAACGATATTAAAACGAGTAGAAATGAGTCTCTTCAGATTAAGAAAAGTTAGATTTGAGTACATACTAGTTGCACGCCGAACGCAATTAAGAGGTACGTACTCGGATACGTTATTCCTTTCTTCCCATTTCCCGTCAATGCATACAACGATGTTATGAAATTCCATTTTTCAGTAGTAAGACGGGTGGTTTGAAGTGTTTGTGATATTTATAGTGCAAATGGTCTAGAAAAAAGAGAGAAGAGAAAAAAAAAAACTAAAAAAATAAGAGAAAAATTAATGACGGGGTCGTGTCATCGACAACGACCGTACATGTCGGTCGTGGCGACCGTTAAGGTCAACGACCCTACGGGCTTGGTCAACGACCCCACGGGCTGGGTCAACGACCCCGTAAAATAACAAAAAATATATATATATATATATATAAAGTTGGTCGTCTCGACCCCCGACACGTGTCAGACGACCGTCAGGGAATGTCGGGACGACTTTTCCTTTTACACGTGGCACGGTCGTTGTCGGCTGTTTAACGGTCGTTGTCGGGGTTTTTACGGTCGTGCCAACTTTTATAGTACCACGTGTCGGATTTTAATTGGTTGGGTCGTGGCGACCCTTCCTGGAAGTCGTGGCAACTCTAAATGTGGGCATAATGAGACAGTTGACTTTCAAATGGACATTTCTATTACTTTTTTTTTCAATCCGGACATTTTGGTCTTTTTCCCTTTATATATTGGTCCCACGTATACACACAGACTTAAAGAAATTCGAAACAGTCTGTGTACATGAGCAAAGGAGTTCAGGTTGGTTCTTAAATATAAAAAAAATATGAGTGGGCTTAGTGGGCTGCCAATAAAAGTCCAAAGGGGTTTAAAGGAAAAAGGGATTATATTTAATCGAAGGGCATAATTTTGGGAGGGACACAGGGGCTTCTGGTAGGCTGGAGAGGTCGCTAACTGCAGCCTCTTGGCTGCTCTAGTCACGCACAAGAAGAAAAAGAATTGGGGTTGAAGTGTGGACTTTGGTTACCTCTTAATTTTTAGTTACATTGTTTACCAAATTATTTTAGTTAGTTTATTTTGATGGAGAATTTTGTAGTGACAGGACTCAAGTTGTTTATTATTATGATTGGCTTAGTACTTGTGTTCATATCTGGGTGTAGGGTTTATTGATTTCTTGATTGATTCTTGATTGTTTAAGTATCATAGGATCGGTTTAGTGGGTAAATCGAGTCAGGTTTAGTTTATGTAAAATGTTCACACGTGACAATCCTTAATTGTGAATGAACTCGGTAACTCGCACGTTATAACCCCTTTACTTAAAACTTAGGTTATCACATGCTAATCCTTCGCATCGTCCCTCTTAAGTTAATCAATTTAGAGCAACGGATTTGGTAAACCTGAACCTAGGTATGATCATATATTTATTCATAGTTATTCTCGTTTTATATATTCTATTTAAAACTCAAAAATCAATTTTTACATTTCTTAGTTTAAAAGTTAATCTAGTTATAATAATCAGATTAAACTTATAATACTAACCACATCTCCTTATGGATTAGCTACCTAGGTTAATAAGGTTTTTACATGACCCCAACGACATGTCATCATATAATCAAAAGAAATTATTTAGACAACATAAACATAGGCTAAGAATCAATTTATCATAGCCTCGCGTAAACTATCAATAACACTAAACCATCATCAAGTAAAAATAAATCCAACCAACTTTCAAGTAACGAATCATCAGCCATGTTTAAGCAAAAAAAAAGTTCGTTAGCAGCAGCAACAAAGGGTCAGAAAAGGTTCATCATAGCCTAATAGAAACCATCAAGAACAGCCAGCAGCAACATAGAAAAAATTAATCATAGTATCAAAGAAACAAATGATTTCGTTAGCAGCAACATGCTTAGAAAAATTTCATCATAGCCTTATATAAACCATCAACAACAAAGAAACCTTAAGTGGGGCAACACACGGGAGATTGTGGCCACCAAAACCAGGGGCGGAACTAGAAATTTTTTTAGGGGGTCCACAAAATTTTCTACGGTGTCAATAGTTTTAGATGTTTCAGTTTCATATAAACACGCATAAAGAGTTTTGGTCTGTTACTTACTAAATAGTTTTTAATGTAGACGCGTGTAGCGGCACGACATTGCGAGTAAAGAAAAATAACTGCCTAAAAAAACTCTACATGATTTGATAAAAAAAAATATATACCGTAACATTGATACAATATATACCGTACATGATTTGATAAAAAAATTGCGCCAAATAATCCCAACTTTTCACTTTTTGCAAATAATAATCCCACCTTTAGATTTAGCAACTGGCACTCCCAAATTGTCAACATTTTGCAAATAACAGTCCCGCCGTTAAAAAAATCTAACTCCGTTAACAGATGCTGACGTGGAAGCTGATGTGGAATTTTTTTTTAAATCTTTTTTTCTTTTTAATCCCAACTTTTCACATTTTTGCAAATAATAATCCCATCTTTAAGTTCATTATGTTTGACTTTTTGGAGTCAAAATTCATGTATTTTGACTCAAAATTGGACCCGAATTTGAGTTTGATTGTGTTTGTAATTGATTCCAGTAGTTATAGTTTATCAAAACGAATCTACCGTAGGTTACGAAAACAATTTTCATTGAGTTTTGTTCATATCGCAAAATGGGGGTGGTGAACATGTTCTTGAGCTCATCAATGGTGAAATCTTTAATCCTTAACGGTTTTCTACAATTCTGGTTCCATTAGCTTCGGTTTGAACTCGTGAATTCAATGGTACAATTGGTTTTGAATTTCGTTCATGTTTGTGTGATTCACCATTGATGAACTCTTGAAGAACACCATTCTTTGATAATGGTGAATCACACAAACATGAACGAAATTCAAAACCGATTGTACCATTGAATTCACGAGTTCAAACCGAAGCTAATGGAACCAGAATTGCAGAAAACCGTTAAGGATTAAAGATTTCACCATTGATGAGCTCAAGAACATGTTCACCACCCCCATTTTGCGATATGAACAAAACTCAATGAAAATTGTTTTCGTAACCTACGGTAGATTCGTTTTGATAAAGCATAACTACTGGAATCAATCACAAACACAAACAAACTCCATTTCGGGTCCAATTTTTGAGTCAAAATACATGAAGTTTGACTCTAAAAAGTCAAACAGAACGAAATTGTCCAAAATTGAGCTCGGATTCGACCCAAAAGTGCGTATAATCAAAGTTGGCATCGCACGTGTCACTCGTCTGATTGTTTCGCGGATTTGATGGTGGCGATGGGGTGGTTGTGGTGGTGAGGTTGTGGTGGTGAGGTGGTGGTGGTGGTGAGGTGATGATGACTGGATATTGAAAAAAAAGAAAAATAAAAAAAAAATCCACATCAGCTTCCACGTCAGCATTTGTTAACGGAGTTAGATTTTTTTAACGGCGGGACTGTTATTTGCAAAATGTTGACAAATTGGGAGTGCCAGTTGCTAAATCTAAATGTGGGATTATTATTTGCAAAAGGTGAAAAGTTGGGATTATTTGGCGCAATTTTTCCTAAAAAATAATAGTAAATGGATAAAAATGAAGAGAAAAGAAAAATTAACGCGATAAAAAAAAATAATATGACAAAATGTTTGCTTATTAAAAAAATCTATATTTTTATATATTGTAATATTTCATTATAAAAAGGGTCTAAGATTAATGTATTTGAAAATAATGGTTCTATAATGAAAGTAAATAAAAGAAAAAGTGGAACATGAAGAACCTCATTTACTCTCCTCATTTATAGCATTAAAATCAATAAAGAAAGCTGAGAAAAATAAAAATATGTTGAGCACAAGATTTGAACTTGCACCACTTTAAATCAAACAAGGGATCTTACCACTAGGATAGTTATTTGTTTGTTTTATTTTCACAAACTAAGTATTTATTAACTCCTCTTCACAATTTCAAAAAAAAAAAACCGTTCACATAATTTTCCACTTTGCGTATGAGGTTGAGGGGGTCCACGGGACCCCCTGGGCCTAATATAAATCCGCCCCTGACCAAAACACAGTCGAATAAAACTAAAACCCACAAGGATAAGCTCAGATCCAAATTTTTCACTATGTTGAACTGTTCTATCTTGATCTATGGGGGTTTGGAGGAAAACATAAATTGCATTGCCTGTAATGAGAACTACCCACCCAACATTTGCTTTGAATGCATCGCCATATACAAGAGTTGCAACTAAAATTAGAAAACTAAACTGCTTGAAGACATACATCCACAATATGGCAAATTAGGTTATGGATTATCAGCTCTTTTAAAATAACAACAGACGATTAGTAGTCGATTATCATGAACAATTTTCGCAATAGGTGATTGCAACTATCATGATTCCAAAAGTTATTAAAAACTTTGTCAATCGGATATAACCTAATGATTTGAATATTCATTGCATTAGAATCATGAGATTTAAACCTTTTTAACCATATAAACATTTTAGAAGAATTGAAGAAATTTACAGGAAAGTAGAAACTGTGTTTACCATTCGCGTATTTGTTATGGGATAATGTTGATAGATAAAACATTTATAATGTTAGAGAAATGAAAGCCGGAAGCCCAGAAGCTAAGGGCGCGTTTGGTTGTGGAAAACATGGGGTGTTTTCCATTTCTGTTTTCTAAGAAAACATGGAAAACAGAAAACGCGTTCTAGTGATAGTTTTCTGAAAAAAATTTCCTAGAAAACAGAAAATACAGTTTTCCATTCTTTTAACTAAATTTGGAAAATAGTTTTGCATTGTTTTCCAATTTCCGTTTTCTATTTTCCAGAAAATGGAAAACACATCTTTTGGTTAGATCGCGTTTTCAAAATTTTCCAAGTGTTTTCTAGAAATGGAAAACCCATTTCATTTTCTAGAAAACTGAAAATGGAAAACTGGAAAACGTTTTCCACAACCAAACGCAACCTTACAGTCTTGGCCGAAAGTTCAACTTATCCGTACTCTCGTATATACCTTTGTTATTGTACAATAACTTCAAGCTAGATTGAGGATTAGATGGCAAGATCATGATGGAACAAAAGAATGATTTGTTGCTTTTCTTTTGAACGGTAAGTTTGGTTCAACGGAATTGTCTCTTTGTATACTCATTTTCAAATTTCAGTAGAAACCCGTTTATTTCAGGGAAAACCCATGTCTCCAGCCCGGGAAGCAATTTCGTTCACACCTGGTTTTGAACTCAAGATCTTAGGGTCTTAAATCCCACCAAATATCATTGAGCTATGAGCTCGTTAGTTATGATTTGGTACTTTTTTTAAACGGTAAATTTAGATCACTAACGGTTCACTGACACAACCCGGACATCTCCATTCACCATCAGGAGGAAACTCACCATAGGTGAGACTTGAACTCAAGTCCTCTCATTTTTAATGTCTTTAGGTATCTCACCTCAACCACTTAGGATAAAGATCATTTGTTTCTTAGTTTGTGATTTTTTTCTTTCTTTTTTCCCTTACTAGGTAGAGATCCGCTACGCATTGCGACAAATTCCTCAACACGTGTCTTAAACAAGAAAAATAATAACAAAGAGCTTTAGCATTACATTGACACATGCATTAACACTAACAAATGGCTTTAACATGTTATACCCTAAAGTTTTAAAATCTTATACCTTACTATTAAGGATTTATCCTGAACGGAACGGCTAAACTAAAAAGTAAACCTAAAAATAAAATAATTAAAAGGAAGGAACGGAAACCTGTGAGAAAATCGACCTTGCATAAACATTAACACAAAAGATAAACCTAATCGTTATTTACTTGAATAAAAAAAAATCATTAACTTAATAATGACAAATCATTGAAAGAATAAAGCATAAAATTTAACAAATTATATATCGCGAAATAAATATCATAAAATAATAAAAATATATATAAGAACGTAACTTTTGATATAATAAAATAATAATAATAATAATAATAATAATAATAATAGGGTTAAATAAATAAAATCTTTATTGAATATTAAATAAATTAATAATATAAGTAATTAAAAATGTAAAATAATCTATTTCGTAATATGAGATTTTATATAGGTGAAAAGAATATTATTATAGTTAGTAATTAAAACATGCTTAATTATATATTATATATAGTTTAACAGATCTCTCAGCTACCTTATTGGAAGTAACAATGAAATATCAAAACTTCATACAAGCAATCCTTTAGCATGTGAGAAAGTTGGTGTGATAATGATATATTGTTGATCTCAAAGTGATTATTATTATTATTATAATAATAATAATAATAATAATAATAATAATAATAAAAATAATAGTTATTATTATTATTATTATTATTATTATTATTATTAAAGAAAGTTATTATTTAATCTCATCCCTAATCGTTATGTATTATTATTCAATCTCAGTCTTACTATTATGTATTATCCTTTTTTTCTTGTTCTTTCTTATTTGTAAATCATTGCATCCTCGATCTCTTTAGAAAAAACAGAAGTAAAAGCTATTATTACCTATTAATATATATATATATATATATATATATATATATATATATATATATATATATATAGGAGAAGGATAAAATGAAAACCTCCCCGAGTTGGAAAAACCGTGAAAACTAAGCTAAAAAATTCATTTTTTGTTCCGATTTTTTTTATGGTGACTCTCTAACTTAAAAAAAACACCCTTTATGAAAAAAATAAAAAAAACGCCGACTACATTTTTTTAAAAAAAAATATTTAAGAACTGATTTTTTTGCAAAAAGAAGTTAACCGGCCAAAAAAGACGTTCAAAATTTGTTATTTTTTTTAGATGTATTTTTTATAGATTCTACATTCATTTTTGATGGTTTTGGTGAAAAAAAAATAAAAAAGCGCCTTTAAAAAAATTATTTACAGATTTTGTTACATATGTAACAAGGCATTTTACATATGTAACAGGCAAGACATTTTACATATGTAACAGGCAAATATTACATATGTAACATGACGTAACGTCTGATTTCGGAAATTTTTTAAAAAAGAAAACTACTAGGCGTTTTTTTGATTTTTTTTTCACCATAGAGCTTGTATTAATGCATATAATCACTACAAAGATTTTAAAGAAAAAAAAATCGTTTTATGGTAGTTTCCACGGTTTTTCCAACTCAAAGTGGTTTTCATTATATCCATCCCCTATATATATATATATATATACTAGTTGGTGGGATGCGCGGTTGCGCGCTTGCTGTGGTGAACCATAGGTAATGGTGTTTTGAAAAACTTTAAAGAACTTGTAACAATCGCTTGGGTGAATGTAACATCAACAAAAACTTTTCAATGCTTAAAATACTTATACAAAATGTTTGGTTGGATGTAAATCACAATTATTATTCACTTCAAATTACTATTCATTTAGTTCTCAATTGTTTATAGGGTAATTACTTAATAACCATTGTTACATATGGCAATCTCGTTGTCCTTTAAGATAACCATTGTTTATGTCATCCACAATTAACTTTCTTGACTTTCTCATCCATTCTTGAGTGCAAACCAAAGATTTGACAAAGTTAGTCCACAACCTTGTTCTATAAACGTCTAGTACATAACCACTAAACGCTGACACTGATGCGAGAGTGAAAATTTGAATTCACAAGATATTAAACAAGTTTACGTAGTTAATAAACATAAATAATGTAACAAAAAGTGTAAAAATATTAAAAATTAAAAATATTATACCTTTAGCCATGACACACCAAAGTCTGAGTGTCTTGGTATTCTTTCTAGGTGGTCACGAAAATAGTTAATTCTTCAATTTCATAAGCAAAAAATACATCCCCTTAGATCCTTAACATTTTCAACATCTCATACATGGTATTTCACCCAGTAGAACAATCATCACGTAAAACTTATTTGGGGAACTTGTGTTAGGTGTGGAGACTTTTTGCAGGGCCCAAGTCTTGACCCAGTTCCTTAAAAGTCGGTTACCACATTTACCCTAATCCTTGTCTATATATTCTATAACTATATTTGTAATCTGGTTAGAACACAAAGAAATAAAAATCACTAGTTATAGAGTAGACATAAACAGATTAGACCGAACCACTATAAGTCTTGTGTCTCCGTTTTATCTTTGTTTCTTTTCGTGTTCTTTTGTGTGCGGGTGAGTGCAAGAGTGTGTTTCGGTTGATTTTTTGTAGATCGATACCCAACAACTTGCAAATCTTTTATGAACTTCTTGTACTTTGTTATACTTTATGATGAGTTTCTGATATACCAAATCGCTTTTCGTAAACATTCAACATGATGGTTATGTTCCAAAAAAATCATTTTTCACAATGATGTTTAAAATATGCGCATATACCTAACATGAAAATGATTCCATTTATCATACAAATTAGGCAACTTTTTAATCAAAAGATAAATAACCTTGTCATTATTCATAGCATTTTCAATGGTCATAACATTTTTACCCCCAAATACACAGTCTAGCAATTCACAAGAATATATTATCTCCTTTATGATTATTAATGGGTCTTAGGTTAATAATATGTTTATGCGTTACCCAATAATCATCTATGAAATGAGTCATTACAACCATATAGTTAACCCTTTAACACAATATGATGTCCAAATATTAGTAGTCAAGTAAATGACATTGGTTGGGGCTCGTGTGTGTGAGTTTGATGTGAGCGGGCTGGGATCTCATACCTTGTTTGGTGTGTGTGAACGTTTCTTATTTGCTAGTGCAGTCCAGTTGCAGATTATTTTCGTGTTGTGTTCCACTCAGTTGTGGTATGTCGTGTTCTTATTTTCTTCTTCGTGTGGGGGGTTTTTTGGTCGTACTAACTACTTCGATGATCATGGGGCTAAGGAAGGTTATATAAGATGATTGGTATAGGGCAAATTATGGACTCATAACATCCATATATTATACAGAAAATGGCAATCTGCTATAAAAGACTTGGTGGCGCTATGATATCTTTGCTATGTTTGTAAGATGCTAGGGGAGCTTTTGGAACTCAAGAAGGGCTGAAGGATGAAACTGGCATGAAAATATGGACATAGTTTTTTTAAGTGAAATGCTCCAAGGTTAAGTGTTTAGTTTTGTGTAAGTAGTGAATAGAGAGCAGGTGTAAACAATGAAGATCGATGCTTGGTGATTTGTGGGTCCAAATTAGAAGTCAATGCTGCAGGAGAAAAATGGAGGCTAATTCACGACTAGTTGCAGATAGGAATGTAACCAAAGGCAAGCTTAAATCCTCGATATGGTCCAGACAAGATGACTTGGTGTGTTTCATCCTCATCAGTGGGTTTTGTTTTCATGGTGAAATAGTGAAGTTTTTAGCTTGTTTTCTTTTGATGGTTCAGGTTTTAATAATTTAATTGTATCTAGGTGGAAGTTTTCAGCGAATGGTCATGAAATGGTTGTAAGTACAACATACAAGTAGTGTTGTGAAGTTCTCTTAACATAAATATGTATAGGTATCAATTGAGACTCTTTTATATGTAAAGATGTACTACTACTCTTGCTTTTTTCTTCCTTAAAGGAATCACATTATTTATGTTGCCCTTGTTGCTATTTTTCTACTGGACGAACTCACGTATAAAGACAGAGAAATCAAAAGCAAAGTCTAGCAAAGTGAAGCGATGCTTTGGGAAATATGTTTGTGACATTAAAAAGCCGGATTTTGTTAGTGACATTAAGGTAATTAAGGTAATGTTGAAATTGCTTCTTTGAATCTTGGTTTACTATAGCGGTAAACATATCCCACCTACCCATTTACGCACCTTTTGGGCTCTCCAAGTTGGATTGATTTCTTTGTGACTCAACTCCAATCGGGCTATAATCATGACTTTAGTTGATTTTGTCTAGAGTTTTTCTTGGACTTTGTTTTCTAAATCTGATGTGTTACGATTTTACTGTCTAATTCACTTCTTGTCATTTGTGTGAATATTAATGTTCTTTAGAAAGTAAACCTATTCTGATCTTAATCATATTGTCATTCTTTAGGGACAATGAAGAATGGTTATTTTTATTTCTACTAATCTTAGATAAAGATGATTATATATACACGGAATATTTGAATGTTTATAAACAGTTGTTGTAACTTCTCGTTTTTCATCATTATATGAGTCCTAGATTAAAAGTTAATGTGGAATTTTTTCTTCTCATAACAAATGGTTTATTGGCCGCCATTTAATGGTCTAATATTCTCTTACATATGGCTCATATTCGCTTTAACATGTTACTTATATCTCATGTCAATAGATCATATTATAAACATCTATTTTTACTTGACATTGTATCCTTATTAAACTTGTGTCGTATATCAGTACATGAGTTACTAATTTAGTAATAATAATAATAAAGTTATATCTTTATGATTGTTTACTTAATTCTCACCGCTTATTGTTTTTATCTTCTATACATTATCTGTTAGGTTTTTATTCAATCGGTTATACCTCAACCCGTGTAATACACGGGTTACAAACCTAGTAATTTATCTTTAAAATACAAGTGGCGGATTAAACGTGTAAGCCATTTATTTAATCCTTAATATATGTGTGTGAGTTTGTGATGTGTGTAGGTCGATGTAATTAATTTAATAATTTAACTAAACTAATCACATTATTTTATTTAAAACGTGATAAATATATCCCTTGTATCACACAACTTATTTTTATATTTCTAATATAGATCTCTCAAGAATTGTCAAATGATTTTTTAATTAGAGTTAGACATCTTTTATGTACGTAAAGGAATAGTTTGAAGTGATTGACACATAACACCCTTCTATATTATATAAACCAAACCAAAGTCTTAATTCATTCCTACAAAAATCTCATCCACATTTTCATCAAACTGTTTTCATTTGTTACACAATGACTAGCCTTGTCGGTTTGCGCCCACCGGTCACCGGGAATCTCATAACGATCCTTAGTATTGACGGTGGAGGCATCAGAGGTATCATCCCCGGTGTCATTCTCGAGTACCTTGAGTCAGAACTTCAGGCGTTAGATGGCGAGAGCGCAAGACTAGCAGATTACTTTGATGTCGTGGCTGGAACCAGCACGGGTGGTCTAATTGCAACCATGATAACGGCTCCGAACGAGAACAAAAGACCATTGTATGCTGCTAAAGATATCGTTTCATTCTATCTAGAGAATGGTCCCAAGATTTTCCCACGAGTTGGGTACGTAAGATCAAGTTAAATTTGACTACATTTGATGCATTTTTACATATTTTCTATTAACTTTTGATGTTATTTTTGTGCAACTATATATAGAGGGCCATTTGATGGATTCATAAAGACTTTGAAGACACTTTTTGGACCAAAATACAATGGGAAGTATCTTAAAAGCCTTGTAACAGGGTTACTAGGAACTACAAAGTTGAGCCAGACATTGACGAACCTTATTATCCCTAGTTTTGACATCAAAAATATGCAACCTGTAATCTTTAGCACCTTTCAGGTATGCATAGATTTTATGCTATATGTTATATATATATTTCTAATTTTAAATTCGTTTTAAAATAAATATGATGTGGTTTTATTAATTCGTTGATAATTTGTTGAAGTTGTTTTGTGGTTTATAGACTTTTTCTAATTCCTAAAAATGTTTTCTAAACATTTTTATTACGACGATGATAAGTTTCAAGATATATAATAAAGTTGGAGCTCTTTTTCAATACTTCATTTTTTAAAGTCAAACACACATTGACCTTTAATTCTAAATAAATTAATAATTCATTTAACATATATTTGGATTTTCAATAATAATTTGTAATATTTAATCTTTTTAAAATTTAATTCCTAGGTTTGTTCATTTTTGTTTGTCGACATCAACATTTAAACTTTATTAAAAAAAACCGAGTAAAATTCAGAATTTATAAAAGATATTTAAGAGTGAATTTGCTAAATGAAAAAAAAATTTCTCTTTTTCTTTTTCGATGATTAATTTTTTTAAAAGTGAAACACACATCATCTCTAATTCTACAATCTACATCAATAATTCATTACAGATATTACATATAACTTGGTTTTCCTAATTTGTTTTGTTAATATCCATATGTAAATTTTATTAAAAACATAGTTGGATTCAAAATATATAAAAGATATATATTTATAACTAATAACTTTTAAACAAAAGAATAGTGCAAATTGTTAGAGTAAAACTAAATTATATATAAATACAATAATTAATATTGCTAAACCATCCTCAAATACAACAAAAATGAAACTCTATTGATAAAGATTCAAAAAAAAGGTTCAAATCAACATGTGACTTCGTCCTTATTAAAAATATATATTTTTACTGCAATTAAATTTTGGGATTGGCACTTAAGTTGCACTTAATTATTTTATATTGATGAATATGTATTAATGGCCGGTGGTTTTGAATTAAGGTACCAAGGGAGCCAAGCCTTGATGCGCAACTATCGGACATCTGCATCGGGACATCTGCGGCTCCGACTTACCTTCCCGCCCATTATTTTCTCAATGGTGATCGAGAGTTTAATCTTATTGACGGTGGCATTGCGGCTAATGACCCGGTAATTAACAGTCTACACCCGCTAATTAAGTCATGCATGCATGAACTACCACGTACCATTTATGTATAGTTAGTTAATTACTCTTTATCAAGGCAGGATATATATATATTAAGCAACCCAATTACAAGTTTTTAAAATTAAAGATAAAGATAGCATTTGATCAATTTATTAATATCTAATTAGGTTTGTATGATAACTACTTACCCTTAAGTAGAAACAAGCTCAAGATACTAAATAATATTTATAATATGATTCTAAATAATATTTAAAACTCTCTTAATTGTTAAATAGCAACTCCTACACACAAAAATAAATATTAGAACAAAATTTATACTCATAAGTTGTACCAAACAATAAAAAATAATTCAATACAAATTAAAAACACTATAACTAAATCTCGACGTAAACCACTAAGACTTGTCCTAGTGGTTACCCCCTTGGCTCTTAGGGCTTTGACCACTATGTGACTCAGGTTCTAATCCAAGGGAATGCAGTTTTACCCATGTGGTCCCAGGAGGGGGTTTATGTCAGGAGAAAGCTTCAGGAGGGGAGGGGTATCTTGGTTCTCATGGAGGTCCAAGTAGTCGACCTTGGACATAGTCCCACAAGGGTAGGTTTACACGTGAGACCAAAGTCGCCTGATCGATGCCGTTCCAAAATAAAAAACTCAATCTCGACGTATTGGTTTACGGAAAAAAAATATATAAATATATATATTGTGCAAAAGAAATTAAACAAAATATATACACCGTTAAAAAGTAAGTATTTTTTTGAAAGCTGTCCAAAAGTATCACTCAAGCAACCTACTAGGTCAAAAACCTATTTAACTATATATACCTTCTATTTTTCTTTTTTGTTTTTACTCATATATATTCATCTCATCTCCGATCCTACCTACTATCTCATTTCTAAATATCATGATGGTTCGGATGTATTCTTCATGTGATTTAAAAGGGACAATTAGAGTTGAGGGGCCGTAACGAAAAGTAGTGATGAATCCATAAAATCTTTTTGTGGGGTTCGAGTTACATAATAAAAAAAATTAAATCTCAAATTTATAAATATTAAAGAAATGGGGTTAACACACACAATCTAATATTTCGCATTAAATTGTTCTGATTCAACCCCTCCATGGATATCACGTCTCCAGAACCAAGACCAACAGGTTTCATCTCGACAATTACAAATAAGACCGATTTATAAGAAGATAGAGCGTATAAACGAGGGAAGCGAATCTGTTATTATCAAATCTTAATCCTAAGCAATAAAATATATGTCACGTGTCTCATTTATAAATGGTCCACATCACCAGCGCCACATGTCAAGCTCACAATCAATTACCAATTTAGTAAATCATCAATTAAAATTAATTATCAATTTTGTCAAAACTAAATTTTTAAATAAAAACTTGATAAAAGTAATGTAGATTTGATTAACTTACTCAATAATTTTAGTATTTTTGTGGAAAATAATCAACAACTTGTCAAACATAATAATTTTTTTAAGTGTATTAAATTATTATTTAATATATTATAAGAGTTTTATATCAATAATAATTTTCAAATTTCTTAATAATTATTTGTTTCTTTTATATATATCTAACATTATGAATATATATTACACGGGTATTACACGTGTTACTAACATAGTTATATATATAGTAGTTTGATAAAGTTCATGGGGGGTCGGGTGACCCAGTAGGCATAAGCTTCGCCCCTGGTAACAAACCGAAGCTAACTGAGTATAGTCTTGTTCTTATATATTCATTTGTTTAGCATTAAATTTGTTTATAAACACTTCACGTTAATCAAAAAGAAATTTTTATGTTTGTTTATTAAGAATAAAATTATGTTCATTAACGCAAATGTACATATACTATTTAAAAAATAAAATCTAATATTATTGGGGACATATATGGTTAAATAAAAATAATATTTTATCTATAAACACTTATTTTACCGACATTTTATACAGGATTTATATTTTAATACTAAATATAAAATACTATACAAAAAATACAACTCATACAAAAAATTCAAATTCTATATAAAAAATACAAATCCAGTAAAAAAGGTAATATAAATCAAGTAAAAATCAGTAAAATGTGCGTTTTTTAGGCAAAATATCAATTTTAGGGGATCTCGGTCCAATATTATTAATCCGAAAATTAGACATAATAACCTTCATAAATACAACTAAGCATTTTAGTATAATAATCATAAATATAATTTGCCCAAAACAAAACACAATTGAGAAATAACAATCACCAAAGGGTATTTGACCCAAGTGATGCTCTATTCTTAAGAAGTCGAGAGTTTAAATCCTAGAGTAAAGATGTTAGGTGGATTTAGAAGAAGATTATGCGTCATTAAAAAAAATCATAATCATCTCAAAATAATATCTTAAATATCCAAGTATCATATGATTAAAAATTCTACAAAATAAAAGCTCTGAACGACTAGGGTTTCTATTTAAGATGCCAAGATAATAAACTAAACATTAAAAACTTGAATACGGAAAAAGACATTGAATGAATGAACATGAAACAACATAAATTAGCGAACATATTACTAAATATTCACGAGCTAGCGAACGTAAACAAGCTTTTTTCCTAATGATTCCCGAAAGGTCCGTTGAACATTCGCACCTTCTATGTGGCATTGAGGTATAGTAACGATAGATGAATTGTTTGCCCCCACATAGCTACTGATGCAACTTCCATTGTGGTGTAGTGGTAGGAAGCCTGTGTTCTCTACTTGAGACACAAGTTCGATTCTTACGAGAATCACTTTGGAAGGGGCATTGGCTATGAGGGGAGACTTGGGGCTGAAAGGTCACAAGTTCGATCCCTGAGCTCCCAGGTTTTACCACCCGGCCGCTCGCGGAGGTGGATTTTCCCTGAAATGAGCTCAACTGGTGTAAATAGTCCCCGGGTTTTCCGGGGCATTCGTTGGCCGTTCAAAAAAAACATAGCTACTAATGGCACAACATTAATGATTCGAGAGTGTGTAATTTAATATGTTTTTTCTTGTGCCTAATTATATTGGCATGCAGTCTTTGGTTGCAACAGGGGAACTGACTAGGCAAGTTATGAAAGCGGATCCGAATTTTCCTGCAATCACGCCCCTTGACTATACTCGATATCTCTTGATATCCATTGGGACGGGCACACAGACGCAGACACCTAAATATGATGCCAAAATGGCTGCCAAATGGGGAGTACTTGGGTGGCTAGTCAACCAGGGCTCAACCCCTTTGATAAATTCTTTCACTCAGGCAAGTGCGGATTTGGTTGTTATTCACAACAACATAATCTTTGAAGCCCTCAGTTGTGTTGATAACTATCTCCGAATACAGGTACACACTATTCAATATTCATCTCAAACGTATATGTATCTATCAATTTGGTTTTACACACATAAAATCAAATATTTTATTCTCTTTAATTTAGTTATGTTATTGATATCTAAATTCAACTTTTCTTTTAACTTAATATGAACGGACATACAATGTAAAGTGCAGAGTCAACCAACTATTTAATTTTTATTTATTATATATAACATATAGAACATTTTTTTTACTTATTTCTGAAATTTTTTAACATAGTTAAAAAAGATTAATCTATAGTTAAAAAAACAAAGTAAACGATGGATAAATGGATATCTTTTCTTGGTCATTAATTATTACCTCAACAACCTCATTGCATGACACTAGAAGTTCTAATTTTATAATTTTATTTATATGACACAACCCAACACAAACCGAAAATATACGTCTATTTTAGTAGAAATTTAAGTAGAAAAAACAACCTAAAAAAAATCTTTGAAGTTTCTCACTGCCACTAGCTATGCTATAACTTACATAATTAGATTTAGTTATTATGAAAAATAATTGTGTAACTATAAAAATATGTTACCTATTTATTATGCCTATAAACGAATCGAACGTTCAGTAAATAGTTTAAGAATTGTTTGGCGGGAAGTTCGTTTATATAATAAATGAACAAACAGGAACATAATTTATGTTCCTTTAGTTAAACGAACGGACATTAACACATGCCTCGTTCGTTCATTTATGTTCGTTTATTTATGTTCCCTCATTTCTGCATTTTAATTTTATTAATAAATAAATTATATATAAATTATGATTAGCCTTGCACATTTTCTTTCTTTTAAGGTTTCATACTTTCACTGAGTCATTTTACCGAGTCACTTTGTTCTTGTTATTAATCACGACACCACCATTTTTAGGGTTTAAAATCATTTGCGTAGTCATTTTACTCTTTTTACTCACCACGAACCATTTTTAGGGTTTAAAATCATTTGCGTAGTCATTTTACTCTTTTTACTCACCACGTATTAGAGTTGTTCTTCTGTTTTCATGTATATTTGTTCACTTAGATTTGTATTTGTTAAATTTATGTTCGTTTATGTTCATGAACTGTTCGTTCAGTCTTTAACGAGAGAACATAAACGAACATGGACATGTTCATTTTTCTTAATAAACGAGCATGAACATAAAAATATTTATTCGGTTAATGTTTGTGGTCGCTTAAAAATAAATGTTTTTTAACACGAACATGATCATGTTCGTGTTCATTCGGTTTATTAGATGCTTAGTATATTTATGACCACATGTTGTATTGTTGTGTAAACATCAACACTTGTGTATTTGAACCATCCTCTATACAAGACACCTTACGTTATTAACTTATTAACACGAACATAGTTTGATTAGTTATGAATATAGATTTCTTATTATTAATATATCTTGCGTAATTACTCTTCTAAAATATCTAATTATGTATGCCCTTGTATTCTATTAATAATAGGATGATTCATTGACCGGGGACTTGGCTTCGGTAGACGTGACAACAAAGGTAAATTTGGACGGTTTGATGAAAGTCGGGCAAGTTTTACTAGACAAACCGGTTTCTCGAGTGAATACCGAAACCGGGGTCTTTGAACCAGTCTTCGATGGTGTTACCAATCGCGAGGCATTGAAAAGGTACAATGCATCATCTAACTAAACTAAGGTTTGTTAAGGTACACCTTATTAATTAAAAATGCATGTTTTTATAAATGCAGGCTTGCAACACGACTCTCAGGCGAACGAAAACTAAGGGAGTCAAATGTTTCGAATGGGGGAGTGCTTGACTAGATTTTTATTTTGCATTTGATTTTATGAAATTGGTCTTATTTTAAAAGATTTTAAATTTATAAACGTTATTTATGTATCCGCATGTTTATTGGATTGTATTTGCTTTTTTGAGGCGATATATGATACGGATCCGGATGATCAGTCTATCTGATCCGCAGGGGCTCCATGTTAGCATTTTTCCCCTTTGGCGTTATATACGTAGCGCCCCCCCCCCCCCCCCCCCTTCCTTTGATTGGTTGTTTTTTCTTTTCATTTTTTTCCTTTAATAGTTAATGATTGTTAGGGGGTTATAAAAATATTACCATTACACCACTTTAGTCATGGAGCCCTTCTTGATGACGTGGACGTCACATGACGCATAACGCCCACAAGGGGCTCCATCCACTACGGATAGCCTAATCATTAATTATTTTTTCTAGTTCAAAGTGTTTCATTTTCTTTATTTAGCTTATTTAAGGACTCCTTATAATCCTTTTTAGATGGTTATGTTTTTATTAATAAAGGTATTTTGGAGGTTTTGTTAAACCCTAATCTAAGGATTGCGGTTTTGGCTCCTTGCTCAGACTCATCCGAGATTTTACTACGCTTCCGTTATCATTTCGCATCAGAGCAATGGATCGGAGGAACCACCGAGATCATCGACGTAGATTCGCCACAAAGGCAACGACGATTATCACCGTGACCCTCGAGATGTAGAAGAAATCAAGAGATTGCAACAACGAGTTCGTGAACTCGAGAATCATCCGTTCTATGAAGACACACCCAAATATGATGAAAACGGGGTGATCGACGCGGAAGAGTGTCTGCACATACAAGTATTTCTTGGTTGGGTTAGTCTTCCGCCACCCGCTTCCACGCAGGCGCCATCCGCACCATCCATGCAACCTGCACCCGCCACACCATCCGCGCAAGTTGCATCACCCGCGCCACCCACGTACCAGGAAATGCAACACCCCGACCCGCCAACCTTTCCGCAGCTTTCATCCATTTCGCACACTCAACGATTTGGAGCCTTCATCGACCTAAATGGGTTCATGTGCCTATCGTCACTTGCATATCAAAGGAGCATCGGTACTGAAAAAATCATTTCATGATGGCCGTGAATTTGTGAGTATAATTTGAAGGGAAAAGATATACAGAAAACCAACAATTATCCAGAAAACCAAAAAACCAACCTTTTTTTCTCTATAACTTCTTCATATATTAATATTTTTTAAAAGAATTTCACCAAAAAGTCTATAATTTTATTAGCTTTATTTATGGGGAAAAAATTAAAAAAATAAAAAGTTTAGTGATTTTTTATTAATGCATCATGCAATAGTACTAATAGTATTGCATAATGCATTATAATTAAAACTAATTAAAAAGAAGAAACTTAACTTAAATATAGACGTGGTTTATGCGAATAATGTAAAAAACAAAGAATTGACATTCATAAACTAATTTTATATTATTGTTGCATATTGCATTATTAATTTCAAGCTAAAATCAGAATTTTATTTTATTTTTAATAAAACTCGAAAATGTTTTTTAAGTTTTTTCTTTTTCTAGCATTCTTAAAATTATGACTAAAACATATAAAAAAAGTTTTTAAAAAAATAATTTTTTGTTCTTGGTTTTGTCGTTAGCCCCCCTTTTCTTCTTATTAGGGTGGGCGTGCCGTTTGGCTTGTTTCTAATGAAATCGCTGTTCCAAAAAAATAAAATATAATGTGGAATGCCCTCAAACTGTGAGATTTTATATTTTCATGATTTCAATCAGAGGGGGGCTTTTAATTTTTTGTGATATTAAGATATACATTAAATTTGGGATTTTCAAATATAATGCATATACTAAATTTGAGGTTCTTAATTCTGAAGAATATATTTATGAATGTGGATCCAGTTTTTTTTTTTTTGAACGGCGATTTCAATAAACAACCCCGACGACTAGCAAGGCGCTAGCGCCGGAACAACAACAGAATTACATGGAAAAGTCAAACTTACACCAACTACTCCAATCACAAATACCTTTCCTACATCTATTCGAAATCCAAAAGAAACTCAAAGACTTGATATCGGAAGTCAAACTTTGGATCACCACTTTCTTCTTGTTAAAAATTGCATCGTTGCGGGCCTTCCAAATGACCCAACAGGCAGTGTGTATGATGCCTTGAATCACCGAAGCTTTTCTAACCCCGACTCTAATACCCGACGAGAGATGCGCGAGATCGTTCACCGAAAAGCAAAAGATCTGAGGAAGCCGACACCAGTTAGCGACAAAAGACCAAATCTCCATAGCCACTTTGCAACCAGTGAAGAGGTGCTCAGCAGACTCCTCCATGTCTTGGCAGAGAGGGCAAAGGGAGGAGGTTAACCGGATGTTTCTGCGCTTCAGGCCGTCAGCAGTTGCTAAACGACCGAGCTGAGCCCGCCACATAAGGAGATTAATTTTGGGAGGAACACACTTGGGCCAAGAGATAGGAGCAGGTCCGATCAGCTCGTCCTTCGCCAGCTTTTTTCGAACCGACGCTGTAGAGAAGCAGCCGTCAGGTTCAGCCTTCCAAATCCAGTTCCCGTTTTCCATGCGTAAGGCTTCCTGCAAATCAAAATTAAGGCCAAGAAGCGAATTTTCCACCTTTGCAATATTATTCCAGATTCCAGAAATTGCTTTGTTAGAGGAGAGCCACCCCACAGAATCATTAAGCCCATGAATGCTTATGATAAGCTGCCTCCAAAAAGCATTTGGTTCCTTGCAAAACCGCCAATACCACTTACTCAGGAGGGCAAGGTTCATGTTTTCAAGGGGGTCCAGCCCAAGGCCACCCTTGTCTTTTGGCCTACAAATATGCTCCCTACTTATCCAGTGAATCCTCTTCTCCTTTTCACCACCTCCCCAGAGAAAATTAAAACGAATACTTTCGAGCGTTTGCAAAACCTTTTCGGGGCTTTAAAAAGGGAGAAAAAATATAATGGGATGCTGTCAAGAACAGACTTGATGAGGACCAGTCTCCCCCCCATCGAGAGGTGTTTGGCCTTCCATTTAGACAAACGACAGCGGAACGTGTCAACCACCGGGTTCCAAGCATTGATGCGATTCATATTCTCCCCGACCGGAAGCCCTAAGTATTTAAAAGGCAGGCAGCCCCCAAAGCACCCGTAGCTGCTGGCCGCAGCGTCCACCTCCACCTTGGGAACGTTCAAACCGAAGAGACCACATTTGTTAATGTTTACCTTAAGCCCCGAGGCAAAAAAGAAACCACGAAGGATACGAATCAGATTTCTGAAGTTCATAGAGGACCAATGTCCAACCACAATGGCATCATCGGCATATGTCAGGTGGGAAATATATGAATCCGTCCCCGGGAAGTGAATTCCATGAAAAGCCCCAATCTGCTTCGCCTTCCTGAACATAGAGTGCAGCCCCTCCATAGCAATTAGAAATAAAAACGGGGAGAGCGGGTCACCCTGACGCACCCCTTTAGCACATTGAAACTCCAAGGAGGGAGAGCCGTTGATGAGGACGGAGGCCCTGGCAGCGCGAAGGCAACCCCTAATCCACCTCCTCCAAAGGCAAGGGAAGTTCATTTGCCGAAGGATATCGTCGATATAGTTCCAATTAACAGAATCGAATGCCTTTTCGAAGTCAATTTTGAACATCAAAGTTGGGACTTTGGACTTTTTGGCCCAAGAAATGAGCTCGTTGATAATCAAGGGTCCGTCAATTATGCTACGGTTACTAATGAAACCCATCTGCGTATCCGAAATGACCTTCCCCAACACACCTTTGAGGCGGTTAGCCAAGACCTTAGAGATGACCTTTTGGATGCAACCAATTAAGCTTATAGGTCGGAACTCCAAAAAGTGAAGAGGATCATCAACTTTTGGGATGAGATGGAAAAAAGAGGAGCCGCAGCCCCTCCCAATAGTTCCATTAGAGTAAAAAGCATCCAAAATATTGAAAAAATCTTCTTCAAAGTAAACCCAGAACCTTTTAATGAAAGCAAAATTGAAGCCGTCGGGTCCCGGGGCTTTGTCACTGCCGCACATCCAAACGGCATCTTTAATTTCCGTACGAGAGAACCTTTGAGTTAATAAGTTGCCATCAGAATCCGAGAGGGGTTGAAGACCCGAGACAGAGATCTTTGGCCGATCCACCATTTCTTCATTAAACTTCTCCTTGAAAAATCTCCAGGCAGCCTTTTTGATATCAACCGGGTTGGTCACCCATTGGCCTTCCACATCGATCCCATTAATCCTCCCGTTACTCAGACGCTGATTAATTATGCCATGAAAGTACGAAGTGTTTTCATCGCCATCCAGGGACCATTTAGCCCTGGCTTTCTGCCTGAGATCATCAATAAGGCCAAGGTTGATCCGGCCCAGGTTTTGTTTACAGTTTTCCCATTCCTTTATTTCGTCGTCATTGAGCAATCTGACCTCCGAGGCTTCATCGAAAAGATTACAGGCAGCATTAAGGCTGGTCATTTCAGCCGATTCATGATCCTTGACAGTACGGACCCATTCCTTAATGGCAGCCTTGAGAACTTTGAGTTTAAGAAGAAAGCATTCATCAGGCCGACCGACCTTATTACAACATTTGAGAGCTTCACTCACCACTTCTTCAAGACCAGGTCGGTCGAGCCAAGAGGTATAAAAACGGAAGGGAATGGCACCGAAATCCGGTACCGAACACTTGAACACCACGGGGCAGTGGTCGGACCAGAGCCGTGGCAGCGCCGTAACGGAAGCGTTTGGCCACCTGCAAAAGAAAGAGGAACAAACGAGGATGCGGTCTAATTTGCTGAAAGACTTACCGTTACCCCGAGAAAAAGTGAATTTCCTGCCCCCCATGTTGTATTCAATCAAGTTGGAGTCGTAAATGAAGTCATTGAAGGATTGTGCCCCAGAAGCAGAGAAAGCAGAGTGGAGGCGATCTTCAGGGAACCGAACTTCATTGAAATCACCGGCTAAGATCCACAAATCGTCGGGGTTGATTAGGGAATGCAATTTTTCCCACAGCCTTCTTTTGGCTCCCAGCCCTTGAGGAGCATAGACGTTTATTATTCCCAGTTTCTCCGTGGTCCCGATAACCTTACCTTTAATCAAGATGAAATTCCTGTCCAACACAACCTCCTCGGATCTGAAAACAGAAGGATTCCATGAGCAGCACAAACCACCCGATCGACCAGTCGCATCAACCCAGATGTTATCCGAACCGGACTTCCCCCAAAAACTTCTGAACGGAATCTTGGAGTTATTTATGCTATTTATGGTATTTATGGCGGTGATGTGTTGGTTAAATGTGGTGTCCATCCTAAGATTACCGTTTACCTTTTTGACGTTCTCAAAACTCAAGGGTGAGTTTTTTTTCAACGACGGTTTTAAGGGGAAGGAGATAGGATGACCCGGCAATCCAATAAACCCGGGACCCGTTAGTTAGAATGGTGTTGACTTAACGACGACCGGTGCAACAAATAAAGATAAAGTTGAAGAGTTGGTCGTCGCGGTATGGAACAAAAGCCGTCAAAATGTTCCGTTTGATACAGGTGGGCTTGATTCAATGTTAAAACTCAATGACAAGTTTTTTTCAAAAAAGGGAGAATGATACGAATCTGGATGATCCAAAACTCAGCCCGTCTACCTGATCCGCAAACTAGGAAATTCAAACCCATTAGGTTTTTTGTTTCCTACTCTTATCTTTATTTTAATAGTTCATAATTATTAATTATTTTCCTAGTTTATTAATTATTTTTCTAGTTTAAGAGTGTTCCTTTTCTTTATTTAGCTTATTTAAGGACTTCTTGTAATCCTTATTAGATGGTTATGTTTTGATTAATAAAAGTATTTTAAAGGTTATGTTAAACCCTAATCTAAGGATCGCCGGTTTTGGCTCCTTGCTCGGACTCATCCGAGGTTTTACTATGCTTCCATTATCATTTCAAGTTTATGATTTCCAATCCGATTCAGTTAACTCAAGTAGCTTAAAATTTGATTCGTTAAAACGCCTAACGAGCAGGAGATGTGGCGGCTGTCTATTATCAACTACACCCAAAAAAATGTTGAAAACACAGGGGTGTGCAAAAATAACCGAAATCCGAATAAACCGACAAACCGAACCGTATCCATATCCGAATAAACCAAACCGAATTGTGATTTCGGTTTACGGTTCGGTTTTTAACCATAACCGAATTATGAATTCGGTTTACGGTTCGGTTATGGTTTAAAGTTTTGTTTTTATTTGGTTTATTCGATTTATTCGATTATCTGTTTAAAACCAAATAAGATTTATATATATATATATATATGTGTGTGTGTGTGTATTTATTTATATTTATTTATAAACCATTTAACCATTTAAGATAAGCTCACTTATGACTTATCCACAATTCAACTAAATACGCATCCATGGTTTTTTTAGGGTAAAACAATTTTGTCGTAAAAAGTAGTCATCGACGCATCGTCTTCTCTTCCACTCTACCAAAAACAAGAGCCTACCTTGGTTGTAGGTATTTTGGTTGGAAGTATTTTGGTTGTATATCGGATTATGGTTTTAAACTCTAGGGATATGTTAAACATGTTTGTTTTTTGTTTATTTTTTGTGTTAGCAAAAAAATACGCAATATATGCTATTTGGTGAATACGGTTTAAACGGTTTGAATACGATTTATTTGGTTCTCAACCGAAACTGAATCGTATTGAATATGGTTTATTCAATTCGGTTTGTAAGTTTTTCAATACGGTTTGGTTTGGTTTGGTTATGGTTATCATAAAAAAAAACTTCAAACCGAATAAACCAAATAAACCGTAAACCAAACCGTTGAACACCCCTATCTGGAGTACCACGAGCAGGAAGAAAGTGTATTTTTGTTTATATGTTGTGATTGGTTTACCATGAGGTGGAAGAAACCTGAAGATGGATTTCATAGAAGATCAAGAGTCTACGAAGATCAAGAAAGGGTGTTCTGTTTTATATCGAGTGTTCAGAAAAGATAAAGAGGTTAACACTAATTACTATCTAGGATCTTATGATTATGAAAAGTCTCCAAATCTGTAGATTTACAGTAAAAGGGTTTGTTAGAAAATTGTCAGTTACAGTGAGAGGGGGATTGGAAGAACAAGAAGTCAAAGGCAAAGGAAAGTCTAATGTACATGGATTGGATACACATTCACCCTATACAGCTTCATTCAGATGAACCAAACACATACGGGTTAACACAGATACTGCGGAAGTGCGGATTTAGTATATATATATATATTTGTATGGCACAAATGAATGAAAAAATGTATGCAAATAAAAGAAATCGTAAAGCTTAATGCACATACGTACTAAGCGAATATCTGCTGAATGACAGTCTCGGCATTCCCGTTGTATTGAGCTAGAAGATGTATAGCATCAGCCCGGGGCAAAGCAAGAAACTCCTGCACAAATAATCAAATTCACTCAAAATTATTAAATTATGAATAATTATTAATGATAGAAAATCACTGAAGTTAGGACTTACCATAACTTTGAGTATTGCGGTTTCATCAGATGCAATATCTCCTGTGGATGAAACTTGAGCAGGACTGCGGTCATCTTCTTGCATTTTGCTGCTGGAAGTTGCAGTGCCTTGGGAAGAACTATTGTTGCATATATCAGCACTCAAAGACTCGGAAATTGTATCAGTTAGAGGACAAGAATTGACTTGTTTTAAAAGATCGATTTTTAGCAGACTCTCAAACCGATCTTTACACATTTGAAGCTTGAACCACTCGGTGTGTGTGTGAAGGGTGGCTCTTATTATCTTCATAAGTTGAGGTTCTTCAATGCCCAGTCTTCTACCTATTGCAACCTATTCATATGCACAGGGGAGATTATAACTTTGAAACATCTTATTCATCAAGGAAAGTAAAAATTCAGGGAGTCAAACAAATTTAGAAACTTCTAGCACAAGTTAATAAAGCATATTTACAAGACACGTCAAAATGGCTGAAAACAAGTGTCTTCAGGCCATGGATATTGTTGTATCTAGCTTAAGCAACTCGGAATTTCTTCCTACACTTATAAGCTCGTGTATCCAATCCATAGGCTGAACTAGGCCTATCAATGGATAGAATTCGGAGTGGGGATAATTTGACCCATGACCAAACTAAATAGATCATGATCAGGTACGTTAACTGTTGGACCTTGATTTGGCCTATGACCCAACTAATCTAAATAGATGGATCATGAATGGTATTTATTTTATTTTTATTCATTTTTACTCTTTATCTTTATCCAATAGGAACTGCCTACATTCAGCCCCCACTTACCATCATCAATCTCCAACCTTCGATTTCGGCCTACCAAACCACTCATCCCTGTATCCCCTTCCCACATTGTTTCAGTTTTTTAATATATTAACATTTGAAATATGATTATATTATATATTTCTTATGACTATCTGTTATGAAAGTGTAATTATATGTTTTAAAAGAAGTTTCCCTAGTAAAAGAAATCACATTTAAGAAAACAGTTAGATCATGAAATTAATTGAACTTGTTAAAGACTATTAGAAAGAAATTAACATATTGAAAATTTTGATAGTTTTAAGACTCCCTTTAGAAAACTTATCGCTAAAAAAATCGCATTCATGAATATATACTGTCAGAAAAAATTAACTATTTCAACAAATGTAGTCACATGATATTATATAATCAACAACGACAAAGAAAATTACAAAATAGAAACAACAAATTGAGACATACACAAATAGGAAGAAAAGACTAAACTGATAAACATATGGTAGGGTAGAGTAGGGTGAAATTGGATATTTGGATGACGAGAGTTTATGAGAGGGGTAAAGAATGATGGTAGGAAGTATGTATATGAATGAGATAATAACAAATATATGACAAGAAACTAAACAAAACTTAATGTATATAAATGGATAGATCCAGACAGATCATGGATCGGATCAAGTATTGACCCACTTAAATGGGTCAATCAATTCTTTTAATTTGATGGATTGTAAACTTGGTTCTCCGAACAAGTGTAAGTGGTATGAAGCGTGCTCAATTTTGAGCACCATCAACCAGACTCAGGAACAGGATAAAACAGATCAAAGCAATAACAAAAGCACTTTGTTCAAACAGTCACAATATGAGCTTTGTAATAATTAAATAAGAGAATAATGACCTGGAGTGAAGTAGAAAGATCGAGAAAGGGCAAGCTTTTCACAACAAACTTCTCATCAGGAGTAAAAAAGGCCAACAAAGTCTCCTTTAAGGGCTTCAGTAGATCTGGATCTCTTGTCGCTAAAGGTCCTAAATAAGAACAAGCTACCTTTAGTGCACCAGAATGGTCACCCGACTTCACCAACTTCAAAAATTCAATCTACAACCAGTGCAAGAGGTTAGTAGTTTGCTGCTCTATAGATCTCACTGGAGATAGTTTTCTCTTTTACATAAGGGTTAAAAGTGGCTAAAAATCCACATTTGAGCAATGTACAAAACCATTTAAATTACTGGATTTAACCAAACAAATATATCACTCACCCTTTTTAGTTGGAAGAGAAGAATATGATTTTGAGCAAAAAAAGTAGAGTCCAAATCATTTATTTCTTCAACAACCTCTGCAGCCATTCCTTTGCTTGTCAGTTCCTTTACTGCCAGCATAATCTCATATTTATCATCTTTATTGTCACTAGCATCTGCTGCTGACGATATTTCAGAAACCTACAGACAAAGTAAGTTAAATTTCATTTACCAAAATAAATATCACAAATTTTAGCATATATGGCCATACTTGTTCCTCTGACATATTGGCATATATTTGTACTTCATGTCTTCCCTTCCATCTCTTACGTTTGTTTATCTCCCTGATTCCTCGACTTTTTTTAATATGCAAAAGTTTAGAAGCTTTACGTCGATACCTTCCACTTGTACAGCAGTCTTCATGGCTGTTGATTGTACTGCTAGATGAGTACCGCCCATCAACTTCAGGATTCTGAATGCTGACATCATCAGTCCCAGGTGTATCCATGTCAGTGTCAGCAAGCATACTGGGTCCACTTCTGACTTCAAGAGAGAAGTCTGCAGATAAAGTAGATTCTGATTCTCTTTGGTTTGAAACTGACGGTTCCTGTACTAACGGAATTCCTTGTGCTTAAGGAATGACGAATCATTAGAAATCAATATAACTATAAAAAAAAGAGGAACTGAATGAAGTGATGCAACTTACAAAAAGAACTTGGACCACTAGAGTTGACGATGCCCCTATAGACGCAATACTCATGAATGAGTTTATCAAGCATGGTGATGTCCAATCTCATTCGGCATAGTTCATTCTGTAGCAGATATTGTCAGGTCAATTTTGTACTGTGTGCCTAGGACATCTTTTATTTACTATCACGAAGTAATACTAGCAAAGAATATTACTACATGTTATTTATGCAAAAACTTAATTTAAGTAACTCGATGGAATATCCATGGAGTGTGACACGATTCTAGAATTTAATAAAATGAAATGCCTGCACAAACTTGAAAAGTACATAACCAAATGCATTTATCTGCAATGATGCTTAGCAATTGGCATATGTATAGTAAAATTATCTGCTATGTAGCAAACGTTATGGAATGGGTTAATGAAATATACACCTGCTTGTCAGTTTTGAAAACTTGGAATCAAGAAAAAAAGTTTGAAATAAGAGCATCCTGGAATGAAGGTGGCCATTTAATTCAGAATTTTTAAGTAATCATAAAGATTGGCAGCAATTTGAGAAGTGTCGTCCCAATCCTACCACATGATAAATGGTGTACTCTCCAACCAAAAGGATGTGGGTTCAAATCCTACAAAGTGCATATATGGTGAATTTATCCTTGAAAATATAGGTGGTGTTACATAAAAAAACCAACCACATGAAGTAAAAGAAAATTTTAAAAAAAATAGCCATGAGTGCAAGTGCAAATATTATCACACATATTCCATGAACCAATAATTGATTTACTAGCAGAATATATGTAGGTCTTCTCACTGAGCTAGAACTATCAAGAGTCGGAACCTTAATAGTCAGACTTAAAGGTCAAGTGTACCAGTTTAACATAAGCTTACCTGGAATGCTTGAAATAGATCACCCTTCGCAAACTTTAAGCTATCAACTGCCCCTTGTCTTGTAAGCTCAACAGCATGTGCAAGGGCTTGTATATCCACCTGATGTCAGATGTAAACAGACCAATAGACATAAAAATATGAGCTTCATAGGCAGAAAAAAATATGATAATTTAAGATTCAAAGTTCACACATTAACCGATCATGTTAATAAGGTCAAGCTGCTGAAATCCTAAAAACTCTAACTATAAATAGTACCTCGTCAAATGGAGGTGCTTCTAACAAACCCTCTTGTGGAGTGGCAGGGAGATCACGCTCCTCAAGCAACAACCTCTCAGTGAGATCAGTTATTGGTGAAGAAATCCCTTGGTGAAAGCAAAATCCCTTATGGATACTGCAAGATTGTGTGTGTGTGTGTGTGTTTGTGAGAGAGAGAGAGACTGAGAGACAGAGAGAGAAAGAACTGCTGTCAAGAAATCCAAAATATAGATAATTATGAGACCTGATTAGGTATCTGATTGCCATCGAGAAAACAGGATCATATGCATGTAAGTGAGCTCTCAATACAGATGTCATCAATCCAGCAAGTTCAAACAGCCTCCTATCGGACCACTGAGCAATCATCAAATATACTCGATTATGCACTTAGATTTAAGCACATTGTAATAATGAGTGATTAATAAGAGATGGCAACACCTCAAGATGTTAAGGTGACAAGGTTACTTCATTGAGAGAAAAAAAAAAGGCAAAGCTTCGCTTGCAAAGTAAATGCCAAAGACAAACAGTTGATGAACTACACAGTGTGAACATAACCATATGGTACCATTTCAAAGATATCACCACAGACCACAGTAGAAGATCCAGTTTATAGCAAATTATTTTTAGAGAATTACCTCATTCACCACAGGAGAAGTTTGATCCTCCTTATCATAAATAAACGCAAGAAGGACATGCTTGAATTCTTCATATGCTTCCTTAGAATCAAAAATGGAATCATGTCACAACCAAAAAGAGATGCATATGATAAGCAAACATACATGGTCAAGCGACTAGTTCTGTTATCAAAATACTGAGAGCTATTAGTTCAATTAAAGGACAAGGACAAATGCTAACAGATAGAAATAAAGGGCAAAACCCCCAAATATCATATATCATGAATGAACAACAAAGAAACATAAGACCTATTAACATGCAATTGTGATTTGTGAAGCATAAAGCTAATCGTATCCACTCCATATTTAGTCAATCTCCATTTTTAGTCAATAGCTCTTAATGGATAACATCCCATTCGATTAATAACCCGATTCAGTCATGCTTAATAGACAACTTGATAGCTCAACCTGACACAGTTCTACCCGGTGGATTTGGGTTCGGATCCGGTCCAGAGATCAACCATGACGGTTATGGAACATGGCCGGACAGTTACTAAGGAAGTGGCAGTAGGGCCATGTCACCGCCTGAAATGAGTACAAATACCCGGCTACAGCCTACAGTAGCAGGAGAACATAAGCCTTATTTGTCCTAAAATCCTCAATCTCAACTCAGACCAAGACTTAACTGTGCGACGGAGCTTGGTCACACAGAGAAATCCCTTCTCACTATGGCGAGGTTAGGATACGTCCCTACCAGCTCAAGTCCCGCTGAAAGTTTATTCCAGGAAAAAGAAAGGTTCAACCTACTCATTAGAATCTATGGAGCAGCTCGCATTCATCATCGGGTATTTCATTTAACCCGTTCAGTCAAAATATCAGCCCACTATGCGAACGAGTGGAGGAAGTTCTGGGCAGTTTCTGCGCAGCAGCTATTCACCATCATTAGCAGCCTAAAAAGGATTGGAGTCTATATTTTACTTTCAGTTTTTGGATATTATCTTTCTTGTTTGTAATTGGAGAATTGCCCTTCTCGAAATTGGACCAACCTTTGTTCCTTTTCATCAGTAATATCATTATTTCCTCAGAAATTCCAGTTCTTAATAGGCTAACAGTGCTTCTGTATATGTTTTACAGATTGCCATTTCTTTGTTCAACCTGGAGTGTTAATCCGCAGATCACTAATCTGGAGCCTTGAGTGACAGAATTCGTGTCTTACAGATGTCCAAAATCAAAAATCAAAGACCATAAGGATAAGAATTCGATTATCCCCTTCCTCATAAAGTAGTATCCTTTGTTGCTGGATAAGTGGTTAGTATAGTTTACACTTTAAATCCATTTAGTTAACTAATACTAATCTTCCTTTAGCTACCATACGGGCTGGGCTAACTTCGCAAGAGAAGTTTGACTTGCGAATGGTCCCACAATGCAAAAATAACGGAAACAACAAAATATATATAGGAACATACAGGATAGGCGTCGAGAGCGCTAGGAGCAAGTGCAGTCCGCAGACAATTAATTGCAGATTTTCGATCCTCTTCGGTTCCTTTCCTCAAAAGCTCAATAAATTTCTTCACGATCAAAATACAAACAAACAAATTCTTAGCATATATATAATTAGTTTGGCTGGCTCCTAGAACAAAATCAAAATCGAAGATACGAATCATTAAACCTGCTTCTGTAGGCGGAAAAGGAGGCGGTGATCGTCGAGAACGGAAGGAGCGTGGATACGTAAGAGATCTATGGCGGAATCGATGTCACCTCGCTGCAATAACCGTCGGATTTGGAGAATGAGCACGCGATAGTGATAAGATGAAGAGGAACACGAAGATGGAGATGAGGAAGACGGAGACGTGGGAGGAGAGAAATCCTCGATTAAGTTTTCGGATTTGGCAAATTCGATGACCAACGCATCTAGAGCTTCCCAATTTACAGGCGACGGAGAAGGTGATGGTGATGATGGTGACGGTGAATCCATTGAGAGGAGGATATTTTCGGTGAATTTGGGAGGGGAGCAACCGGTGGTGGGGTTGTGATCGGAAAGTTAGTTTAAGAATGACGGAAACCGATGGCAGGTCAACGATGCCCTCCTTTTTTGCCCAATTTATCGGATACAGGTTCATCTCATCTATTATGACCCGATAGCCCTCATCGTAATTTTTTTGAAACCTCTAGCATATTGGTTTAGGATTTGAAAGACTTTTCAAAGATCGGTCATTTTATCTTATCTTATCTTAATCGTAATAAAATAATAAAATTTGTGTCACATGTTAAATTTATAAAGATTTTCATATCATTAGCGTCACATATCAAGCTCACAATCAATTACCAATTTAGAAACTATCAATTAAGATTAATTATCAATTTTGTTAAAACTAAAATTTTATTTTAAAATTTTGATAAAATTAATGTAGATTTGATTAATTTACTCAATAATTTTAGTTTTTTTTAAAGTAGTCAACAACTTGTCAAACATAATAAATTTATTAAATGTATAAAATAATTATTTAATATATTATAAGAATTTTATATTAACAATAATTTTTAAATTTCTTAAGGAAAATTGGCCTGTAATAATACAAGTTTTCACTCTTTGGCCAATAATAATATGAGTTTTTGAGTTGGTCTGTAATAATACCAGTTTTCGAACTATTGGACTGTAATAGTATGCCGTTAGTTTTTACTTAACGGGGTTAAATCCCTGCCTACGTGGCTGTCCACGTGGCTTCATTAATCATACGTGGCATTTTTAAGTGGGGGTTTTAAAAAGGAAAATTGGCCTGTAATAATACAAGTTTTTACTCTTTGGCCAATAATAATATGAGTTTTTGAGTTGGTCTGTAATAATACCAGTTTTCGAACTATTGTACTGTAATAGTATGCCGTTAGTTCTTACTTAACGGGGTTAAATCCCTGCCTATGTGGCTGCCCACGTGGCTTCAATGTATTTCTTTTAACAAAAGACTATAGTATAAGGACTAGTTTTGTAATATTTCTAAACTTCATTTTTGTTTTTTATTAAGATATAAAGAAAAAAAAGGAAAAGGAAAACAGGAAGAACAAACAGCCGCAACCACCCTCCGTCGCCATCGCACATGCCGCCACCCACCCGTCCGCCGCCATCGCCACCGGCCGCCATCGGCGGAGCTAATGTAACAGCCCCCGCAAAGAGGGAGAAAAGGGGAAAAGTTCAGATCTAGGTTTGAAGAAGAAATCGGAATCCACATAGGCAGAGCTAATGTAACAGCCCCCACTATAGTCTTTTGTTAAAAGAAATACATTGAAGCCACGTGGGCAGCCACATAGGCAGGGATTTAACCCCGTTAAGTAAGAACTAAAGACATACTATTACAGTCCAATAGTTCGAAAACTGGTATTATTACAGACCAACTCAAAAACTCATATTATTATTGGCCAAAGAGTGAAAACTTGTATTATTACAGGCCAATTTTCCTTTTTAAAACCCCCACTTAAAAATGCCACGTATGATTAATGAAGCCACGTGGACAGCCACGTAGGCAGGGATTTAACCCCGTTAAGTAAAAACTAACGGCATACTATTACAGTCCAATAGTTCGAAAACTGGTATTATTACAGACCAACTCAAAAACTCATATTATTATTGGCCAAAGAGTGAAAACTCATCTTTTTATTTTGTATTTATCTAATATTATAAATCTATATTCGGCCCGTGTCGTACACGGGTTACTAACCTAGTTGCGAATATAACGATTGTAAATCAAGTTTTTTCAAATATAGAACCACATAGGGGTTTGTACTGTTGTATGGGTTGTCTATGTGATCGTGTATGTCTATTTGGGTTGTCAGGCAATAATATTTTAACACCCGAGTTTTAAATCAAACCAGACTTGTGTCAAAAAAAAGGTTCAGTCAGTTGACGAGGAAGTTTGAACAATAATGATTATTCAAACATGTAGATTTATAAATATACACTTTATAAACTCTCAAACGCGACAAATGTACAAAAAAGGCATTTAATAAAGTCTTAAATAAATTACAATTATTCAAAAAAAAAAATCGATATAAGCTTTAATCAATCTAATTAATCCAAAACAAACGATATTAAAGTGTTGTATACGTCAAGTTCTTGATCATTTAGCAATTGGAATTCACTATCATCCTCATCGTCATCAACAAGAGAATAACTACTTTTATTTTTATACAATATTGTTTGTTTCTGTGTGATTCTTGTTTGCAAGAGAAGGATTTGTATATCAGATGGGATTTCGAATACAGAGAAGAGCGTATAGATAACGAATTCTGAATGTTTACTCCTTTGGTCCTTCCACTTTTAATAATGACATTTTTTGACCGAAAATAAAATCCAATGCAATTTTAGTTAAGTAATCTATTAAAAATAACATTTTTTTTCAAAGTCGACCGCAGTCAGGGGCTCTACCCCTTAGATCCCCCTTAGTCTTGATGAAGTTCAAACAAAAGAGTACTTTTATTTAAAGGTCACACGCAATCTCAAACGACACTAAAATATAGAACAAAATACGAGTTTAGTATAACTATGATGATAGCATTGCATACTAACTTGCAACAATAAAGGAACAAAACTAAACCTCACACCACCATGAACCACCACTAAAAGAATCATAAATTTACGCTACATTCCAATCCTTTCCTAACTTTCATGTGGCCATTATTACCCAAAGTTGAAAAGGTGAAAATTACAAAACCTAAATTATCACATGCCTGAGAAATTACAGAAAAATATGGGACCGTCGGTAATACCGGAATGAATCAAGGAAAACCCACAAGGCCCACTAGCAGACAGTGTTAACAAAAGATCGGCCCAAGCCACTTTAGTGTGTCGTTTTGCAGTGGTGTCAACTGTCAAAAGGAGTAAGTACGTGTACGAGCTTTGATTTTATTTCATCGTGGTGTTAGCCTGTTAGGACCTACAGTCTGTCTATAGGGAAGCCCCTTTCTCTAGACACCCAAATAAATTTTCTGGACACCCAAACATACGACCTGTATAGCATGATACGGGTCGTATAACACTCTCTCAGCATTAATTACAACTCAGAAAAAACCCTAACCAACCTGTATAGCTCGATACAGGTCGTATAACATTGACTACTAATGATTGCAACAAATGATGAGGGGCTAATGATTGCAAATGATTGGAACTTATACGACCTGTATGATGTAATACAGGTCGTATGACTTACCTCGTACCAAACTATCATTTACATCTGACAGGTCAAACATTCCCCATCTGTCAATTTTTTTTCGAACACCGGTCCAATACAGCCCGTATTGTTATATACGGATCGTATAATTTAACATTTATTGCGTTGACCAGCTTATACAGCCCGTATTGTCCTATACAGGCTGTATAAACCGGTGTTCAGACCAATTTTTCTGGTGTCTAGAGCAGCCCCCATAGGGAATTGACCCACTTATTATTATTATTATTATGTCCTCTTTCGGATCTCCTCTATTAACTCTGACTTTGGTTTAAAAAGATCCGATTAAACCGGATAGGGTTTGGCAAACCTATGCTATCGGAGCCGTTTAACGCCGTTCAAAAAAAAAAATTCGGAGCCGTTTAATGTCATTTGTACTTCTCTAACATTATTATTTATTAAGTATGTTCTAACGATTATATCCAACCATGTTTTATATATATCTTTTTTTTAACGGCTAACACACCCTTTAATTTACTATTACACATGAAACATCATTGTCAGGGATTGAACTCATGACCTCCAGGTAAGACAAAACCTTACCACCTTCCTCTTGACCGGTAAAACAAAACCTTACCACCTTCCCCTTGACCACTAGGACAAGGGATCATTGGCAAGTTTTATATATATCTAATGGGCTAAATTAGGTAAGCATGTACAATTTAGCTTATAAGGAAACATGTCTAACCGATACGTTTTTTTTACAGCAAAATTTTTATTTTTCACCAACTTTCACTATTGCTAAGATTTAAACCTTGGTCTCCATTAAAGACGTTTGCTCATTACCACTAGGCTACAACCTAAGTAGCTCTAACGGATACGTTTAAATGTATATAACATCCTAGACCAATAAGTTTTGTAAACCGAATTTTAGAGAAGCATATGTCTATGTAAATATAAAATTTTAAAATACTATAAAAGCTCTAAATCTTCTGTGGTTTTTTTTTTTCAAAATAATACAATATTACATATTATACTTGCTCCTTTTAAGAAAAATGTAACACTACTATAGTACTATGTGTATAGTTGGGGCGAAATCAAGATATAGTGAACCATTCTTGTATTGGTATTGGTATAGTATCCGTAGCAATCATAGATTTTTTCCGGGTGTGATTTGATATGTGTCAAGTTAGACATCTATATAAAAAAAATTACATTGATTTTCTCCCGTCACATTTTTCACTTCCCACAATTTAACGAAATTTTATGGATCTAACACATCATAGGTTCTCTCACGAGCAAACCATGGGCTCAAATCAATCCTTAACTACCAACTATATCCGGTTTCAAGACTTGGTTCTAATCAAAATCCGACATGAATTAACCATTGACACCCTATTCATAGTTCTACAAACCTAGCATTCTATGGTGTTAAATGAGATCCTACCAAATTAGCATGTGTACACATTAAAAGCATATAATTGAAGGCTTTGGATTCAATTATTAAGGGTACAATTGAATTATTGTTAGGCGTAATTAAGTCATCACTACACACCATTCAAATCATATTGGACCGATTGTACCCTTAAAACGAATGCAAAACCTTTAAGTTCCCTTTCCAAAGTAAAAGTATCGGTTCAAACACAATAACACATTTAGGGACCTACCCTCTTTCTTTCCAAAAGGAGTAGACTTGTTCCCCAACCCTTTTATTATTTATGCAAACCATAAGCCTATGTGAATTATTATTTTTCTAATCAGTTTTAATTACTAATATGGTATCACTAATTACTTAATATATTTATTTTTATTAATATATATATATTTATACAAGCAATTGAATGTATTTAGTATAATCTTACTTAGCAATTGAATGTATTTAGTATAATCTATCTTACTTATGACAAAGATATAGTATAATCTTACTTATAACAAAGATATTGATAAAATTTGAGGAGACTCTCATGAGAACGAACATTACTTTTTAGTGGCTAAAATCACCAAATATGCATTTTACAGAATTTGAACTTACAATCTCTTGATTGGGAGCCATCACTTGACCATCAAGTTGTCAATTTGGGACTGAACGAACACTACTAATTATCTTTATATAAAAGTGTTATATTTTGGAATTATTAGTAGATATAAAATGGTCACTTAATTTTCTTGGCCATCGTGCGGTTTAACAAATTGAAGTAGTACGGGCCTACGGGGAAGGGTCAATGATCCCAAGCGTAAGTGTTTGAGTTTAGGCATCCAAATACATTAAAATAAAAGGTTTGGGGTTGAAGTCTTACTTGTGATAATAACCAAAATTATTAGGTTATCCGTAGTGGTGTGAAAGTTTAAAGCGAAAAAAGTGTGTCACGTATGCTGCCACGCAGAATGTAGTGTGAAAAAGTTGTGTAATGGTTAGTGATAGTGTGAATGTTGATTGTGTAAATGTGAGGTATTTATTTAAAAAGGAGAAAATGATGTATAATTATTTGGTTAGTGAAAAAAATTAAAAAAAAATAAAAATATTCAGGGTGGCGTGCAGATCACGGAAGGGCCCAATTACCCCCCCCCCCCCAAAAAAAAGAACGGCCAGAGAGAAATATTCAAGGGCGTTTTCACCCAATAAGGCCCTCTTCACGGCTAGGGATGACAATGAAACCCGAACCCGATGGGAAAATCCAAAACCCGATACACATGGGGCGGGTATGGGATTACTTTTGAATTTTTTCGTGGGTATGGGTCGGGTATGGGATTTGATTATATACCCGATTACCCGATAAAATATACCCGTTATATTTTTCTTTATTAAATTTTGTTTATTTTAAGTATATATTATACGATTTTATTTATCTATTATTTATTTTTATCTATAATACTAAGTTAGTAGTTAAAAACATTGATTTACATATTATTAAATTTATATATGTTTAGTTACTTGAGGTATTTTATTATAATTTTGATAAATAAAAGTTAATACTTAGCCGATATACACCCGACGGGCATGCCCGAAACCCGCGTGTATACCAGATACCCGATGGGTATATACCCACTAGAAACCCGACGGGTTTTGGTCCGGGTATGGGACACACTTTTATAACCGGGTATGGGGTTGGGATTACTCAAACCCGTCCCAAACCCGCCCCATTGCCATCCCTATTCACGGCCCATTACGAATGACCTAGTTTGGTCATTAACACTTCCAACTTTCATTATTAGTTGTGAATGACATATCTAAGTAGCGTAATAATTATACATTTATACTTGATTTGTGACTGGTAGACCGGTAGTTATGATCCAAAAAAAAAATTAAGGAAATATAAAGCAAAAACAAACAAAAGTATGATTATTTCATTAATGGATTATTATGGACTTATAGACTTACACTAAAATGCCTGTTGAATATTCCTTTTTACAAAAAGAAACCGCATACACCCCCTAAACGTAGCTTACACTCATGTTCCAGTTCGATTGCTTGGTGACTTGGTGTTATGCATATGAATATAAAAAAATACACATAATTTGTATTTTCGTATTAAACACTAATTTCTTTTCTTAAAATTATATACACATAGCTATTTTTTGCCATCATGAATTTCAAATTACCTGGAGGAAAGAAGAAAAAATAACATGCCCGATAAAAAGAATAGTAGTTTTCAATTATTATTCACATTTATTTTTGTTTTTATGTATCTTATAATAGTTTTCTTAAATTATATAAAGTGCTAAAAAGTCATGGCTAAAGTAATCGCTTTGCCCATGGACACATATAGTGTTTCCCCTTAACGTACCTACCCATCTTTCTAACGACTAAAATAATAACTTTCTAATTCTCACATTCATAGGATTTCTTTATTTTTTTTTCTTTCTTTTTAATAAAGTGTTTTATATTTATTTTAAAATAAAGACAATAACAACTTGGTTATTTGTTGGACCAGATTTAGCCATGTTTCAAAAGATAGAAATAGGAAGCGACAAAAAATGTCAAATTATTCAAAATCTAATCATTTATCGTGAACAATAGCTATGAGGATAAGAACTATATTTTAATCAAGATAGTAGCTTAAGATGAGAGCAATGGGTTTGAGGTTACATCAAACTTTGTCATTTACAAAAATAGTCGTTAAAGGTTTTAGTGATGAGACAAAACTTGTAGTTTCTTTAATTTGGTCGAAATAAAGTGGGGTTGGGTATGATGTTTATCGATTTGGTTTTAAGTTACTTAAATATTGATTTTTTTTTTAAATTGGGTCCGGAAAAACAAAATCTAGCACGGGATCTTCTTGACATCTCTCTGGTGTATTTGGAAAGCTCGAAACGATAAGCAGTTTTACAGTAGTGGTAGAGGTGCGGAGATGATTTTTGGAGACATTAGAGCGACGACTTTTTTATGGTTAAACAATAGGAGCAAATTAGGTGTATTAAATTGGGACAATTGCTGTAATTTTACTTTTATTTATCAAATTTAATCTAGCTCCCTCCTAGTTCTTTATATAAATTCGGCCATATCAAAAAAAAAAATTCCAGAAAACACATTGACAATATGTTGATTCTAATAGAAGTGTAAGTCTTCTGAAGAGAGGGTTATGTGTATAATTTCTAACAAAAACGTTTCTTGTGTAATCTAAAATATATTAATGGGTTTGTGTATTGGTCGTTAAATTTTAAAAAAGAAATAGTAAAATTATAAGAAAATAATAATTAAGTAAAACAAAGAATATATCATTTGTTTTACCATGGGTGGTTTTAGCCTTATAAAAAGTCTTTTTATGAGTGTGACAACTTATACCTTAAAAAAAAGGTAGGTAAATACAAACTTTATATGTCACGTTTAGTGAGTGAGTGAGTGAGTGTAAACAAAAAATAATTCTTAGATAATATAAATAGAAATATGATGTTTAATATTTTTTTAAAATTATTGAATTGCATATATAAATTTCCGCTTATAAAAATAGAGACGAACTTCACCTTTTCTTCAATTTAATCATTTTAACTCTAAATTATTGAGAACAAATTAGAAAAAAAAAGGAAATAAAAAACATTAATTACTCGGTCTGCAAGGAGAATATACTTGCACCAGAAAAGACTTTCGTTGAGGGGCAGTATGGTAATTCAACCTAAAAATGCACACGGAAAACTTGCTAATGACCAAATCCACACCAAACTTGGTGCCAAGATAACAAATAGTCGTGTTACTGCAACCACACAACAAGCCACCGGCTATCACCGGTAAAACCGGTAGCACCAATGAAAATATAAAAGTCGGCGTACAACAACTTGAAGGTATATTTGTAGATCTGTTATAACGATTCCGTTAACACACCCCTTTACAAAAGTTAGAGAGAGAAATCGTGTGAGTGAGTGCGTGAACGCCAGGACCACCACACACTTGATAAGAAGCTTTCAAACGGAATCCCTGCCATCGCCAGCCTCCTCGTCGTCATCATCATCGCCTCCATTTTCTCTCTCTGAAACTTACAAAACAGAAAACAGAATCACAGAAGATATTATTCTCCATTGAAGAAGTGCGAATTAGTTAAGGTACGGTACCAGTTGATCGATTGATTGATTTCACATCCGAGTATATATACAGATATAATGGATGTGTATCAGATTATGTGCAAATGAGAAGATATGAGCGAATTGAAGTGTAGAAGCGGTTGTGGTGGAGGAGGTGACGTGGCAGTTATGGAGGTTGCTCGGTCTATGGATAGCTCTGGATCAGGGAAGAGGAGGAAGGTCGGAAGTGGAGAATTGAGGTTGTCTCCGTCGAAATCGGTGGTAATGAAAGGCTGTGAGAGTGAAGATGGCGTTGAAACATCGGAAATGTTATCTGATGATTCCGTGAAGAAGAAGAAGAAGGAGGAATTGAGCGGTTCAAACGCTGACGAGATTAGCTTTTGCTCCGGTGAAATTCCGGCGTCTTGTTGTTCGAGTGACGGATCAATTACGGAGAAACTGAAATGCGCAGATCTGGAGGTATATATGTATGGTTAATTTTAGTTTTAATTTTAGTTTTAGTTTTATTTATCTCTCTGTGATGCTTAATTTCTTCGTCAAAGTGGTTGAACGAATTTGAATTTCGAAAACTGAATTTATTTTCAGGAGATTTCTGGAATTGAAACAATCGTGAGAGGAAATTCGGACAGAAGAGACAGGTTTTCGTTATGCACTTTAAATTTACTTGTTAACGTACATTTATTCCGTTCACGTTTTCAGTTCGTTTAAAATTTCAAAAACGAAGAATTAACTGTGATCCACAACGGTTTCCGTTATAATTTCAGCCTTCAACTACAAGTCACGCCGAATATTCTCTCCCCAAATTCGATGGCTACTTTTTTCACCAAACCGGAGACTGAGTTCAAGGCGGAATCAGGCGAACTGGAGTCCTTCACTACCGAGAAACCGCCGGCGCAGACACCACCGCCGGAGAAAACGCCGCCTGCCGCCGAACTTGAAGAGTTTTTTGCTGCTGCTGAGAAAGACCTCCAGAAGGACCAGAATCGTTTCAAAGACAAGTAAGCTAGTTTCATTCTCTGTTTTATGAATTAGTGAATTAGAAATCAACCAAAAACAAATAAATTATACATCGATTAACTATATGTAACAAATTTGCAGGTATAATTACGATATTGTAAACGACGTTCCATTGAAAGGTCGCTTCGAGTGGGTTCCACTAAAGGCTAAAGTCATGAAAGATGAAACAGAAAAAGAAGGTGAAGAAGAAGATGATGAATGATTTAGAACTAAAGCCATTGTAAAAACTGTTTCTACAATTGATCAGAAAAAAGAGGTACAGTAAGTACGGTAGTGCTAGCTATTCAGTTTAATCCATTGTTTCTTTTTTCTTTTTCTTCTCTCAACGTCAAATGATATGTCCTCCATTTTCATCGATCGATTCATTAAGTAGTAGATCATGAGGTACTTCTCTTTCTCTGCTTTAGCAAGAGTTTGGATCCCAAAAATGGGGAAGAAAGAAGGAACAGTTAGTAATCTGTGTGGTGTACTTCAATCTCATTTTCCCCCATACATTTCGTCTCTGTCAATCTCTGCAATTCTTGCAGATCATAAACGTACAAATTGAAGCCCCAAGTGATTATTCTTACTTCTTCAGTAGCTAGATTATTCAACAAAAGTTAATTTATTTTCATCTTATTATTCGAAAATTAATTTGGTAAATAAAATTAAAATTAAACAGTAAAGAAATCATAATTAGTAGAGTTTGGTAAATGGAAAAGCTGTGGAGGAGGTACAGGCAATAGAGTGATTCTAACGCCTTGCCGTGTAAGGAACGGACACGTGTAATGATAGAACAGACTCCCATGTGGATGCATCGATGGCATGTATACAATGTTTTAAAAACCGGTTTTTTAGTTGAACCGGAAAACCTTCCGGGACTGGTTCGACCGGTCGGACCGGTTAGACCGGCTGGTTGAACCGGTTAGGGGATTTATATATATATTTTTATAAAAATGCTAATAAACTTGTACACCCCAACAAAAGTAGTTAAAATACAATTATAATCCACTCAAAAATAATATCAAATATGTATTTCATAAGAAAATATAAGTTTTAAACTTTAAAAAATAATAAAAAATAAAAAATAAAGTTAAAAAAAATAAAAAATCAGAAAACCGGTTGAACCGGACCGGTTGAACCGGAAAAAACCGGAAAACCGGCCGGTTCGAAGCGGGTCGGTTCAACCCAAAAAACCGGACATTAAAGAACCGGAAAGGTGACCGGTCCCCGGTCGAACCGGTTGAACCGGCCGGTTCGACCCGGGTTTTAAAACATTGCATGTATATCTTTCCGTGGGGGGACTAAAAGAGAACATGCTACGGGTACTCGGATCATAAAACTCCATTGTATCGTATATTCGTATGCCGTTATAAAAAGTTCAACTGCTTTGCGACGATGGTATATAAATTATTATTATTATCTTATAATATTTGAGAAGAATTACTACTTTTTTTAAATTCAGGAATATTCGAATTGGAATCAGAATAAAATTACAACATTTTGTAAAAAGTCACATTCCTAAGTTTTAACACACCCCATTACCTACCTAGTATAATAAGATTTTTTTTGAACGGCAAATTTGGATCACTGACGGGGGCATTACCCACCCACCCGATCATCTCCAATCCCCATCAGGAGGAAACTCACCATAGGTGAGAAACCCCCTGGCCCAGCATGTAACCCCCATTTATTTATCTTTTGTTACAAGTGGGACTTGAACCCAAGACCTCCCCATTATAATGTCTTGGGTACCTCCTCCTAGCCAATTGGACTAGGGATCATTGGTACCTAGTATAATAAGATAATACAATTTACATTACAAATGCTCATTGGCTAGTTCCTTTTTTTAGTTGTTTTTTTCTTTATTACTATTTTTTTATTTTGTTTTCTTACAACATTTTATTTATTTATTTTTTTATACGAGCGAAATGAGTTTAAAAAAAAAATAGATGATGTTGTAATAAGTATGTTCGTGCAACATAGATTTTTTTTAATTATTTGTCAATCTTAAGTTCTTAACGAATTTAGGACATGAATTGGTGTAAACTCAATAGTTTAAATGGTTTGGTTGGTATACGGACACTTTTTATTTCCGTTTACTTTAGGTAACGTTATAACAACATAAATGTTTGTATGCCTGTGCTATCCCCGTGTCAACACATTTATTAGTTTTTTTATTCTTTTTAAATGATTTTAAGCGTTTCATTGGTTTTAATTTTAGTTTCACACCGTTGCCTTTAGGTATCTAATTGTTTGTAGTGTTATTTGTGTTTTAGCCACAACATTTGGTTGTTTTTACAATTTGGCCCTTGGATTTTCAAGCCTTTTATATACTAATTTCGTCTAATGAATTACACGTGGAGGATTTATAAATATTAACACGAAAGTAGAAAGGTTAAGGGATATAAAACGTAAAAGTCTAAAAGTTGCGTGGTCAATGTATAAAACTATAAAAAGTCGTGGTCGAAGTCGAAAACTCTAAATCTAATTGTTTTCTACTTTTGTGTTTTAGCCACAACATTTGGTGGTTTTTACAATTTGGCCCTTGGATTTTCAAGACTTTTATATACTAATTTCGTCTAATGAATTACACGTGGAGGATTTATAAATACTAACACGGAAGTAGAAAAGTTAAGGGTATAAAACGTAAAAGTCTAAAAGTTACATGGTCAAAGTATAAAACTACAAAAAGTCATGGTCAAAGTCGAGAACTCTAAAAGTATACTAAAAACGAAACTACAAAACAAGGGTGGCCCGCCGCAACGCCCGGGCAGGTAACCAACTCGTTATTATATATATATAACAATAGAATTTAGAAGATTAATAGTATATTTTTTTCTTATAGTTTGGCCACAACACTTTGGGGCTTTGACGGTTTCTACCTCTAAAACTTTTACAATTTAGCTTTTTTTATTACCGAAATATTAAACTTTTGGTTTTCATAGTTTGATCACATATGTTTCATACACTTTCGTTTTGTATCTCTTAACTTTTAAGTTTTTTTTTTGTTTTAAGTTTTGTTGTCTTCTACTTTGGTCACGAAACTTTTAACTTTTCTACTTTCGTTTTTAGTATATTTTTATAGTTTGATACTTTCACTGCAGGACTTTTAGATTTTTACGTTTTATACACTTTAATTTTTTTACCCTCTAACTTTAAAGTTTTTTTTTTGTTTTAAGTTTTTTTTCTTCTACGTTAGCCACGAAACTTCAAACTTTTTTACTTTCGTTTTTAGTATACTTTTATAGTTTTATAGTTTTATACTTTTACCATGAGACTTTAAGACTTTTACGTTTTATATTCCTTAACTTTTTAACCCTCTAACTTTTAAAGTTTTTATTTTTGTTTTAATTTTTTTTGTCTTCTACTTTTTCCATGAAACTTTTAACTTTTCTACTTTCGCTTTTAGTATACTTATATATTTTATACTTTCACCACGAGAGTTTTAAACTTTTACGTTTTAGTCCACTTAACTTTTTGACTTTCGTTCAGTATAGAAATTAAACCCTACAACAACGCGCGAGGTGGTAAACATCTCGTTATTATTATTATTTGTTTTGTTTTTTTATTTTCTTTATTATTAATTTCTTATATCTAAGAGCAACGAGTTTAGCAAATAAGTTGTTGGTATAATATGTACAGTCGTGTAACATATATAAATATTTTTTTTCATTTTCAATCTCAATGAATTTCGGACATAAGTTGGTGGTGTAATAGATACTGTCCTGTAATATAGTTTTTAAGTCGTAGACTTAATAGTTTAAACGTTTGGTTTTTTTCACACTTTTTTTTTATTTTCGTTTTCTTTACGTAGACTTATAAATATTTTACAACTTTTGTATCATCTCTTTTGCATATTGTACAAGTATTGAGCATAAGGTACAAACCACTTGAGCACATTTAGGTTGTACATTATCTGCCACGTATAACAACTCTACCTTTTTGTCTTTTGTGGTTTTATTATTATTATTTCTTTGTTTTATTTCTTTGCTATTTTTCTTTTGTTTTTTTATCTGAGAGCAACGCATTTAGTAAAGAAGTTGGTGACGTAATATGTATAGTTCTGTAACATAGTTTTTTTTTCATTTTTAATCTCAACGAATTTAAAACATGAGTTGATGGTCTAATAGGTAGAGTAATGTAACATAGTTTTTACATCGTAGACTCAATAGTTAAACTGTTAAAGTGCTTGGTTTTTTGCGCAGCTTTTTTTTAATTTCTGTTCTATTTACGTATCGTTATAGCAATGCAACTGTTTTTTATACTCATGTTATTTACGCGACAACACCTTTATGTTTTCATTCTTTTTAAATCATTTTTAAGTGTTTCATTGGTTTAATTTTAGTTACACATTGTTGCTTTTAAGTATCTAATTATTTGTAGTGTTATATTTAACATGACTTCTAATTTGAACGTTGTTGCGTTGTATTTTTTTTCATTTTCGTTTTCTTTGTATTGCGTTTTAGCATTACAACTATCCAGATCTTCAACATTAAATGTGTGACAAGTTTACATTAGCCAGACTTGTCGAACCTCTGTTGTTATCTTAGGATGGTGTTAAAATTCGTTAACTAAATACATTGTCGTATTCTTTTATTAGAGGACTGTCTATCGGCATCATGGTTAGGAATGAATCTTCCGACACACTGTAGAACCTTCGACTCATTTTTGGGGTGTTTATCTCAAACTAATTGATCGTCTTTATGCTCGTGACACTTTAGGCAAATCACACGTCGTTCTGTTTTGTGTACATGAGAGATACTAGGCCATAAGGAATGTCCTGCCTCAAATATTATCAATGTGTTTTGGACATATTGGTTGTGAATGAGAGGATAACTCCATAGTTAAACATGCTTGAGTGAGAGACGATGTAATTAAGATCGGCGATTTTGGTCTTGCCCTCGCCATCGCGCGAGACAAAGGATATGCGCCCATAGACCCGTGATGTTAGGGGCAGAGCTATGCAGTTGCGAAAAACATGAAGGGCTAGGGGTATCACATGCTACCCCTTAAACTTATACGCGAAGCTAAATTAATCTTGGACTTTTAGGTTTTTATGTACGTTTGTTATCTTTTAAAAACCATTAGACTATTACCTAATCTAAATACCCTTTAAAATGTGGCTCACATTATAAATACAATAACAAGTTTGAAGAAACTCACAGGTCAATTTTTGGCCAAATTAATTTCTGATGCGTTCTTCATTAATCAATTTGATCAAAACATTTTTTTTCCAAGCTGATCTGGTAGCTCGACCCTGCCAGGGACTCTGCCCTTAAACTTCGCTCTCTCGGGAGCGTTGGCCCCGAACCCTCATCAAAATAATTTCTGCTACCCCTAAAAAAATTATAGTTCCGCTCTAGACCCATGTGGAATCGACCGAGATCAAGCGACCCGCGAAATTTTGAAGTTGTTGTAGAGTGTTTTGAACCAAAGAAGCTAAGTGACCACACTATTTTTTATACTAGTGACCCACTACTCTTAATAAAATTCAGATTGTCCCAATGTCAGATGTTCTTGCTCGAGTCCCGTCCATTTCAAGTTTTCAATCATCCAAGTTCAACTCCTACACGTGTCAAGTTTTTAGATTTTTGTTATTTTTTTCTTTCTTTTTTGATTATTCTAGAAGGCATTTATCACTATCCAGGTATAAGGGGAGGCGGTATCGTTGGGTTACCGCCTTGGGCGGTTTCCCCCATGGCTTCCGAATTTTTGGTCTATGCGGCACGAGGGAACCGGGGAGAGCCGCACCAACCCCCACTTGTTTTGTCTCATTTGTTTTTTCATGTTCCAAGGGGAGCCGCATGGCTCTTCTTGGCAACCATACCGGGTGTTGTGGCTTGATATGGCTTCAAAAACATCAAAATTGAGTTGGCACATGATTATTGGTTGGTGAGCATGGTTCCTTGAAGCCACAAGGCAACCATACCCCCTCCCCTAATTGGCTCTTTGATTAATTAGTACTTTGCATCCAATCATTTCGTAACATCTTGTTGTATATGTTTCGTAATTTAAAATGATAATTTCGCCTTAGACTTGTGCCACTTCTGTAAACAAAACTTTTTAATAGAACTTGGATAACATTAACATGAAACTTGTTTAGTGAATTTTGAAAAACTTAAAATTGATCGAGTTTATTGGTTTTAGATTTTAGTTGAAACTTTACTTATTATAGTTATTGATTTAAGGGAATTTAGGTGTTGATTTTAGTGATTCTCAGATGGAGTTTTTTGCTACGGATTGAGATTTTTTAGGGCCAAAAATCGCTTCTTTAGAACATATGAACAAACCTGATATCGGGTTGAACGAAAAGTCAAGTGTCACGATATTATTATATGAAGATGGAAGGCCTATCCAGAAAGTTTAATGCATTTGATCTTTTTAATTGAATTAAGTGATCTCTAGCTTTTGGGTTTCTCTTGGGTTTTACCCGTTTGTTTTGAGCTCCTTTAAATATATGATGTTTATGAGTTTTATGGGAATTGAATAATATTATCTTCTTGAGTCTATTATCCCTCTCCTTGTCCGTAGACTTCGTCAATTCATTCTCCCGCATCAAGTGGTATCGGAGCTTGGCACTCATGGCTGGCCGTGGAAGACAACCTCGTAATCGCGGAGGTGGTAGGGGTAATGGTGGCCAGCCTCGAGACCCCCGGGATGAAGAGATTGAACGTCTCCAACAAAGGATTCGAGAACTTGAATTAGTACAAGAGGAACACCAAGAGGAAACTGAGTCCGACACCTTCGTATGGAACGATGGTGAGGACGAAGAGGAGAATCCATTTGGTCGCTCCCCACCCCGCCGTCTTCGTGCCCCAAACCGTGAAGATCCCCTACGGAGCTTGGGAATGAAAACAGACATTCCAGAATTCGAAGGAAAGGCTCATCCGGATGATTTCATCGATTGGTTAAGTACCGTGGAAAGAGTGTTCGAGCTGCGGGAGACTCCGGATCACCTTCGAGTCAAAGTGGTCGCCATTAAGTTGCGAAAATATGCGTCTCTTTGGTGGGATCATGTTAAGAAAAAGCGCGCTCAAGACGGTAAAAGTAAAGTAGTCACTTGGGCTAAGATGAAGAAACTACTTCAAGCCAAGTTTTTGCCTACAAATTATAGACAAGAAGCTTTTCTTGAATATCATAGTCTCACCCAGCGAACAACTTCTGTTGCTGATTTCATTGCGGAATTTGATCGTTTACGCATGCGTTGCGGGGCTGAAGAAGAAGAGGAACAAGTGATAGCTCGTTTTTTGGGGGCGTTGCGACCTGACGTCGCGGACATAGTACATTTACAGCAATTTTGGACATTTAATGACGTGTGTAGGTTAGCCCTGAAGGTCGAGAAGCAGCTACAAGGTCGACCCAAATCCGCTACAACTCGATCCCCACCTGCTACTCGTCTCCCAGCCACACCGAATACTCGCTCCAACTCGACTACTCCACTTAAAAAGGATACCCCATTCGCCTCCCAGAACCTTGGTCCGTCTGGGTCTCGTACGGTTCGATGTTACAAGTGTCAAGGCTTCGGTCATATTGCTCGTGATTGTCCGAACCGACAACTTGTCACCTTTGTGGACGAACCGTTACCGACTTTTGATGAAGAGGAAGAGGAACCATTAGATGATGATACTGAGATTGTGCACCCCGACAGAGGGGAGGCTTTAGTAATCCAACGTGTTCTTAATGCCTCGGTGGAAAAAAAACCCGATGATACGTCATGGCTCCGTAACAACATCTTCCGTACCAAATGTACTTCTAAAGGTAAAATATGTGATGTTATCATAGACAGTGGTAGCTGTGAAAATATAGTGGCTTCTAGCATGGTTGATAAACTTCACCTGGACGTGGAACCTCATCCGGAGCCCTACCAACTTACCTGGCTTAAAAAGGGCAATCTTGTTCGAGTTAGTCAACGGTGCCTCGTGACATTTTCTATTGGTAATAAATATACGGATGAAGTCTGGTGTGAAGTAATACCAATGGATGCGTGTCACATCCTGTTAGGCCGTCCATGGCAGTATGATCGTCGAGCCAAGCATGACGGGTTCCGCAATACTTATAGTTTCAAGAAGGATGGTGTCTCGATTACCCTCGCGCCCCTTGACTCACGAGATGCTACTACAGAAGCACTTATCCTTAATCATTCGGAGTTCATAGACTACACCAGGTACACAACTCCTCCCATTTTGTTTGCTCTCCTTTTATCTGAAGAGAACCAGACTATTCCAAGTATACCAGATGGGGTTATGCCTCTTATTATCGAATTCAAGGATATTTTTCCGAACGAAATTCCTGCGGGTTTACCCCTCATGAGGGAAATTCAACATTGCATCGATTTTATACCGGGCGCGGTGATACCAAACAAACCCGCATATCGAATGAGCCCGAAAGAGTTTGATGAGCTACATCGACAGGTCACCGAGTTACTTCAAAAGGGCCTCATCCGTGAAAGTATGAGCCCGTGCGCTGTTCCTGCCCTTTTAGTTCCGAAGCAAGGGGGTGCTTATCGAATGTGCATCGATAGTCGCGCCGTTAATAAAATAACTATTAAATACAGATTCCCTATTCCGCGAGTTGACGACCTTTTTGACCAAATACATGGAGCAACAGTGTTCTCTAAGATTGACTTACGAAGCGGGTATCACCAGATTCGTATGCGTCCGGGAGACGAGTGGAAAACAGCGTTCAAAACAAGAGACGGGTTATACGAATGGATGGTCATGCCATTCGGGTTGTCCAACGCCCCGAGCACATTCATGAGGCTCATGAATCATATTTTTAAGCCATTAATTGGACGGTTTGTTGTCATTTATTTTGATGACATTCTAGTGTTTAGTCGTGACACCCATCAGCACCTTCAGCATCTAAGAGATGTGTTTCTAATTCTTCGTGATCAGAAGCTTTTTGCTAACAAGGGCAAATGTCATTATTTATCTAAAGAAGTTATGTTTTTGGGTTATCTAATTTCTTCACAGGGGATTCACATGGATGGTTCCAAGGTGGAGGCTATTCTAAGTTGGCCAACTCCACAATCCTTACATGATGTGCGAAGTTTCCATGGCCTCGCATCGTTTTACCGTCGTTTCATCCAAAACTTTAGCACATTGGTCGCACCTATTACTGAATGCTTGAAGGGAAGCAGTTTTCAGTGGACTACTGCAGCTAATAACGCCTTTGAAGAACTTAAATTGCGGGTCACAAAAGCTCCGGTCTTGGCGTTACCAAATTTTAACGACGTCTTCCAAGTGGAATGTGATGCGTCCGGGGTGGGCATTGGAGGCGTCTTGAGCCAAGGTCAACGACCCGTCGCTTTCTTTAGTGAAAAATTAAGTGACGCCCGACGTAATTATAGTACCTATGATAAAGAATTTTACGCTATCGTTCGAAGCCTTGAGTATTGGAGACATTATTTACTCTCGCGCGAGTTCATTATTTTTTCTGATCACCAAGCCTTGAGGTACATACAAGGCCAAAGTAAACTGAACCCGAGGCATGCTAAGTGGGTTGAGTTCTTACAAGACTTTTCGTTTGTTATTCGTCACAAAGCGGGCTCGGCCAACACGGTTGCCGACGCTTTAAGTCGTCGGCATTCTTTACTGTCCTTGCTAAAGCTACAGGTGCAAGGTTTTGATCTCTTTAAACATTAATATCAAGATGACATTGACTTTAGTGAAGCTTGGAAATTTTGTCCAGCTCGTCCATTTCAAGAATTTGTCAAACAAGATGGTTACCTATTTAAGGGAACTCGACTTTGTGTTCCCAAATGTTCTTTACGGGAGTCTATTATTTTGGAAAGCCATCAAGGAGGTTTAGCGGGTCATTTTGGACGAGACAAAACAGTGGGACTCATACGTGATCGATTTTATTGGCCAAAACTAGAGAAGGATGTGAACCGCATCCTACAACGTTGTCGGATATGTCACATTGCAAAAACGCACCATACTAACGCGGGTCTTTATATGTGACATCCGTCACTTTAATTTTTAGATTACTTATAAAAATCTAGGATTTATTAGGATTTATTGGAAATAATTGTGATTACGTGAATTATTTGAATATTGAAAGCCGTCACTGCGGACCGACCAACGAAACGAATAAAATATTTCGTTTGGTTTAAACTATGAGTTTAAATAAGATAAAGACTTTAGAAAAAGTCTTATGTACGATTGGTAATAAATTAGAGAAAGTTACGCAATAATGAATTCGAATCGTATAAGAACGTCACTACTTTTGGTCTCCGACCAAGTTCGACGAAACTGAAAAATAATTATACGGTCCTGAGCGTAATTTAATTTCATGAATTTTGGTATAAATATTGGAATTTATTGGATTCGGAAAAATACCCGTAAAACACGACATACACTGTGTGTAACTAGAAAGTTATAAAAATTAAAAGGGATTGTGTGTGTGCATATGTATGTGTCGTATATATATATATATGAGATGGATGGAGTGTAAAAATAAATCACATTTATGTGATGTGTTGTGCATGTAATGATAAATTATAGGTTATCATTACTAGATTTTATAAAATCTACACACACACACATACACTTAAACAATTTATAAAAAAATTTCACTCTCACCCCCTCCCTCTCCTATTTACGGCCGAGACCCCCCAACCCCTCCCCTCACTTCATTTTTCTTGATCTCTCTCTTTCTCTAAACACACACACACAAGTTCTTTACATCTTCATATCTTCATCATCTCTCAAGAACATCTTCAAATCTTCAAGAACACCCACTTGAATCTTCAACCATTCTCAAGAACCAAGAACACCTACACTCTCTCTAGCTTCAAAGTAAGCAAAGTTCTTCTACTTTCTTCTTAGAATTTCGAAACCCATCATCAAAATCCAAGAACCAACATCATTTCTTGATTTGTTTGGTGGATTTGATGGATATAAGCTTCAACACATGAAGATTCATGTGAAGAACAACACTCACACACACACACAAATCGTGATGTGTGTTAGTGTGTGTTTGTTGAGCTTAGGGTTCAAGTTAGATCATCTAATAACCTTCATGCATGTTAAAAATCCAAGCTAAAACTTGAGTTTTATGAAAGATCAAGTGACTAATCTATGATGGAAACAACAAGATCTTGAAAGAAAACTAAAAATTAGTTACATGCATGTGTGAAATCTATGATTTTATGTGTGATACTTATGATTTTATGTGAATCTTATGTAGTTGTTTGATCTTGATGATGATTGAACATAAAAATTAAGTTAAGAAACCCTTGGATTTTATATATAAATCCGAAAATTATATAAATACATATGTATATTTGAAATTTGAAACAAAAGGTTAAATAAAATTAACAATTAGTGTTACAATTGTGGTAAATCCGCCTCATGGTCGTCAATGACGCCTACACGGTCGGTAACGATTGTCACTAAAATAAACCCCGTGACTATTTCTCATGGTAATTCCGCCTATAATGGTCGGTTATGAGGAAACACGAGCGGTACACCATAAATATGTAATATTTGGAAAATTATGAAGTTAAACATGTGGGTATTATATAAAATAGTTGAGAATTATAAAAACTAAAATGAGATCAGAAGTAATTATTGTATAAAAAGACCAAATCTAGTCATAAAAACCTAGAGTATAGAAGTGGAGAAAAAGTAATGATTAGAAATGGGACTTTTAAAGCTTTAAATGCTTTAAATGAGTGAAAAATGTGAAAATAGGTCAAAAATCCGAAAAATCCGGTTTGGTCAGTAGGAGAACTTTAGTTATCAGTAGATATAATTTATAAAAATTTTCTAGAATTTTTAGAATTTATTTAATAATTAAAATGGAAATTATATGCTTAAAATTTGCTAAAAATGCTTAAAATGGAATAAATTGGTGGAAAAATATAGAAAAATTCAAGAACATATTTTAGACAGTAGACAACTAATATAAGTGAAAATAATTGAAAACTTAGAAGAAAATGGCACCCGAACCTTTAAAATTATAAAATTAAGCATTAAAATAGGATAATTTGGTAAAAATTTGGTATAAAATATAAAAACAAAAGAGATCAGTAGCCGAAGGGCTTAAAACAGATTATTTATGTTTAGGAAACATATAAAAATATTGGAAAAATAGAAACTAGAATATAGAAGGAATATGAGCTAAAAACCGTTACCGAAAAGACGTAAAAACAAGTTATTTGGCTAGAAATTAAGGAAAAATTCGGAAACATTGTGTTATAAAGTTAAGAATGATAATAATCAAGTAAATAGAATATAATGGGCCTTAGGATAAAATTTTGTGACCAAAGATTAAGTTATTATGCCTTATTCGTAGAAATTAGACGACTAAGGGCAAAATCGTCATTTTGCCAAATACTTGAGAAATTCATAACTTGACACATTAGCTAGTTAGAAATACCTAAACTAATTTGATATTAATGGAAATAGGACCGAGGCTTTGAAAATTCACACATAGAGACACAAATTGCACAACCAGGCAAATGTGAGTTTCACTAACTTAATGCCCCAATTTAATTTGATATATTTTGTTGAATATTTTGGGCTTATTATGATTGAAAATGCATTTTGAATTGAATGAATTGACTGAGAATATTATGGGTACGAAATTGAATGTGGGTGTCGGCGTATGCTCATAACAAGATGAGCCAGGCCTGAATCGAATTTGGAATTTGGAATTTGGAATTTAGAACAATGCCTTCTAGACCATTAAAGCAGCGTGAGATGTATTAGTAGATTCTACTGGGGTTGACCACCCGCTCTCACTGATCAGTCGCTCTGGTCGTGAAACATGGTGAGAAATACGATCGAACATGGGTCTAGTTTTGATCTAGAGCTTACGTTCAGTTTGTACATCGTAAACCTAGCTAGTTTACGAAACCATATTATATTCTCCATTTGGATTCACTCCCTAGATTCACAAAGTTGAATAAATGGGACTAAATAATGAAGTGGAAACCGAAACGTTTTCATTAGTGAACTCACCAACCTAGTGTTGACATTGTGGTTTTTACTATTTTTCAGGTAAATAATGGGGTGCTTTGACGTGTGGATCTGGGTGTACGTGGGAGAGTTCGTGCTATGCTACCACGTGTTTGTTATGTTTTAGTAGTTGTGAAATGTATGGGGACCTAACTATGAGATAGTTGATCTATCTTATCTTTTGTAAAACACTTAGGGGTAATTAGTGTACCCCAATTTTGTAAATGAAAAGTGTTTTTATATAAAAATATGTTTCACTTATCAAAACTGCTAAAACTATGGGTTATTTAATTAATTACTACCACGTAAGACTTCCGCAACATAATTAGAAAATAAACGAAAAATGGGATGTGACATTATACACCTTTACCCGTTCCCGACGGCCCATGGGAAGACATTAGCATTGATTTTGTTGTGGGATTACCACGTACACAGAGGGCAAAGGATTCTATCATGGTTGTGGTCGACCGCTTCTCTAAGATGGCGCATTTCATACCTTGTGTTAAGACCTTTGATGCTAGCCAGGTGGCCAGGTTATATTTTGCTGAAATCGTACGGTTACATGGCATTCCAAAGTCGATCACTTCTGATCGAGATGTCAAGTTTGTAAGTCACTTTTGGCGTACGTTGTGGAAACGCTTGGGATCTCGATTGCAATTTAGTAGTTCACACCATCCTCAAACGGACGGTCAAACGGAAGTCACAAATCGTAGTTTGGGTAATCTTCTTCGTAGCCTTGTGGGGGACAATCCTAAACAGTGGGATCTCATTCTACCCCAAGCTGAGTTCGCATATAACAGGTCTAATCATGGTTCCACCGGTAAAAGTCCGTTCCTTGTCGTTTATGGACGCAACCCTTTTACTCCACTCGACCTTGCCCCTTTGCCCGGAGGTGACCGCTACAGTGCTGATGGGGATGAGAGGTCACAACAGATTAAAGCTTTACATGAACAGGTTCGCGAGCAAATTATCAAACATAATACCCAATATCAAAACCGAGCCAACCTACATCGCAAACGGGTTGTGTTTCAGGAAGGTGACTTAGTTTGGGTACACTTAAGGCGCGAGCGTTTCCCAACAGGTCGATACGGAAAGTTACAACCGCGGGCTGATGGACCTTTCAAAGTGTTGAAACGGATAAATGATAACGCTTATAAAATCGAGCTTCCGGGACATTATAACGTGTCTGCAACGTTTAATGTGGCGGATTTGGCCCCATATGTCAGGGGTGATGACGACCCTTTTGACTCGAGGACGAGTCGTTTCGAAGCGGGGGAGGATGATATCGGGTTGAACGAAAAGTCAAGTGTCACGATATTATTATATGAAGATGGAAGGCCTATCCAGAAAGTTTAATGCATTTGATCTTTTTAATTGAATTAAGTGATCTCTAGCTTTTGGGTTTCTCTTGGGTTTTACCCGTTTGTTTTGAGCTCCTTTAAATATATGATGTTTATGAGTTTTATGGGAATTGAATAATATTACCTTCTTCCATCTCCTTGTTCGTAGACTTCGTCAATTCATTCTCCCGCATCAAAACCACAAGTCTTGGTGAAGATAACCATAAAATACCTAAGAATTAGGATGAGTTAGTGTGATGTTCTGGGTATTATACACAATGTTCTAGTAGGACTTTTAAGAAATATTCTTAGCAATCCGACCCGACTCGAAAAAACCAACGTCAAGATTGATAGAAATAAGAGCATCGAAAAAGTGACCCATGGGAAAAAATCCCGAGTCCGTCACTGCATAATGATGATCGGAATAAGGGAATATCCATTTGAGTTTATGAAGTAAAACAAACAAGGATAGATAGATGATGAACTTGTTGCAATTTTGCTTCATATTCATTCAACGTCTAAATATTATAAATCTTGATTTATATCTACATTTTTTAACATGCACTTATATTTTTCAAATAAAATTTAATTTAATCTATGGCTGTGTGTTGCGACTGGGTCTCAGCCGTGATAAACACACTGATACGAAATCAAAAGATGCGTGTGTAAATAAGATCTACACACACAACAAGAGATACCAAACAATTAAGCTAAAATGAAATCTTAGCTTAATCATCCGTTAATCCTATATATAATCGATCAAGAAATGGAAAATTAAGCAAGAAGAATGGAGAAATTTGTGTACTTGTGAAAGACTAAAATCAAATATCACCAGTTCACCACCACATCATTCAAGTCCAAGATTATATTCAAGTCTAGATGGTTGTAGCTTGTTTTTATGTTCCCAATTGGGTTGTTTAAAAGCCCAATTCAAGAGAGATTTATATTTTGAGGCTTCATTTAGGTCCTTTAGTGGGTCCAACTTGGCAACTTGACTGTATTAGATGGATTGGGCCGGCTATTCAGTATAGGCCTATAATTCTAGACTTCTAGTCCCTATCGGGTTCGGTTCATTGTAGTTTTATATAAAAGAAGAAATCCTTCCTATTGGAAACTTTGGATAGGGATGTCAATTCCTGACATGACCCGAACACGATACGGGAAAAAAACAGATTTTGGGTTAGCCTATATGACCCGTTTTTTTAAACAGGTCAACCCGAAACCGAACTGTAAATAAGTGGGTCGACATGTTAACCCGTTTAAGGGTTTCTAAAATGTAAATACATATATATCTTATAGAGATTAAAAAAAAAGTTAATATTTAAACTTTTTCAATTTTTACCTCTATATAAACTTCTAAAAGTCATTTAATTTCCTCTTTCATCAATTTTAATTTCAAGATTTTTTTTTATTAATTCTAAATAGTTATTCTCAATATTTTTAGTTTGTTGCTTCTTATATTGAGTTAAATATTTAACCCTTAAATCTATTAAATATTAATAGGAATGATAGAAAGAAACAAAAAAATTAATAACACAAATTAGAGAAAAATATTTTCGTGTTAGTGTATTAATTAATTTTTTTATCGTTACCAAGTCATTAGGTATTACTCATATTTATAAATAAATATAAAATTGGGTTGACCTGTAACACGACCTGAACACGACACGAATATAAATGTGTTGATACGACCCGACACGAATAGTTATATGGGTTGGGTTAGGGTTGAAAAAACAGACCCGCTAACCCGACACGATTGACACCCCTACTTTGGAGTTATTAATAATGGGGCTTGTTAAAGTTACATTACACACATTCGATACGGATCGTATCGTGGATGTTGCTTGTATATCATTTTAGTGTACGTTCGAGTTGTATCGGTGAATATGGCTCGTACGTATGGTAACAAATATATGGGTTGTATCGGGCCACATGGTAATCTTAATAAAGATATGGGTCGTAACAGCCTATGAGGCCTACATCTGTTCTAAATTTGTGATTTTTTTTAGATTTTTTAAATTATTTGACATGGTGTATTACTAGATATCCGAGCTAATTATTTGACATGACTTATTATTCCTTCAAAATTTTCTATATAAATCTTTGTATGTTAACTCATTTCACCGTTCAATTGCATATATTTAACGCGATCTCATTCCACCGAGTGAAACTAAGGTGACAAGTCATTAGATCAGGTTCTCTACTGGTGTCAGATTGTCGTTATCAACGTCAAGTGCATTAGAAGAGGACTTGATCCGACGCCTTTCATTTCTTCTGTTAAATGACATCTTAGTTATGGAACACGTCGAATGAGTTTTGAGGGAATATTATGTCACGTCAAATAATTTGCATGAATATCATTAATAATACAACGTTTTAAATAATTTTTTAAAAAATCAAAAATAAATACGAGTCATATAGGCCGATACGACCGTAATTGATACGGGTCCTATTGACCGATATGACCCATAT
>JBCNJP010000015.1:12843212-12950712 GCA_039602395.1 Deinandra increscens subsp. villosa | reverse complement strand
GTTTTTTTTTTAATTGTCTTATGAGTTGTTAGACCTGTCTAAAATCGTTCATGTTTGAGTCGTATTTCAAGTCGACACGTTGGCGGTTTATGTTCATATATGAATATAAGTAACGTCTTGTTTAATAAAAGTTTAAACAATTAAACAACAATTTTGTAATACAATTTGTCATTTTTATTGTTTTTTTTATCTTTTATCTCTTATTCTCAATTAACAAACTTGGGTCATGTTACATGATAATAAAGCAATTTAAAAAAAGTAAAAACACATAACAAAAGTATTTTAATGAGCTTTATAAACGGGTTAACAAGACATCTCACTTATTAGATATTATGTGTCCAGGTTGACTATTTTTAAATGTACAATGTTTGGGTTGACCTATTTAATAAACAGGTCATATCAGCCAACCCAAAACCTACTTTTTCATGTCGTCTTTCTTTCGGATCATGTCAGAATCATTGGCCTATCCACAACCATTGTTGGGGGGCTCTGATATCAGCTTCACAATCTTCTTAAAGTTTCCATTTTTATTTGGTTTTAATTTTATTATATTAATGAAAAAATGGAATATGAATAAAATGACAGGACTCATAGATTTGATGCACCATTGAAAGTAGCATTTTTGTTTGGTTTGCCTGCTCTATTTGGGCTTTGGTTGAGTCTAAGCATAGGAGGCAGTGTTCTTGTTGGTGTTGGGTATGGCTTCTTTGCTCCATGGATTTCATCTTTTGAAGCTTTTAGACAAGAAGATGAATCTCACAAGTTCTATCACTCCATTGTGGTAAGTAGATCTTTATCCCACTCCCTTTAATCATTTTCAACACATCACTTCTTGACTTAATGTATATGCATAAAATAAATACATTCATACATACATTATACAAGCATGCATACATATATGCGTATATTACTCGTTCAATACAGAACCAATTTTAAGTAGAGAACTACAGAAACACGCTTTTATGTAATGTCAATGAGATGTCATGGAGGAGAGAAAGGGAAGCAATTAGGCGGCTACATTACCGCCTTATGTTTCACATTCAAAACAACATATACAAGTGTTTACGAGGTTCTTGTAATTCTCAATTTAAAATTGGTTCTGTATAACACGACACGCATCAATGGAGTTTTAACGTTTCAACTGAACGACATTAGGATGGAACATGGGGAACGATTAAAGGAAGCTGCACGGTTGTTCGAGACTTTGCTGACATTTGTTATCATTCTTACCCCCTCTACTTGAAGGAGCTCCGCGAAACACCCTCGTCTAACGAGCTTCGAACTCTTAGGTATTGCTTACTTCTTTGAACCTCATAGAGAAAAAGATAACAAAATCTACATTCCTAATCACTTTTAAACAAACAAAGGGAAAACAGTTATATAACCACCTTATGTATTTCAGTACAAGTATTTAACACATGAAGGGGTTACATTTTCAGGTTAGTTCATGTGCCAGCTTGTATAATTGTGGGATTACTGGGACTAGTGGTTGATGTTCCTCTGTACACCGCGATTGCGGTAATAAAGAGCCCCTACATGCTGTTTAAAGGATGGCAAAGACTCATCCATGATCTAGTTAGTCGGGAGGGCCCGTTTCTCGAGACCGCGTGCATACCCATTGCTGGTTTGACCATTCTTGTGTGGCCAATTGTTGTGATTGGGAGTGTTATCATGGCTATTGTTTCAAGCATATTCATTGGTTTGTATGGCTCAGCTGTTGTATATCAGGTTTGGGCTCAAACCCTTCTTTTTGGGTACTTTTTAGCTTCTTAAAGTGACAAGAATTACTCTATTTGAGATTAAAGTTTGACTTCAACAGTCAAAAGTGGACTTTTTAAGGTGTAAATTAGGGGTGTGCATTTCTCCCCTACACCAAAACATGACTCAACCTAATATGAAGTTCATGGTTTAATAAGTTTTTTTCTAAATGGGTTTGGGCGAATTTCATTCAAGCCATGAACATTTGAGCTAAACGGGTGATATTCAGGTTAATCTAGTAGGTTAGTGAATAGACTCTTTTAATCTATCCATTTAGATTACACTTTTTTCTAAATTGTCATAAGTTCTACTTATCGTGTGTTTTATGTCAAAGTTTTACAAATAAAGGAGAAATTAGAATCATCGATTTATAGTTTAAATGTAATTATTTTATATACATTTGTATTATGATTGTATTTATAATTTTAGAGTATTCATACATAAATAAAGACAAAAAAATAAATATAAAAATAAAATTTCTAGTTAAACGGGTCGTATTCATATTATATTATCCTGTAAAAACTCGTTTTGCTTTGTGGTTCATGTCAACTTGATTTTCTTATCTGTGTCGGGTTCGACCCATCAACCCATGAACCGGACCCACTGAAACACATATAAAACTTATATTATTGTGGAAGTGTAGGAAAGGTCTTTCAAGAGGGGAGTTGCTTATGTGATCGCCATGGTTGCTGAGTTTGATGAGTACACCAACGACTGGTTGTATCTTAGAGAGGGTTCCGTGTTTCCCAAGTAAGAACTCATTTTCAATACCTTAACTATTTTTTTTTTTTACTGTTTTAAGTTTTTAACAGTTGTTGCATATTTTATATAATTTTGCAGGCCAAAATACAGAAAGAAGCGAGTGTCACATTCACCAGATGTTTCGATTGGCGGTAGTCAGTCATCTGACGGCAAACGCAGCGGTCACCCGATGCAGGCTCCTGGCGTAATGTTGATGCCTACACTTTCATCATCAAGATCAGTTAGGGAGGTCATAAGAGAAGTTAAAATGGTGCAGGTAATCTAAGAAACCGTTTATTATCAGTTCAAAAATACAAAATAATACAACAAAAGTGTAAAAAAAAGCATAATCTGTCACGGGTTTGGGCCTAATCGCGCTAATCTTCATCTTAACTAGTCCTACGACTAGCCCAGTACTTAACTATTATAAAATGCTTTTGCGTAGAACTGGGCCAATAAAACTAATGGGCCTTATAAGTTAGTTATAACTTATAACAAGTCATTTTGAGATCGGACATCTAGGCCTGATCTTGAAGTGGACCCGGCCACCCGGGCCCATTTGTTTCATTTTTTTTGTTTTACATTAAAAAAACTAACTTTTGGTTATGATACAGGTTTGGGGAAACCTGATGCAATCTTCCGAAATTTTGGGTAAGGAACTGCTTGATGCAAATGTGATAACTCCTGGTGAGCTTTACGAATGGTTAAACGCGAAGAAAGGGAACGAGTCAGCCATCATCGGTATCGGGTTACCTTGTTACTCATTCTTCCAGAATCTTCTCCGATCAATCAAAGTTGGTTCCGAGGGTCTAGTGCTTCTCGACGGCCTAGAAATAACCCATTTGAATAGACCCCAAGACAGATTACTAGACTGGTTTTTCCATCCCATAATGGTGATCAAAGAACAAATTCGAGTGATCCAGTTGAGTGAAGGCGAGATAAGGTACATAGAGAAAGTTATTCTCTTTGGAAGCGATTCGCAAAGAATGCAGTCTTGGGATAATGGTAGTTTTGTGCCCGAAGACACGCTTCGGGCAGCTCAGATTCAGGGAATCAGTAGAAGGTAGAAATGGTTTTTTTTTTTTTTTTTTTTGAAAGCGTGTTTTATGGGTTTGTTTACTGATGATTTAGGACCCGTTTTGACAGGTTGATAGGGCTGACACGTGGCGCGTCGAAGCTGCCAACTTACAGAAGAAAGTACCGACAAGTGATCAAGAACTTGATCATATATTGTATGGCTAAGGACGGGTCAACACGGTCAATGTCTATGAGATCAGTAGCAAGTGTGTAGAAAAAATTTGGAAATTTTGATGTGAATCCAAGGGTTTGTTCATATTCTTTTTTGGTTTTGTTGTTGATTAAGTGATTAGATAATGGTTTTGGTTTGTACAAAAGTTGGGGCTTATTTATTTATTTGGAAGAATTTGCTTTAACACTTACATAAAACCTATTATTGTTAGTATCAGAATTAACTAAAAGTTCAATCTTCTTTACTTTAATTGATCCAAGTATTATTTGAACTCTCAAATCGCTTTCTGATTCGGATCGTTTCAAGATATCATCCTATTATTTGGAGGGTGAGGCAGCCACTTGCTTTCACTTTTTGCAGTGTGAATTCCAGTTATGAAAGGGCCACAACGGCCTATCTTTACTCTTTAGCCATTCGTCCCATAAACACATTAGCAAAAAAGTATATAGAAGCGGATCTTCCATACTTAACTCGTCTGTTACTGTTACATCAACGTCTGTAGAGCTTCAAAATGCTCATTACGGCTGGGCACTAAAAAAGCTTTTTTACACAAGCTTAAATTATCTTTTTTTCACACATAGGATATTTACCCGCATAACAACAACAAACGTATCAAGTGAAATCTCACTTTGATGAATAGGGTCTGAAGGAGGGAGATGACTGATAAGGGTATACCTAAGGGTGCAAACGAGCCGACCCGAGTATGAGATATTTAGGCTCGAGCTCGGGGTCGCTTAAATTTAACAGAGCTAGAGCTCGAGCTCGGTTCGATTTGAGCTTTATTTTTGAAGACCGAGCTTGACTTGTGAAGAATTATTTAAGCTTGAGCTCGGCTCATATATTATTAACTTTTATGTATTTAAAATATTATTATAATAAAATTTGTATATATTTAGAATGACACCTTTTATATCTTTTTATATAGAAGTAAATACATACTTATTTTTTTTATTTTATCATAACTTTTTTATAATATTAAATATTTTTTAAATATATTTAATAAATTAAATAAAATTATATAAACAAAATGCTCGTTAAGTCTCACAAGCCGACTTAAACTTGATATATATAGCTCGAGCTTGAGCTCGAGCTTGAGCTCGAGCTCGTTTATTAAACAAGCTCTATTTCAAAGCTTGAGTTCGGTTTGGGCTCGTTAAAACTCAATTTATTTCAAACTTCTTATTGGTTAAAACCGAGCTTATTTTAAGTTTTTTTATCGATTCGATCTTGAGTAGAATGACGGGTTAGACTTCTTTGCAAGTTTAGGTTTAGGGATACCTTACCTCTATACATAAAAAAATGGGAAAATTTCATATATACCCTTATAAACATGGAAAATATCACATATGCCCGATCAAAACCAAAAATATCATATATACCCAATTTAAATGAATTTTTACTTATTGACCATTCTATCCCTACTAATTATATGACTTTAATAACTTTACTTTTTTATTATTTATAAACCTTAAGAGCAAGTTACGTCTCTTTTGCTTTTCATATAGCAACGATTAGGGTTGTTTACGATATCACATAAATAATCATTTCTGTTTTCCGGTATTTGTCAATGGTTTCTTTTGATTTGCTCATGACATCATCCTTTTATATTTTCATATTTATGGAGATACTTAATATCTGTTTATTCGATGCTGACACAGGCGATTTCATATGATGAAAGAAAATATTGATTTTTTAATAATTGATGTGGAATTTGAAATATATGTTTTCCATCTGTTTATCTTTTTCTTCAAATGAAAGAATATAGAATTTGATATTCTACGTTTGTTAGTGGAGATTTTCTTATAAGTAGTTACATTTGAATAGATGAAATTCTAAACAAGGTATTTTTTAAAAAAAATGAATGGGTAAACATGAAAATTTAAGGTTTTGAGAAATAGGGGTAAAATGGTCATTTCTTAAATTATTTTTGATAAAATGGGTAAATTTGATATTTTAACTAGTTTTTAAGGGCATATATGATATTTGAAATTTTGGATGGGTATATATGATATTTTATAAGTTTGTAGGGGTATATATGAAATTGACCCTAAAAAAATAAATAAAGAGAAGACGGACCCGGATAATATAAATAAAATGATATATTTAGTATTTAGTTATTTACCATGTCATCGTCGTCTTCCTCTAGCGTTCTTCTTTGCAAATGGCTGTAATAAACCTCCCGTTCATCGGAGCCCGGTTCTCTCGCCCCCATTGCTTACCCCAAACCTCACACTCAAAACCCTCTTTCTGTACACCACATTCTTCACCTTCTAACCCCACCAAAACCCTGCAACTTCATCCACCCAAAACCACAAAACACCACACTAATTTGCTTCATCTAGCAGTTCAAAATGGCGACAATCAACTCGCCATGTCTATTCACGCTTCAATTCTCAAGCTTCAAGACAACGCCTCATACCTATTCAACGCCCTTATTCTCGCCTATTTCAAATTGGGTCTCGCGGGTCACGCGTACAAGGTGTTCAGTTCTGTTAACGATCCAGATGTGGTTACATATACGTCGATGGTTTCTTGGTTTGCTAAATCAAATCAAGAGGTTGAAGCTGTGAACTTTTTCTTTGAAATGAGAAGGTTGGGTGTTCAGCCTAATGAATATAGTTTTGTGGCTATATTGACTGCTTGTGGGCGGGTTTTGGATCTGGAATTGGGTTGTCAAGTTCATTCTTTAGCTGTTAAAATGGGGTGTGTGGATGATACCTATGTTTCAAATGCTTTCATGGGGTTTTATAGTAAATGTGGTTGTTTAGATTGTGTCCTCAAGGTGTTTGATGAAATGCCTCAGAGAGATATTTCTTCATGGAATACTGTAATATCGGGTTTGGTTAAGAAATACGAGTATGAAACAGCATTGGAGTTGTTTCGTGATTTGTTGCAAGCTGATGGGATTCAAGTTGACCGTTTTACTCTTTCAACCGTTTTAACTGCTTGTAGTGAAAATGCTGTGATCTTGGGAGGCCGTGAAGTTCATGCTTATGCGCTAAAATTCGGGTTGGAAAACAACTTGAGTGTTGGTAATGCACTGATTGGGTTCTACAGCAAATGGGGGAGCATAAAGGATGTGGTGTCTTTGTTTGACACAATGCCTGTTAAAGATGTAATAACCTGGACACAAATGATCTCTGTTTATATGGAATCTGGACTTGTTGAAGTTGCAGAGAAGGTGTTTGATGAAATGCCTGAGAGGAACTGTTTTTCTTATAATTCCCTCTTACAAGGGTTTTGCCAAAACGGTGTCCCGGTCAGAGCTTTATGTATGTTTTGCAGAATGATGGAAGAAGGTGTAGAGTTGGATGATTTTTCCTTGACTATTATCCTCAATGCTTGTGGGTTGTTAGCAGATAAAAACGTCAGCGAACAGATACATGGATTTGTTCTAAAGTGCGGGTTTGGATTCACTGATCGGATTGAATCTGCATTGATTGATATGTTCTCGAAGTGTGGAAGGATGAATGATGCAGAAGAAATGTTCGAGTCATTAATCCAACCAAGTTCAATTATATGGACATCCATGATTTGTGGGTATGCTAGAAACGAGCTTCCATACAAAGCACTTTCTTTATTTTTCGAAGGTCAAGCTGAACAACATATTCTCATTGATGAAGTTGTATCAACTACAGTCTTTGGCGTCTGTGCGACACTAGGGTTTGACCGAATTGGTGAGCAAATTCATTCTAATGCCTTCAAATTAGATTTGTTCCATGATATAAAAGTAGGAAATGCATTAATTGGAATGTATAGCAAGTGTGGCAACATGACTGCTTCTATTAAGGTTTTCAATAACATGAAACGACACGATATTGTTTCTTGGAATAGTTTGATGGGCGGTTATATATTTCACAAGCAAGGGGATAATGCCTTGGATCTATGGGAAGACATGAAAAGGAAAAACATAAATCCAGATTCTATCACTACCCTTTTGATAATCTCAGCATACACACATACTGCGTCAGATATGGTCAATGAGTGTTATACATTTTTTCACTCAATGAAAACCGTTTACAACATTGAACCCGATTCAAATCATTACGCTTCATTGGTCAGTGTTTTTGGCAAATGGGGCTTACTTGAAGAGGCCGAGAACATAATCATGAAAATGCCATACGAGCCAAACCCTTTTATATGGAAAGCTTTACTTGATAATTGCAGAGTTCATATGAATACAGTTATTGGCAAAAAGGCTGCAAAAGAAATTCTCGCTAAGAAGCCTAATGATCCCTCTTCATACATACTTGTATCTAACTTATATTCTGCATCTGGGAGGTGGCATTGTTCTGAAACGACACGTGAAGAAATGAGAGAAAAGGGTTTTCAAAAACGACCCGGAAAAAGTTGGATTATTCATGAAAACAAGGTGCATTCGTTTTATGCAAGAGACAAATCACATGCCCGTTCTAAAGACATTTACAGTGCGATAGATATATTAGTTTTGGAATGTTTAAAAGCTGGTTATACACCGGATACTAGTTTTGTGCTTCACGAAGTGGAAGAACATCAAAAAAGGGATTTTTTATACTACCATAGTGCGAAATTGGCAGTTACTTATGGTCTGTTAATGACTAAAGGTCGAATGCCAGTTCGCGTTATGAAGAATATTCTTCTTTGTGGGGATTGTCATAGTTTCTTCAAGTATGTTTCTATTGTTAGCAAGAGGGAGATTCATATCAGGGATGCTTCAGGATTCCATTGTTTTGCCAATGGTGAATGTACATGCAAAGGTTAAGTGATCTAAATTATGAACATATATGTGTTTTTATTGTGAAATATTTACATATGTATATGCCATATTATGCTTAGTATATCTTTAAATTGCATCATTGTCTGTAATTGCTAGAGGTGGCAATTTTCACCCGTTTGTACAACCCAATTTAGGCTATAAATGGGAAACACTAAAGCCTAAAGATTTTTATAACCGCGTGTTAGACGAATCACCGAATAGATAATCGATATCTCAGAATAATATCTCTAATAATTTTTTTAATTGACTAACGATCGGATTTAAGTAGGGGTGTGCATTTGGTTTCGGTTTGGTTATGACCTCTACCGTAACCATAACTGCTGGTTCGGTTAAAAAAAACTTAACTGTAACTTTACTTGCTGCATCAGTTATGGCCGGTTCGATTAACCATTGGTTACGGTTGATTTTCGGTTAATATCGCGGAACTATGGCTCTTTTTTCGTCTCTTTTATCCTGATTTAATTTTGTCTAGTTTTACCGCAACTCAATAGGCGTGTTTTCTATTCTAATGAAATGATTTCTTTTTTTAATGACTAATTGCATATCAGCTTCCAATCCAGCATGAGTTATCTGTGTAAATAAGGTTTGGTAATTAAATGTGGGAAAAATGAAAATAAATAATAAGATTAAGATTCAAGAGGAAAGTGAGGTTTATTTTTGCAACACTTATATTGGAGTCACAGTCCAGCGGTTTCATTTTTGAAACTTATATTGGAAAGTCCAAATTATTCATTAGTGACAGTTACAAATTGACTACTTTACTAAACTATCACACAAATCTAGAAATGTATATAATAAGATTTTATAACCGCTTGTTGCCGTAATAATAACACAATTTATACAAAACAGTTACATTGTTATAACGTCATGTATAGAAAATGAAAAGAAAAAAAACGTGTAATGACCCAAACCCTTAAAGTATCGAGCCTATGACCTAAAAAGTATGTTACATTGTACCTATTATATTATCAACTCTCTTACTAAATTCATTGAGATTGGAAAAAATTAAAAAAAATTATGTTACACGACTGTGTTTATTACACCATCAACTCAACACAACTACTAAATGGAAACGACAATACCTATCGAACCATCAAATCATGTGTTAAATTTTTTATTATTAGATAAGAAACAAAAAAGATTTTTTTATTCATATAACGTGACGTCAGTGCCACGTGGAGTGACATCATAGAACGATGAAGTAATGTTTATATGAGGTTTTACTTTGTTATAGTAGTAACTTGGAAGTAAAACCCTTATTAACAAACGGTTTATATGGGGTTTTACTTTGGTATCATAGGACGGTGGTGTATGTACATTTTAATGATCGGTAGTAGATGGTGCAATTTCATTGATCAAAGGAGCATGAAAATGATAATTTCATTAGGAAAGCCATGCTCACTTATTTATTGTTGATTCAATATTATTGGGTTTAGTAGTTGATTTAGAAGTATTGGTTTTGTTAATGTTTATTTATGAGACAACTTTAACTATAACCGTAACTGATCATCGTTTAATCAAGAACCTTAACTATAACTGTTGGTTAACCTCGGTTATCGGTTAATTCAGTCTGATGATTGTTTGGTTATTAGTTAAATTCGGTTATTGGATACGTTTGTCCACCACGTTTAAGTAGTAAATAGAGAGAATTGAACTGAACGCTGAAATGAATTAACGTATATTGGTTATATAAGTTTAGATGAAATAATATGTCAAATCAAATAATCGAGAAATACATATCTAGAAATAAAACATCACTTCCTAAACGGGTCATATCAAATGAGTTGTATACGTTTCGTTGAAGACTAAATTGACTAATGTAACTACATTTAACTTTTGTTGTTTGACTAAAAGACATAAAAGTCGCATAGTAGAATACGACTCGTATTCAAAGTAAATCGTATAGTAAAATACGACTCGTATTCAAAGTAAAGTAACAACTTGGGTGTCCTATGACCTAATATGATGCAATAGTATATCAGTATATGACATAATAATGAATAATTGTTTTTCTTATATAAATTTTGTATACAGTTCATCTCATCATCGCAACAGTAAAATACTAATTTGGAGAACAGGAAGCGTCGTTCACCAAGAAGCTGCCACGTGGAAAGGAGCCGTTGTTGGCCATCTCTTCAATCTCCTCTTCCCGTTTTCCCTTCAATCTCCCTCTCCGATCAAAACCCCTAATCATGGCAACTCCGGTCACTGGCCAATTCAGCTTATCCGGCACCACTCTCCGATCCTAATCTCACCAACAACGACTTCAAAACCCCCAATTCTGCCGAAGATACCTTGATTTTATCTCAATTGCCGAAAATCTCAAAATTCTCACACTCATACTCCATACGCTCCGGCTCCTTCACTGGTATCTCTACTCATATTCTTCATCAATTTATCAATGCATTTGCTACTACTTTGCTGCTTAACATCGGATCTCGTCATCTCGTTGTGTTTTTGACAGAGTAAGCGTAGAAAATCGAAGCCGATTAGATTTGAGGTTTCTCGAACGGACATGCAGACGGAGAATCCGCCTCCGAAGATCAATGTTGTAAGAATTTGATCCAGTTTTACACGCTTGTTGTTATCGTTTCTGCCAATTTAGAAGTTAAATCTAGTTATGATCTACTGGCAAAGCTTTCAAATCGCTATCTATTAAATTGGCTAGAACCATTTGAGGAAAGAAAAAAAATCCCTAACTGCCGTTAAGGCACAAGTTAATTCTCTTAATTATGTGTTACTTCCCTTTGATTTTGTTTATGTTTAAATTCCTTATTTGCTTATCAGCTTATCTATTAAAACAATGTTCACAAGTTTCTGTTGATGATTTAGGGTTTATTGTTATTGATTTTGGATTTTAATATGCAAAAGGTAATCGAGCAACAAATTTCATGTTGATTTACTCATTTGTTTATATGAAAGTTAACACCAAACTTTTAGTAGTATATGTGGACATTCTTTTATCTGTTTCTGCTACATAGCATGGAACTTACAGATTATATTTTTATTAGCAGGTGGTACGAGATCCCTCGGGTCAATGTTTGAGGTGATCAGTCTGACTTTTTATGTTTTTTACTTTTCTTGCTGTATAAAACCTTAAGAATGATGATTTTACGAGCTTTGTGTGCAGTTTGCAAGAGGAGAAGTCTCCAACTAAAAGCTTCAAAACTCTGATTCCAACTTCACCTGCTATGGTTCGAGCAGTGGAGGTACAGTATAGTCTTGGAACCGAGTTTCCCAGCTGTGTAAAGATGATGGTTAAATCACAAGTCAGCTGTGGTTTTTGGTTGGTAATGGACTAATATCTCTTTCTTCAACTGCTTGCAATCTTTATTTTAATAAACGGAAAATGACAGAAACAAGATCACCCCTTCCCCCCTTTGGTTTGTAGGGCCTTCCGCTTCATTTTTGCCAGTCGTTTCTACCAAAAGAAGATGCTATGCTTGTACTTGAAGATGAAAACGGAGAGCAGTGTGAAGTGAAATATATTGCGTACAAGTATGGGCTTAGTGCAGGGTGGAAAAACTTTGCAATTAGACATAAGTTGATGGAAGGAGATGTTTTGGTCTTCCATTTAGTTGAAACTGCAAGATTTAAGGTGAAATATTTGTAGTATGCTTTTCTGTGACCATTATCAACCGATTAAAAACATAGCATACACATTGAAAATCTTAAAGGTTCTTACTTTTGTAGGTTTACATTCATAAGGCTGATGATTCAAATGAAGTAGTTGATGCTGTGCCTCTAAGCCTTTGGAGTTCTGAAGCACATTCAGAAGAAATAACTAATCGAGGTAAGTGTTTTGAATCTTGTGTTACTCGATTTTGATCATTATCTTTTATTTATATTAGAGAATTACATGATGGAAAAACAGTTAGTCCGTCTACTAAGACAAAGAAAAACAAGCACCCAGAGTCTCATTCTTTAACCGTGGTCCAAAAAAAGGTTAAAAAGTCGAAAAAGTCTGTTCCATCATCAGTATCCATCTCCCCTAGGGACCGCCTTATCGAACAACTAGGAAACGAAAGTGAAGAGGGTGGTTCAGAAGTTCTAGAATGTTCCAGACCATCCCAACCCAATCTTCCCTTCCAAGAAGTCAAATCTTTTGAAGACTTCAGTATTTTTGTCAATGGTTTCTGCATTGACCGTGAGCTACCGGATGATGTCAGAGCGGGTTACTTCAAACTATGCCTTTACAAGAAACAGTTCCTTCACGATGGTCTTTCAGACGGCTTGTATTACAAATTAGTGGCGGGTATGATTGGTGAAACCGTAAGAATTGCTAATGAGATTAAAAACTGCGAGCTCACCACAAGTAAGAAAGAGTTTGAAACGTGGGATAATTCCCTGAAATCTTTCGAGCTTTTAGGATTGAAAGTTGGTTTTTTACGCGATAAGATACATACACTTGCAACACTCATGTTTGAATCAGAAAGTGCATTGGATATAAAGAGGTATGCTGAGGCGGAAAACGAACATAAACGTGTTAAAGATGAGGCAAGTAAAGTTGCAGCAAAGCTTAAAGAGTTGAAGGAAAGTGCTAAGAAGTTCGAGGGGATTTCAGGTATTTTGAAACAGAAAGTTAAGAGGTATGAAAGCAAGTTCAAGGAGGAGGTTGATGCATCATGGTAGGCTTAGGCTGTATCAGTAACTTATTAGGTGGATTTTCTGGTTATGACAAACTGTAAAACTAAAGACTTGTCAACTACATTTAGTGAATCAGTAATCTTTCTTTGGATTTCTCGTTGTCGGTTTTAGTTTCCGACATCCATCCATTATGGTCTTTCGCTCTTCTTCATCGATGGATGTGGGGGGTGGTTTTATCTGTAACACCCCAACCCGGTATTAAGGTTGACGTGTCACTATTACAGAGTCAGAGACAAAAAGACATTTTATATAATATCCGAAGGAGTTTACAAAATATCAGATCTTATACAAAAATGTTCATTATTGTACATTACTATTTAAAAACTATTTTACAAGCTAAGTTGACTTTACTCTCTCCATACATCCCCCTTTAGCCCTGGAAACCTGTTGCACAGAAAAAGAAATGCGAAGGAGCAACATGCCTAGCAATGAATAATAATAGGGAATAATAATGAATATTAAAGATCCAAATACATAACGATCATCAAAGATCCAGATTTCAAGAACGTGTCATATCATAAGGAAATACCCATCGAGCCGAATAATAATATACATAATATAACAGGCGGAACCGGGTAGCTAGCCCAAGAACCGATGTGAATTGGTGTATGGGCATTCATACAATCCAACCACCAGAAATAATAATATCCTAGGACCAGTCCATACGCCTCGAAAAATATAACAGATACTCCGTAGAGTAAAACATACTCCGTAGAGTAAAACAGGCGAGACGCCGTGATCTCAGCTCACCGTCACGGAAAGTGCCACGTCACCGATGCCGCAGTGACGTGCTTGTGGTCACCCCACAAGTAGGGGCTTGCTCGGGTATTAGAGTACACAAATAATAGCAGATAATATTTCTGAATATATCAAGTGTGCTAGGCCCCATATGTTTTAGAATCAGATTTGCAGCGGTATAAAATAGGTATATCAGGAACATACGATAATGAGTACGGTTTCCAATAAATACAATCGTATGTGAACGCTTCAAAATTTAGATTTAACACCAGAGTGGTGATAGAAGAGTTGAAAATACTGAGATAACAATTTATAGAGAAACGAGACAACAAATAGGTATAGGAACCCAACTAAAACAAATAGGAGGGAAGGAATCGCACCTTAACCGGTCGTGATATCTCAAAGTGACGTCAACTTGTTCACGAGCGTTTATAATGATCTACAAACGAGTTAGGTTTTAATATATTTAGTTTTTATTAATCTGTATATATTAGTATGGGTAAAGTTCTAGTACAAACCAATATTATTGTAAGAACTTAAGAACTAATGTAAGAACCATTAAATTTCAATTGAATGAAGGTTATTTAGATAATTTTTATGCTTCTTCCTCTTTTTTCCTTCATGACTATACACATAATGGCAACTTAACGACCTAAAAAAACAAAAAAACTAAACAAAAATCGTTTTTTTTTTGTAAGTCCGACTATGTTGCATATATGCAACATATGAAAACATATAATGTTGCACATATGCAACATATGAAACATATAATGTTACATATATGCAACATATGAAACATATAATGTTACATATATGCAACATGGTATGTTGCATATACAACATATGAAACATACCATATTGCACATATGAAACATATAATGTTGCATTTATGCAACATGGTAGGTTGCATATATGCAACATATGAAACATACCACGTTGCATATATGCAACATTGTATGTTTGTTGCATATATGCAACATTTTATGTTTCATATGTTGCATATATGCAACATAGTCGGACAAGCAAAAAATAAAAAAAAAACTTTTTTTAAGTCATCGGTTGGATATGGGTGGATATATGTGAAATTAAATTAAAAAAATATCAAATTACTCAAAAAACTTTATTTGAAATAATTTTCCCATAGTTCTTACAAGTTTGTACAATAGAATGTAGTGGAGGAATTAAAAAGAAAGAACAAAATTACTTAATTATCCCTCATTTAAGTTGGTTCTTAAGTTCTTAAAATAGATAATGGTTCTTACATGAACTTTACCCATATTAGTATAGTGTAACATATATATTTGTAGACTTATGATTCTGGTTCCATTTTAAAAGAATCCGTTTGATTCATTGTAGTAAAATTTATTCTCATATTGTTTAGAGTTGTAGATACTTCAGATTAGTTACTAAAATTATTTATATGTTTTAAAATATATATTAGCTCTCGTCATAAAATTAGTCCAAACGAAATCTTGACAAAATATTGGGACTCTTGATTTGTTGATTAAGATTTCACATTAATATTATTTGAAATAATTTGTATGTTTAAGCTTAACAGCAAGCACCCTTTCCTCTTTATACATTTTAATTTTAGTAAAATGGTTATAAAAAGAATTGCAGGGAAACAAAATACGTGAGTAAAATGACTCCTTAAAATAAAAAAACAAGAGTTTATTTTTAAATTCAAATGGAAAGTTTCAGTGAAAACATTTGTTCCTAGTAGTTTGTTGTCAAAAGAGTCTTTTAACAAGTTTTGAAAAGAATAGTGAAGTAAAGGCTACTGATTTGTGGTGGGCAGTGGGCTCGCAAAATAAAAGAAACCAACATAAACTGAAATCAATTAAACTCTAATGAAATTCATATTCTAAACTGAAACACAAAATTTATAAACCTCACCAGTTTACTGTCTTCTTCAAAGAGCTCACCGGAAAATATACGAACTCGCCGGAAATTATCAAACTTGCTAAAACGAATTTCTAAATATGATTTTGGAATCCAGTGGTTTATTTTGAGGGAACAAATAAGGTTTTATTAATAGATGTTTCTTACTAACGAAGGAGAGGATATATCAGATGGTAGGTGTCGAGTACTTAAGCGGAAGCCACGTTTTATACTTTCTTCCGTGTCATCTAGCCACGTAAATGTCTCTCTGCCATTCTCCCATAATATCTTGTTTCAATTTAGTTATTTGAAATTCTTTTTATTTTTTTCTTACGAATGAATCGGATATATATATCCAGACTACTTATCCATTCATATTTTTCCATTTAGTATTTGATTTCATTATATATTTATAGTGTTTATTTAAACTTATCTTTAACAATTGATTTATTATTATTATTATTATTATTATTATTATTATTAGTATTATTATTATATTTAGTTATTTTACGTTCGAGTATTACATTATCGGTGTTCTGTCCATACCAATTCTTTCTATTGTTCTGTTTGAAAAAATATCTTGGTGTTAGTTCATCTGTTGAAATGACAGGAAATGAAAAGCACATTAAAATTTTTTTAGACATTCACTATCTTTAAGTAGGTTGTGTGCCAGTTTTATCGGTTTCGTTTGGCTCCATGAAGCTGTTAGGCTTCAATTTGGAAGCCGATGGGGCTACTAGCCAAAGTTGGGGTATACAAACCGAGGAGTAGCGAGAAGAAGCCTAGAAGCTGATGGGTGAAACCGACGAGTATACCGCCAACCCTTAGACTAGTTTTAAAAATTGAATAACGTCATAGATGATATAATAATTAAAGATTGAATGTATAATAAATTGAATAACGTCTTAGGAAATTGTATCAAACGAATAATTAGGGTAGTTGCCTACTTGGTAATAAATTTTCTTCTTCCAGCCTTAAGCTGATATCTCTTTTTCATCTTTGTTTGATAGATATATAGATTTCGTGTATGAAGACAAACAAATATTAGACTCTCTTTTTTTTTTTTTTTTTGAACGGCGAATGTATTAAACGGGCAAGACCCCTAGCAAGACGCTAGGGCGCAAGAAAAGAGACATTACAAGGAAAAAGAACATCAATCATTCCAAGAGGTAGATTGGTGATTACAACGGTTTACATACCAAATAAAACTCCAATGCTTAATTTCGATAAGCACCCTATTTACGGACGGGGTACGATGATCGAAAATCGCCTTGTTTCTCTCGTTCCATATACACCAACAGCCCGTAAGATAAATCAAGTTGACTACCTCGTATTTTGGATGATGCACCAACAACCCGGAATGAAAGTTCGCCACATCTTTGATTGAAAAAAAGAACACCGAGGGGATTTTACACCACAACGCCACAAGTTGCCACACCGTATCCGTGAACGAACACGAGGTGAACAAATGATCCGCCGTCTCCGGACACGACTGACATAAGAGACAATAAGGCGGATCCGCAACGATATTGCGTCTACATAATCCATCATAAGTGGGAAGTCGGTTTAACATAGCCCTCCACAACACCAAATTCACTTTGAGGGGGGCCCTTTTGTTCCACTTAAATTCGAAGTCCTCCTCACTGTTGGAAAAAACCGTCAGCAGCCTCCAAAGGGATTTAACAGTGAATCTCCCATCACTTTCTTCCTTCCATTTAATATCACCGTTGACACATAAAATGAGATCCTCTAAATTAATACCCACTTTAGCAATCTCCTCACAGCCTTTTTTCACTGCCTTCCAAATGCCTCCCACATATGGATTAACCGGAATGAAGGGAGAAAGTCTTCAGTTCACATAAATGGCATCAATAACCTTGCGCCATAATCTGCTTGGTTCCGTTTTATACTGCCAAAACCATTTAGCCAGGAGGCTAATGTTAGTGTATTCAAGGGGTTCAAGACCCAACCTCCCCCCACCTCTCTTGGTTTCATGATATTATGACGGGCAAACCAATGAATTTTCTTTTGATTTTCGTCACCTCCCCACAGAAAATTACACCGAATTCTTTTAAGGATTTCAAGAACCTTTTTTGGGGCACGGTATAAGGAGAAATAGTAAGTTGGAATAGCATTTAGGACCGACTTTATGAGCCAAACGGCCGCCCGTTGAGAGGCTTTTAACTTTCCAACCCGAAAGCCTCCTTTGGAACGTCTCAATGACTTTATTCCAATTCTTTTTTTGATTCATATTAGCACCAACTTTAAGCCCGAGATAATCAAAAGGCGTCTCATTAATTTTGCAACCTAGGACCTCCGCTTTCTCCTTAATCTCAAACTCTTGAACATTGAGACCCGTCAACCCGCACTTATTTAGATTAACTTGCAGCCCTGAGACTAAAAAGAAACACCGTAATAAACGACGTAAATTAATAAAATTAGCCGAAGTCCACTGCCCCAGGATCAAGGCATCATCCGCGAAGAACAAGTGTGATATATTAGGGCCATCCTGAGGGAGGTTAATCCCATGAAAAATACCCACACTCGTCGCTTTGCTCAACATCCAGTGGAACGCCTCTAGAGCTATAATGAAAAGGTAAGGCGACAACGGGTCACCTTGCCGGACCCCCCCGTACATATCGAACTCTTTCGTAGGTGCCCCATTAATAAGGACAGAAGATCTTGACGCCTTTAAAATGCCTTGAACCCAAACTCTCCAACGCTCCGGAAAGTTCATCTGAGCGAGAATGGAATCGATAAAATCCCAATCTAACGAATCATAAGCTTTGTTAAAATCGATCTTGAAAAACAACGCTTGAAGTTTAGACCGCTTAAGCCAAGATAAGACCTCATTGATTATGAGGGGCCCGTCCACTATGTTGCGATTCGCCACGAACGCCATTTGATTTTCCGAAATTAAAGAATCCATGACCGGTCTCAAACGATTCGCGAGCACCTTTGAAATAACTTTGGGGATACAACCCAATAAACAAATCGGTCGAAACTCCTCTAAACGTTGTGGGTCTGACGACTTTGGAATGAGGCATAAGAATGAGGAGGCACATCATTTACTGATGCAGCCATCTATAAAGAACATGTCCATAACCTTTTTAAAATTTTCTCCCAGGATGTCCCAGAAATTCTTAAGAAAATCAAAGTTGAATCCATCGGAGCCAGGTGCCTTTTCCCCCCCGCAGTCCCAAACCGCCGTTTTTAGTTCATCACTAGTGAAGGGAGATATAAGATTGAGACCTTCCTGCTCCGAAAGCTTGTTTAAACCCTCACAACATATAGTTGGTTTACGAGAAACCCGCGGCCGAAACTTTGCTTCAAAAAAATTACGAGCGTGGTTCATTAACTTTTCCGGGTGAGTAGTCCACTCATTCTCAATCCATAGGCCATTTATACGATTATTGGCCCAACGAGCTTTCAACATCCCGTGAAAATAAGCCGTGTTTTCGTCACCCTGAGACGCCCATTTGATCTTAGCCTTTTGGGCCAAATCCAATCTAGCTTGTTTCTCCAACTTCTCAAGATTCATCCTAATACCTCCCCACTCTTCCTGTTCCCCCTCTGTAAGGCTTCTAGATTCAGAAATGGCGTCCCATCTATTATGGGCCAGGGTCAATCGATTTTTCTCAGCCTCTTCTTCCTGTTTTCTTTTAAAATTCCACACCTTAATGTCCTTTTTCATCCTTTTAAGCTTCCTATATAAGCATAAGTCAGCTTTACCCCCATCATGCTCCTCCGAATACGCTTTCAGGACCACCGGACGAAGCTCCGGAAAGGAAAGCCATGAAGAGAAGAACCTAAAGGGAGTCGGCCCAAAATCCACCTGAGACGTTTTGAGGATAAGCGGATTATGATCCGACCACAGACGAGGCAGAGTGAAAAGTGAGGCGTTTGGCCAGCGTTGAATGAAATCCCACACACAAAAAAACGATCAATTTTACTAAATTTTAATCCGTGCCCATAAGAAAAAGTGAAGCGTGAGCCCCCCATTCTGTACTCAAACAACCCGGCTTTTGAAATGAAGTCGTTAAAGTTAGCCGCTCCCCTGGCATCAAACATCGAATATAGGCGGTCCTCCGGATACCTGACCTCGTTGAAATCCCCGGTCACTATCCAAAGGCCCGAGTGAGACTCCATATAAACCAGAATCTCATTCCATAAACGTTTTTTCTCCCTGCCCGATTGGGGGGCATACACATTTATAATATTCACATTCATCTAGAGGCCAATTAACATACCAGAAATCACCAAGAAGTTTTGGTGTTTAAAGGAAACACTGACCGAGAATAAGGATGGGTTCCAGATCGAGATAATGCCGCCCGATGTGCCATTCGCCTCTACACAGTCCCAACCACACTCATGTTTTCCCCATAAATCCTTGATGGGCAAACGAGAGTAATCCGACACTTTGGATTCTTGGATGCAAACGAAATTGAGGCTGTTTTCTCGTCGAATTTGATTAATCCACTTGACATTTGTCTTATCCAACCCCCGACTGTTAATGCTTAAGCAGTCCATTAGGCCAATCTAGCAACTTCCGATTCACCAATTAACTCAGCCACTTGCCGTTCGCAACCCGTGAAGTTCATCCCGACACACTCGCCCACCCTTATTGTGCTTGAGATTTCCTCTTGGAAATCATCAATCGGTTTCTCCGCCACCATCTGAACCGAATCAGGGACCACCGCCGTCGAGTTCGAAGTTGTTGCTCTCGTCCCCCCCCCCCCCCCTTGGCTTTACAAATGGAACCCCAGAAGATACGTTTAACCCCAGCCTGTTGAACACAGTTCGGAGCATGTTGATTGTGCTTTTTCTGTTTGATTTTCGCCCTAGGCTCGGTAGGAAGGGAGATGACTTGTTCCTCAAAAGAAGAGGACCCACCAGAAACGCTATTGTTTAAATCAGGAAGCTCAGTCCCAGGGTCCGATTGAACAACGATTTCTAGCCCACCTTCACTAATGTTTGGCCCAATACCCTCCCCAGGCCCATCATAGTCAATCCGTCCTGGGGTTTGAATATTTTCAAAAGTTTCCAAGGTTGACAAATACAGCCTATCTCCCCCCTTGTCAGAAAGTTGCGCCATCCCCTTTTTCGTGATAACTTTACTACTAGCGGAGACTTCTTCCGTGTTGTCAATTTCCAACGGATCCTGCCAGGATCTTTCCACGTAGGCTCCCCCTCCCAGGCCATCCCAATTTTCTCTGTCCTCACCGTCTTCCCATTCCTCTTCCGTACCGATTGAACCTTCGTCGTCCGGTGAGTCAACCGGAAAAGAAACTCTTTCTTCCTCCAAGAAAGTGGGATGCCAAGGATTTGAATCCTCCTTCACCATCACAGTGAACGAAGCCCCTTTCCAAGAAATAATCACCGTTTCATCGATCGTCTTCCACGATTCCGACAAGACATGAACCGATCCCCCCGTGCAATCTTCCAACAACCATGAAGAATGAGACGGCCATATTAATCTACCAAAACCTTGCGCGACCGTATCATACGTGATGTCGTCTCTCAAGTGTAGGGGAACACCTAAGATTTTCAGCCCGACTAATCTCAGCCTTGGAAACGCTTGACCGTTCCACACATCCAGGGATGTGAAGTATTTACTCCAACAGTCAACGTTCTCCTTCAGAAATACCTCCGCACCAGATTGTTGATTGAAGACAAGCAGTACATGCAAGCCTCCAACATAAGCCACATCAAAATCAGCCCCACTTCCTTCATTCCGAAGGAATTTCACACTGCAAAGATGACTACCGTCGATCGCTTCTCCCAGTAGTGCCCGGCCGAAAAAAGACGAGGGGTAATGCGCACCCTCATCAGGAATGTTGAAGCTTTTCCATTTCGGCGCCAACTCCTCTGAAAATCGAAAGTCCTCCTGACCCGAGTTGGCCTTACCCGAGACAACATCCCGAAATGATCTGCCCCCCAATGGCTCCGTTTGAGGAACGCTGACCACCGGTCTGATTGTCGGCTGCCTTCGCTCCAGTGTGTTCTGAGGTCCACCCCCACCGCCACTCGGGGGTCTTGGCACCTGAGAGAAATTAGCATACAACCTACATCCCCTGATAGAGATTTCATTCAACTTTCTTTCCATCTCCTTTACGTCCTTAACATTGTTGAAACGAATGAAACCGAAGCATTCCTTGTTAAATCTCCTTTTTCTCGAAATATAAGCGTCTGCCATCATACCAAGTTTGCCTCCAACTTCCCACAGCTCAGCGATGTTTGTCTTTGCCGGAAACCCCGAGATGAAGAACGAGTATGTGAGTCTTTTCCCGATGTTCCTCCGATTAACCTTCACCCAGCCATCACCGTCGGCAGCCCCTGACCTTACCTCTCCCCTCGTTGACATTTGTTTGTGTTTTTTGATGTAACTTATTGTTTTATTTACATGAGATATCACTCTTACAATGCAGCAGAATAAACCACAGCAACAAAATAAACCAACCATCAGTTCTTCTCCTTTCTTATCAATTTTTCTGAACTTTTTAAATGGTATCAAATAAATTCTTTTTCAAAGCTATTAAATAATGCTAATTATAGTTATATTATAAAATAATAATAATGATATGTGAGGTAGCCTTCTAATTTTTCTACTTAAAAAGTAATCCATTTGATAAAGGTTTTTTTCCTCATAATTGAAGAATCTCTGTTCAAATACATATAAGGGTGTAATTCATTTATTTGGTGGAGTAAACTACAATGTTAAAGGGGAAAAAAAGGCTGTAGATATATCCAATTACCAAATTGATATATTCACCTATTTTCCACGGTCTTCATGTGAAACAACCTCAAAACGACCGTTTCAAACAAAACGACATCAATACGATTTGTGGAAAAGGGGGCCCTCTGAGTTTTAAGGTTGTCGTCGTAGCGACACGTCACCTGGTTTTGCCTGAAACGACCGTTTTGAACAAAACGACCATAAAAATTGGATTTCTCTAGTAAACTTAATGGGTTTCTCTGTATCCACTAAAAAAAATAGTTTGGTGGAGTAAACTACAATGTTAAAGGGAAAAAAAAAATAGTAAACTCTAGTAACCACTTTCAATAAAAACAGGACTAAATTGACTAGTGTGTTTCTTTTGCCCTTCTCAGACAGATCAGAAAGTGCATAAGCTTCTTCTTCATCTAGAAACTCCTACTTTCCCAATTTCCCCTCCTTTGATCAATGGCAACGGCAGCGTCTCCGGTTAATACTGAACGCACTTCTGATCTTCAACTCGCTGTAATTGAACCGAAAACCCCCAATTCACCACAAACTGTCACCATCGCTCAATTTCCACCGGCAAAAGCCTCTTTTCCTGCTCCGTTAACTCCGTCACCGGAACTATCGGTCTCGATCTCGATCTATCCACAATTTCTTAGTTTGCATGCGAAATTTGACTCACTGACGGTTGGATCTGGTGTGTTTTTTCTCAGGACAAACGTATAAAGTTGAAGCCAGATAGATACGGCTCTTCTTTGATCAAAGCTGTGAAGAGACGTTTGCCTAAAAAAGATAAGGTTTCTGATTCGAGTTTTGATTTCGTAAATTATCAATTCATTGGTACTGAATAGAGCTTAGATCTACTAAAAGTAATGGTGATACTTATAATGTAGCTTTAGGTTTCAGGCGTCCTGTTTATATGTGATGTCTGTCTGTATATCAGCTTTCAAAACCCCTAAAATGGAATTGAAATGCATCTGGTTAACCTGGAAGTATTTCAAACCTGATTTTCACTGGAAAAACCTCATATATTGAAGGACTTAATACTTGACTATAAACAAGATCAAAATTAAAATGTACAGCTAAGTGAAGGTCTGAATGAATGTAACAGAATCAAACTGTTATGATTAGGAGGATAATAGTTTGTAGCATAAGTTACATTGGAAGAAATTTCGGTCTCCATACATGAAATTTACAGATTACTTTTTTACAGGCTGTAAAAGATCCTTTGAGAAAGAGTTTGAGGTCAGTTTATCTTAAAAAAATTCATCTCTTTATTTGATAATATATATATTCATTAAGTTTTACATGCAGTTTGGGAAGAGGAAGGCCACCTAAAGACTCTAATACTCCTGTCCAAATCACACAAACTATGATTCGAGCACGGGATATGCAATCAACCCTTGGAAACGAACATCCTAGCTTTTTAAAAACAATGCTCAAATCACATGTTACGTGTTGTTTTTGGCTGGTAATTCGGTGATTTCATTTTTCAATTTGGATCAACTGTATTCACCAAAATGTGATAACTTACACCCCTGGTTGCAGGGCCTTCCATTGCCTTTTTGCAGATCATTTTTACCAAAACAGGACTCTATGATGGTAACCGAAGATGAAAATGGAGAGCAATGTGATCTCAAATTCATTGCACACAAGTTTGGGCTTAGTGCAGGGTGGAGAAAGTTTGCAATTGGACATAAGTTGCATGAAGGGGATGTTTTGATCTTCCAGTTAGTTGAATCCTGCAAATTTAAGGTCGTAATATTGTTCTTTTGCAATGTGTGTTTTCTTTCCTAAATATACTGTGTGTGGTTTTGCTTATCGTGTACACTCAAAGCATTCTTTATTCCGATCCATACTAACAAAGGATAATTTGAATCCATATACATATAATCATGCTTTTCAATTTGTAGGTTTACATTACAAGGAGAGACAGTTCCAAAGAAGTTAATGAGGCTGTTAATGTTAAAAACCATGATGCACAAACGGAACACGTGATACCAGGTTTGTTAAAGATTATCAATGCAACTGGAGGTGTCACTTTTTATCCTTTACAAGTGAAAGCATCGATTTCGATTATGTTTGATCTCTAACGGGTCAAACGGGTAAAGTAAGAAAAAATGGGTCAAAAGAGATGAATGTCCAAAGTTGTCAAAATGGAATTTTGTAAAGTATAAAACCTCCTAAATTGCTTTATTACAAAAAATGAATATAATAATTAAAATAAAGTGGGACGAAAGGTGTTCCGGGTCAACCCAATCTGTCATGCACCTTAAAATTGCTCATGTTGACCTGAATCTGTTTTGACCCATTACCCGACCGGCCATTTCATCATGTCTAGATGCAAGTTTGCCACTTCTCTTTTATCAAAACGTATTAGTTCACCTATTGCCTACAAAGTCACGGTTAAACCATATTCTATATCAAAAGGAACAAAGCGTTCGACTTGGAGTTCGATTTCTCTTCCCTCAACCAAGGTTAAAAGGAAGTACAAAAGGTCTAAACCAACTACACAGCCTGGAAGCTGCCCTATGGACCATTCTGTGGTTAACTCACAAGTTCAAGGAGGTTCCCCTGAACCAAATCTTTCACTAAAAGATGTCAAAACCTTTAAAGACTTTCACATCATGGTCAATGGACAATGCATTGACTCGGAGCTTTCAGAGGAAATCCGTATGAAATACTATCGTCTCTGCATTGGGAAAAATGAAATCCTTCACGATGCTGTTCGCGAAGGCTTGTTCTACAAGTTGGTGGCGGGTATGATCGGTGAAACAGTAAACATCGCAGGTATGATAAAAAACTGCAAGATCACCACAAGGAAGGAAGAACTCGATATCTGGGATAGTTCCCTGAAATCTTTTGAACTTATAGGAATGCAAGTTGGTTTTTTACGTGATAGGATACGTGCACTAGTGAACCTTGCATTTGAATCAGAAGATGCAAAAAGATACGGGGAGGCTAAAGATGAACGGAATCGGAACACAAAGGATATTAAGATTTTGGAGGCAAAGCTGGCGGAGTTATATGAAAGTAATAGAAAGATTGATGGGGTTGTGGATGGTTTGAAGGAGAAAGCTGAGAGGTGTGGAATTGAGTTCCAGAAAAAGGTTGATGAACCATGGTAGCATTACTAAGTTCTTGAATTTAAGCTAGGGTGGTCATGTTGACTTGTAAATGTTGTGGTCTAATGTTGAATCATGTAGATCTTAAGGCTAAAAGGGTTGGTCCTTTTCTAATAATAACCAGACATTTAGACTAAGGTTTGATTTCTAGATTCAGGACTGCATTCAACTTTTAATAATGCAACTTTTAAAAAATAAGCGATGTATTAAACTTTTAACAAGGAAACGTCTCCAACAAAATTGCAAATTTTAATAAAATTTGCAACCTTTCAAGAAAAATGTTGTAGTTTTTTCTTCTAAATTCATAACTTATAAGTAAAAACGTTAAAAGTTTAATATATATTGCAACTCTTTTATGAAAATGGTTGTATTAGATCTTCTAATGTAACATTCATATACAATGAAGTTGCATTATTTATATGTAATTTGTTTGAAAAAAATGATGCTTCTAAAAACCTGCGTTAGGCATATTTTCTAATTAGAGTTAAGTGTAATTTGTTTGAAAAATGATGCTTCTAAAAACCTGCATTAGGCATATTTTCTACCCGTGATGGTCCAATGAGCAATACCGCTCGAGTCGGCTTTAACTCGGGTTTGAGCCAATAATAATACGAAAAATGGCAGTTCAAATTGATATTCCAAGTGAGTCGGAAACCAAGCTTATATTCAGCTTGTGTCCATGTCATATACGGTGAAAGGGGTTATGGCGTAACTTGTTACATGTTTACCTACGACTCTATTATAATTTGATCCAGATCTAATCTTAGTCATTTATTGAGATATACTGAAACCCGAACGTGTAACTTATTGGGTTTACTTGTCACACTTGATTGAAAAACTTACAAATTCTAATCTAACTTTAAACTTACAAGAGCAAGACCAAAACTTAATCAAACTTTAAACGTACACCTTACAATAGAAAATCAAAGTTTAACTAGAACAAGGATGTACTAACTCTTTCTGTCCCGGTTAGGATAGTATACGGATGTTAGGGGAGTCGGGGTCGAGGGCGGCTACCCCGTGGCTAGCCGGTGGTTTAGCGGCTACACCACATCCGCTCATGCGGCTACCGTTCGCGGCTACTTGGCAGGGCTACTTCTAGCCTTTGGTTGTGTTAATCGATTCAACCATTGGGGGAGCGGGGTAGAAGCATTTAATAAAAAAAATCTAAAACAAAATATATTAACACTATATATACCCAACTCATTCACACCAAAAAAATTCACAAACCTTTCTACACTTATATATTTTCTTCTTCTAAAAAGTGAGATGCAATGTTATTCTTCCATCGGCTTCTCCGTTATGTTCAGATTCCTTGAATTCCGGTGATGACGTTGATTTCGAATTTATATCTCACACCGCCTCCGCCTTGATCATACTAGAATACGGGTCATCCCAAAAAATAAAGAGAGAGATGGCATCAGCCATTGCTCCTGCAGTACTACAGTGGGTATGCCCGATATCTGACGGGTAAATACCCATTAGATACCCGGCGGGTTTTGAACTGAATATGGGATAAATTTTTATAATCGGATATGAGGTTGAGATTACTTAAAACCGACTCATATCCGAACCATTGTCATCCCTAAGCAGAACCCACAATGATCTTCTCACTTTTTTTATGAGAGAAAAGGAGGTCTTAATATCTAATCATGTCTTATTAAAAAAATGTGAACTTACAGGTTAATTCGTTTAACACATTAGTTTTGTACTAATTTTAATGATGTGTATTGGGTCACATAAATCGGGTATTTTAAGTCAAAATTTTAAGGATAAAAGAGAAGAGCATCAAGTTTAATAGTTTATACCTTATATTTTTATTTAAATTTTATTTATATATCTGTCTTTTTTTTTTTTTGTAAATTTTATAATTTTGAAGTACTAATTTTTTGTTTTCACCAAATCTTCTATTACTTTTCATTAAAAACAACAAAAGAGTAAATTACGGAAATCGTTCTTGTGGTTTGTTTAAATTTTACTTTTCATCCCTAGGTTTAAAAATTAGGACTATGGCCTGAAAGTTTACACTTTTGTAACACCTTAATCCCCGACGGCACCCATACCCTTTTATTTAAAAAGAAATATTCGGAGGTGGTAGTGATGGTGGCGATGACGGTAAGTGTTGTGGTAGATGAATTTTTTATTTTTTTTTAAATAAAAGGGTAGGGGTATAATTGTTAATATACACTAATTTAATAAAAAGTTTAATGACAGTTAACATTAAAAATCAAGGATGTTATCAAAGTGTAAACCTTCATGTAATAGCTGTAATTTTAAAACCTATAAACGAAAGGTGATTTTTTTTAACAACAATATTATTACCACAGAGAGGGCAAACAATAGGAAAGCCAGCCAGGGGCTGAGCACAAACAAACGCCACACCTAAACTAGCCCACCCTTGCCCCTTCCTCAATAACGACTTTAGATCTACTGTTAATCCATAAGACACAATAACTTTTAATCTCCTTGATAATGCTTGAAAGAGAGCAATGTTGAAGGAGGATTCGTTTCTTATTTTCCATAAGACCCAGCATGTTATGAATATCACCGCCTGCACTACGATCCTTTTTCCCCTCTCCAATCTGAAAGAATCGTGTAGACGCAGAAGATCTTCCACCGAGAAGGCGTAGACTGGAGGTATCCCACACCAATCAAAGATGATGCTCCAAACCGTCGCCGAGACCTCGCACCCGATGAGAAGATGGTCTACCGTTTCCGCCTTGTTTTTACAAAGCGGGCAAACATCCGAGTCTCTAACCACATTCCTTTTAGCTAAATTGTCAAACGTCTCTATTCTCCCCAATTGAGCTCTCCACACAAAAATGTTTACTTTACTCGGCACCATCTTATATTCCGTCACACACCAGAGAATTGAGTTCTCAAAAGAAAGGAATGTTGGTTTGACGGATCGCCATGAATTATTCCGTGATAATCTTGCGTCATAAACTCTCCGGTTCTTCTCTTAACCGCCACCACCATTTAGCAAGAAGACATAACTTCCCGTAATGTACTCTAAATTAAAACAAGATCTCAGTCTAGACAGTGTCATTTTAATATCAACCTGGGAATTAGTTCATGTTCTAATTTAGTTTATTTGTCTCACACGATCTGAGCACGTTGGTATCCAATTTCCAATCCAACTAACAAAATAAAATAAAAAGACACAAATATAAAGTTTTTTTTTTATTAATTTTCTGCAACATAGTCCCAAGGTCATAGGGTAAATAAGGTGTGAAATTACGATAACAGCCATGATGCATGAGCGTGATTGTACCTTGTGCATAGAGAACAGTACAAAAGAGCATCTTGAATGAGGTGTAGGACAGGTGTCCCACAATTAACGGTTACGGGGAGTACTTGAGGGTTAAATGTTTGTGTCAGCGAGAGGGCTAAAGATAGAAGTACTTGTTTGTACTTCGTGCTTTCATTGTTTTTCACACCCAGCTGTTCATTAGCTGTTCCTTCTTTGACCTCAGTCAACGGTCAACATTACACACCCAACCCCACCTCCATTTAATACACACACACAAAAATATATATAAATAAATAATACCACAAAAATACATTCTTAGAATATTTTATACACTTTAAAGGTATGTTTACGGCACAAATAAAGCAATATCTTTTGTTGCTTGTTTAAAGTGTTTTTTTTAAAATAATCTTTTATCAAAGAAAATGAAATGTATATACTTATTTGGTAAAGTCATCAAGCAATTAATTAATTGTTGTATTGATTTAAGGATACATAGATATAATGTATTTTAATGATGATAGAATGAAATTCTTGTGTTAGTGATAATCTATGTTTATTTTAGTTTTTTTTATAGGGTTTGTTTGTTGTTGTTTATGTTTATTTTAAAAAGTTAGTTCTAAACGTAGTAGATATTAAAACATGATGTGTTATCAAGATAGCGACAGAATCACTAGCATTTCGGGTTGATCTAGATAACTCGCATCTACAAACGCTTTCTAATCAAAACTTATCAAGAAGAATCTTAATTATAAATATAGTAACTTTAACCCCATAAAAGGCGTCACTAAAAACAAAGGAAAAATTTAAAAATTTAAATATATATTTAAAAAAATAAAGAGTAGAAATAAGAATAAATTAAGAGTTTAATAAGAATAAATTATAAGGACTTGTCTTAGTGGTTATTGACAATAAGTGAAGACTTGGAACAGGTTTTACCATTTTACCGCTTACGAAGATGAATTTTCTCTACAAATGAGCTCAACTAATTTAAATATTTTCGGATTTTTTTGAAAGATTCGTTAGCGGTTCAAAAAATAAGAATAAATTAGAAGCTAGTATAATGAAAAAACATAACCAAGAGGGGCAAGAATGGAATATAATTTGGCAGAAAAAGGGTTGTAAGTTGTAGTTGTTTGATACCAAAAAGACAAAAATAAAAAGGAGAATCTGTTGAAAGAGATTGAAGTTGAAGTCAAATTGACTGTTAGAGATCCATTATCCATCTACCAAAATTACAATATCACCCTCATCCCCTACCCTCCAATCACACTATCCTATGGTGATTTCCCAATACCACTCAAAACACCTAAACATAACCCCCAAATCTTCTACTCTAAATTACAAGAATACCCTCACCCTCCAATAAAAAATCACCCTTTACAACATTCATACTCTCATTGCATCCTGAATTCCATATCCCTGCAACTACTTGATCCTCCTCCATCATTCACCATTTCCTGCCACCATAATTCCAAAATAATAACATAAGAACATGTATATAATTAAACTCTTCTTTTTGAAACTAATAGTATGTGTATATGTATATATAAAGATTAGTAAAAATTAACAAAATTACGATCTTGACAGATAAAGATTAAATTTCACAACAAGATCTTGGATATTTGTTTAATCTTTATATATAAAGATTTGTAAAATTAACAAAGTTACGATCTTGAATGATAAAGATTCAATTTCACAACAAGATCTTGGACATTTGTTTAATCTTTATATACACAGATTTATAAAGATTAACAAAGTTACGATCTTGACTAATAAAGATTCAATTTCACAACAAGATCTTGGATATTTGTTTAATCTGTAAACGATGTGCCGAATAAAATCTAATATTTTAGTGTTTTATGGGACAAATTCCATATCAGGGTGTGGTGTAAGATTAATTAAATACATATTAAAGTGACAATAAATAAAATAAGAAGCCATGAAGATTTAAAGTAATAAACTACAACTTCATGTTTCATATATCTAAACAAAAACCTGCGAAGTTTTGGAAGCATGAACAACAGCATCTTGACCGGACCTAGACCCATCACCCTTATCGGATCTTTTCGACCCAATATGCGATTTCCGGAGCCCCAAAAACCCTTTCCACCTCGCACCCGAATTCGCCTTCGGCGGCCTGAACGCCACCCCACCGCCGCCGTCATCATCTTCTCCGGCGAGCAGCTCTTCCCGGAGGGTAGTTTTCTGTCCGATAACAGATCCGGCAGCCGCGTCTTTGAACGGCAACAAACGGCCCTTGAAGAAAAGCTCGTCGGCGGTCATCATGGAGTTGGTGGAGACGGAGAACTCGAAGTCGGAGGAGACCGGCGGCGCGTGGTAGTTGTTGTTGGTATCCCTGGTGGGTGGTTGTTTATGGACTTGTGGGCGGGAGTGGAGGGATTCCGCGAAGTCGTTGGAGAAGGAAATGCGGGGGCTGATGGGCGGATTGAAGGCGGAGGATTTAGGGTGGTCGGAGTTTTGTGGGTGGTGGTGGTGGTGGTGGTTGTTAAACATTTTGGTGGTTGTTTTCTAAACAAAAAGATGCCATGAAGGTGAAGGAAGCGGCATAAATGAAGGAGAAGGTGGTGATGGAGAAGACGACAAAGGGGAGTCTGAATCACTGTTGGAAAGAAGATGAGGGTGTATTTATATATGTGGGGATGATGGATTTGTGGGGGGGAAAAACTATCAACCTCAAATTTGAATCAAACAAAATATTCAATGTGTTTTCTACTTTTCAATTACTTTGTATATGTTTATTATATGAGAAACTTTAGAGGATTTACGGTTGACTAGTGAATCTAGGGGCAAAAAAACCAATGTTTTAAAAACCGGTTCAACCGGTCCGGTTCAACCGGTTCAACCGCCAACCGGTTATCATACCGGTTTTTTAATCTCCTGTTTTTTGGACATAACCGGACCGTTTTGAACCGGGCGGTTTTCCGGTTTTTTCCGGTTCAACCGGTCCGGTTCAACCGGTTTTCTGACAATTTAAAAAAATTTTTTTTTTTTAAATTTATTGTTATTTTTTATTATTTTTTAAAGTTTAAAACTTATATATTCTTATGAAATACCTATTTGGTATTATTTTTTAGTGGATTATCATTGTATTTTAACTATTTTCGTTGTGGTGTACACATTTATTAACATTTTTATAAAAATATATATATAAATCCCCTAACCGGTTCAACCGGCCGGTCTAACCGGTCCGACCGGTCGAACCGGTCCCGAAAAGTTTTCCGGTTCAACTAAAAAACCGGTTTTTAAAACATTGAAAAAAACCACGGTTATAGAAAATAGTGGCGTTGTTAAAACAAAATGTTAAAGAACAAAAATTTAGAAAATCTATGCAATGACATTAAAATTAGGTTTATTGGATTTTATTAATTAAAGGTATTACCAATTGGTTAATATTAATTTCAATTTAAAAAATGATCTACATTAATCCCAATTATTAATGTGTTGTATTCATTGAACTCCTTTTGGATTTTTTTGAGTAAATCTTAAACAGAGTTAAGAAAAATGTAAAGGGTCCAAATGAAATCCAACAACTTAATAATTAGGATTAATGTGGCCATTCTAGAAATTGGAATTAATATTAGTCAATTTGTAATAACTTGGATTAATAAAATCCAATAACTCTTAAAGTTACTGGAAAACTAGTTTAATATATAGAAAAAGACAAGAATGGCCATGTTGACCATTATTGGGACCAAAATAGCCATTTGACTTTCTTTCCCTTGAAATAGCCACTTAACTACGGTCTTGACGACCGTAGGTCTACTGAGCCAATCACACTTTGCCACGTCACCACGTACGGTCTTGACGACCGTAGTTACGGTCTTGACGACCGTAGTTACGGAGAAGATGAACGGACCTACGGTCGTGAAGACCGTAACTACGGTCGTCAAGACCGTACGTGGTGACGTGGCAAAGTGTGATTGGCTCAGTGGACCTACGGTCGTCAAGACCGTAGTTAAGTGGCTACTTCAAGAAAAAAAAAGCCAAATGGCTATTTTGGTCCCAATAGTGGTCAACATGGCTATTATTGTCTTTTTCCCTTTAATATAACATAAAAGCTTAAATACTTAAAGAAAACGATGTAAAACTAAAACTAACTAAATGCTTTAAAAAACAATTTAATATGTAACGAGTAATTCGATCCGCGCCTTGCGACGGGTCAAAAATATTTAAGTATTTGTATCAACTAACCTGCTATTTACCTGTGTTGATATCATTTGTAATATTTACATGTGTGTTGATATCATTTGTGACCACTTTAGTATCCAAAATACTTAGTGATCATATGTTAAGTTAGCTTAAGTCTTAAAGTACTTCAAATATCAAGATTAACCTTTAGTAACATATCATTCCAAAATTAGGGTTTTCGGGGTTTGATAGGTGTTCGTTTTTGTACCGGTTTTCCCCAAATCACACCCTTTTCTTTTATAATGTTTTTGTATATATCACCAAAATATGACCAAAAATTTCTGTTTAAAGCTTCTTAGGACCTGCTTTAAACCGTATGTCTAAGGGGTCCAAATTAGGGTTTTCCAAGTATTGTTGTGTAGATTTTAAGCCTTTAAATTCATGCTTAACCAAAGTGCTTTCATAAATATTGTTGGAAACTAGTTCAATTTAGTTAACAAGTGTATTTATAGCCAAGGGGTCAGTCAACTAGGGTTTCAATTTCGAAAAAGGAAGTTCTTGAATATATAAGCCAAACCTTTGCATATCAATGTAGGATCAATCAAAATCGTAATTAATTATGTCTACTAATAGAAATTCTTGAAGAATACGTTCAGGGTGAATCACAGAAGAAAACAGATCGAAAAACAGATAAGAAATGAGGAATCTAGCCCAAAAACAGTCCAAGAGCAAAGCTGGTCGCGACCATGCCTGATGAGCCTGGTTGTGGACCTCGAAAATGTTCAAGGGACCCCTTCGCGGTCCACGATGGGTGGTGGCCAGGAAACATTATTTTTATATTATTATTTCTTTTTTCTTTATTTTGTTCCGTTCGTTTCGGATTCAACCCGATAGCTTCTAATTAAAATTTTGCAACCAATTATAATAAATTTATAAAAACATATGGGACATAAAAATATAAAATTTGAAATTCACGAGTTTCCCAATAAACGATAAATTGAATACCAAAATCGTGTGAAAAATACTAAATTCGTTTATTCGCGTTTTTAACCCATTAATTAAAAAAAAATGCCATTGAATTATTTTATTTTGGAAAATTATTATTGGGTGCTACTAAATGATGTAATGATTACATATTTCTTTTTTATATTATTTTATTTTTATTTACCCCTTAAACTAATTAAATATTTAATTCTTTTATATTTTATTAATAATTAAATATTTAATTATTTTATATTCTGTTAATAAATAAATATTTAAGTATATTCTAATATGTATTCATAAAGAAATAAAAATATCGATGAAAGGTAACAAAAAAAATTTATGTTTAGATGAAATTATAAAAAATGATTTTAGTAAATAAATAACTTTTATATAAATTTATAAAGCACTCAATTCTTTATTTTAAAATATCGATCACTTATAACAAAATATTTTTATTTTTATTTTATTACAAAACTTTTTTTAAAGTAAAAAATTTGTTTTAACCAATCAAAGTAGGAGTAAGAAAGTGTATTTAAAAAGAATACTCAGTTTGATAAAAAAAATTAAATCACCTATTTAGGTAAATAAAATTTTTAAATTATACCTATTTGAAAAAAGATATGTAATTATTACGTCATTGTTTAATAAAAGTAAAATAATATTAAAAGACATGTAAGAAAACGTGTTAAAAAGATGTAAAGTACGCATTACGTACAATATTGACATTCTTCATGTCTAAAATTTTTTAGAGTGATTAGTAATAGCTTACATCGTCGAATTGAACTTCCGTCATGATAATGTGAGAGTTGAGTGTATACTTAAAAAAATTAAAAACCATTAAAAATGAGTGAGAAATGTTACGTAATAAAAATAAAATATTTATGTAGTTAAAATAGGTTCGTTATAATATATATTCTAGTGGGTAAAATGAGTATAATAAAATAATTAGCTAAGAGTAATTTGTGTCGAGCATGTCAGAAAAATCCAATTAAAAAATTAAAGGAAAACATTTACAAAAGAATTAGATAATATTTACAAAAAGACCTTTTGTAAAAAATTATAATAAAAATAATTTTTTAATTAATTGTTGTTGAAAAATTAGATAAATTTATAAAAAAACATTTAATAAAAATTATAATAAAAAAAACTTGCTAGAGTTTTTTAATAAATTGATATTAAAAATAGATAATACTTATTAAAAGCCTTTTGTAAAAAATTATAATAAAAAAAAATATTTACCCAATAATAATAAGAGTGAGAAATGAGACTTTTTGAAGAAAAATATAATAATTACCTCATTATTAAACCCATTTTACTAAAGTTGGTACATTCATTAAAATAGCTTGGTACATTTATCCTTACCCTTATTATGAAACATCTAAAATAATATTTCTCAAATTACATAAATGGCAGGACTTCTATTATTTATAGTTTAAACCAAAAACTTTTTGCAAAACCACATTTTGAATAGACGTTGAATTTAACACGTTGAATATCAAATTATGATTTATTTTAAAAATCAAGGTTGATCCGGATTTGAATACGGCCGGGTTTTCGGTTCCGAAATAAATGGATGTTACATTCATCGGTTCGGACGGGTTTGATCAATGATCGGGTATAATACGAGAGTTTAGATGGATACAAGTCCTAAATATAAGAATGGACACGGATGATGATCTCGGTGATTAAAATGCTTATTTATTTATTTTTTTAAAGTGTGACGGGTTTAATTAAAACACACAATCGTTTACAGTTAAATAAACATTTAACAATGAAGCATTTTAATATTGGACGTAACGATAAACATTTAATTCGATAAAGTAAATAATATGTTTATGTCCCAAAAGTGTCGGGTGTGTACGTATTAGACAATACTACAAAGGTACGGTTAAAAATAAACATTCTTTTTATATTTCTTATTGTTGAAATTCCATTTATAAAATATGAAATATCATTGTAAATAAAAGATAATTACCAATATTGTCGTAAGGCTACGTCAAGACTCTAAATGGGTTTGCATGAAATGATATCTAAGTTATGTATAAACCTAGATTAAATGCACATGCAGTTAACATATAAACTTGCAATCAAAGTTAAAGAGTTGACCTGGAAATATACGCGTTGTCACATTCTACCCCAGTTGAGAAAATTTTTATCTTGAAATTCAGTCTAAGCGGGTGTTTTGAGAATTCCTAAGAATAGAAACGGATTTAAGAAAGACATGAATATCATTTGATACAAAAGATAATGTTTAGAGATTATCATCTAAGATAAATGGATTAAAATAAATCCAACTATTGTCTACTGGCCGGTAATAATCCTATCAAAATTTTTATAATACAATAGTCTTATCTTTATACCTTTTTAAATAATTCTTCCATCCATCCGTCCCACTAACCACCATTACTATATGTTGACGTGAATCCCTTAAAAAAATAGTTGAGATTATATGCCGGCTCATAGACAATAGTTTGAGATTATTGTCGGCGGCCAATAGACAATAGTTGAGATTATTTAAAAAAAATATAAACTTTTATATATTTTCCACGCCAACATATAGTAACGACGTTTAGCGAGACGGGTGGAAGGATTATTAAAGAAAATATGGTATAAAGATAAGACTATTGTATTAAAAAAATGGTGGAATTATTGCTAGCAAATAGGCAATAGTTAGGATTATTAAAATCCATTTTTCTTTAAAAAATCACCTAAAAATGCGAGAGATGAGGTGAATTTTAAATATTTAAAAAAAAATTATTTTGATTGTTTATAAAATCTTCAATTCTCAAAATAAAATACTCATGTCCAAGTATTTAAATAAAAACGAAGATCACATATTACAATTAATTGACGCATAATTCTGAATAAACTACAATAATTAATAGATAACTGAAAGTCAAATTTTTGTAGTTGTTATCATGGTTGTAAAAATCGTTAGGTGCTCCCAACTGTAGACTGAGGAGTTGAGAGTACTCGTCCAAGTCGAGGGAGTACTCGGGAATGACTAGGCGTGGCGAGGAGTAATGAGAGTTTAAATGCCTCAAATCTCACTATTATTTACTTAACACGATTCACACAAATCATATCATTTAGCATATTATGTCTATCAAGTCATAATCACTTACAACTTAACAACTTTAATATAAAACATGTAAATTTAACATGATTCACACAAATCATATCATTTACCACATCATGTTTATCACATCATAATCACTTACAACTTAACAAATTCAACATCAAACATGTAAATTTAACATGATTCACACAAATCATATCATTTACCACATTATGCTTATCACATGATAATCACTTACAACTTAACAACTTCAACATCAAACATGTAAATTTAACATGATTCACACAAATCATATCATTTACCACATTATGCTTATCACATGATAATCATTTACAACTTAACAACTTCAATATCAAACATGTAAATTTAACTTGATTCACAGAAATCATATCATTTACCACATTATGCTTATCACATAATAATCACTTACAGCTTAACAATTTCAATATCAAACATGTAAATTTAACATGATTCACACAAATCATATCATTTACCACATTATGCTTATCACATCATAATCACTTGCAACTTAACAACTTCAATATCAAACATGTAAATTTGACATGATTCACACAAATCATATCATTCACCACATTATGTTTATCACATCATAATCACTTACAACTTAACAACTTCTATATCAAACATGTAAATCACTTAATGACGTAATTATAACAAGCACATATACTAAATAGCAACAATTTAGTTATAACAAGTTATGCTTATCACATCATAATCACTTACAACTAAAACAACTTCAATATATATATCAAACATGTAAATGACTTAATGACTTGCTTATAAAAAGTACATATACTAAATAGCAACTTTAATTATAACAATGACTTATAACAAGTACATCTACTAAATTGCAACTTCAATTATAACAAGTACATATACTCACTACAAGAAAAAAGTCTCAGGTGGCCAGGGCTATGGTGGTGACATGTCCCCACCAAAAGTTAAGGTGACGACTTGTCCCCACCGAAGGCGTGAAACTTTCGTCACCAAAGAATCATTTTCTTATAGTAACTACGTAAATAACAACTTTATTAATCAAACAAGTCTACCATTTAGCTACTTTGATTATAACAACCATATCTATCTAAACTATAGCAACTTTAGACATAAACAAATCTATTAATTTGCTACTTTGAATATATATGTGTACATCAATATAAACTAAAATGACAATCACAAAACGCTTATAACATACATATATACTTGTATCATTAAACATGTGAAGCATGTTAGGCTACTTATCATGAATAGGAGACAATTCTTTATTAATTATCCGTATGATAATAACCGCTTAAATCTCCATTTAGTTCCTATATGGGTCAATACATACGTACATATACATTTATCATATACACATGTACATCAAAATATTATTATACTCTAGACCCTTATCACCCAACCCAACACTTTACTTCTACATTTTGAACATTTCATAAAAATATTCCACCATGACTAACCACAACCTAAACTCACTCATCCAAAGTATATATCCTGTTAATAACAGTTTGAAAATAGAATGAAAAATTATAAAATGGGAATTGAATGAGATGCATGTGAAAAACATGGAAAGCTGAAAAGAGTGGAGGGAGGAGGGGGATCAGGATGAGCTTATTATCATGTGATGATGGGACGGTTTTGTCATGACGATCAGTAATTATTATTTGTTGCACGACGGTCGATCAGTATTTATAATTTATTGGTGTCGGATATTAATACATGCTATGAGGTTTGTCATCACGGTACGACTGAGATGTTGAACTAGTTACAACATTCACGGAGTATGGAAGCATAATACTTTGGTGAACGATTGGAATAATTACAAGTTATATGTTGGTTTAATATGCAAAAATTTCTGGAATTTAAACCGAACCGTTATTAATTGTTATACAAATACTGTAAAACGAACGCAAGTGTTAGGGTGTTTGTAATGGCTCAAGATTGGGACCACTCTCGAGCTCGGGATTCACGGTATGCTCGGGAACACCAGAAAAGTCGCTCGGGACTCGGTACTCGGGAGACTCCCGTGGGAGTGGGTTACCGAGATGAAAAATCACGGGAGAGGGAGAGAGTGGACCGTTTGAGGTGGGTCCCACACCCCCTCAACGGCTATTTTCGAGTTTTTTTTTTAAAAAAAAAAATCTAAATTTAATTATTTTAACACCTATAAAAACCCCTTTTTCCCTACCTTTTCTCACCACATTCTCTACAATTCTCCCTACATTCTTCCACACTTCTCTACAATTCTCCTATATTTTTAACCATTTCAACCAAAATGTCTTTCTCTTCCGACGAATCCTCCGGTGAAGATGCGGTTTTAACCATCGATCGTGTTTGGGAAGTCATACCGCCCCATCCCGAGGAGGAGTCCGATGAACAAGACGAAAGCGACCCCGACGAGTTATAAGTTTTTTTTAAAATGTATTGTAATTTAATTTCCATGAATTGTAATCTTTTTTTATTTATTTAAATGAAGTTTTTATTTTATTTTAGTTATTATTAAATTTGCTTGAATAAAAAAATATAAAAAAAAAGTGCTTGTGATCATGAGATTGTGGGAGAGGTATTACAAACAAAAATAGCTTGGGATCATGAGAGTGGGAAAAGATGAGGTGGCACCCAAAAAAGCTTGGGATCATGGGATTGTGGGATGACCATTACAATCACCCTTACAATATGATACTCCACTAGCGACATATGGCCTAGCCCATGGATAGGGATTACAAAAAGAAAATTTTGAGCATGTGGTCGTTGTAGACATTTAAAAATATTTTTTTGTCCAACAGTCATGTCAATGTGTACTTTCATATATATATATCCTAGACAATTATACTAAAAATGACACTCGCAAATGCATTCGGGTTTTAGGAGGCGCAATGTCCTTGCTAGTGAAACCGTTGAAGTCAAAATTTAAAATCGTATCACGAAAAAAGCAAAAAAAAACCAAAATAATTAGAATCTATACCTCATATGCCACTCTCAATCTGTCATAAAAATGAGTTGCTAATTGCATATACGTGACTTACAATATAATGTACGATAAAGAAAAGAATAATTAAAATACAATAATGAAATGAGAGAACTTCATCTTTTTAATGCATCAACTTATTATTTATAAAATGAGTTGCTAATTGCATATACCTGTAATAAATATTATTTTTAATATGCTTAACTGCTATACCTAATACCTGTATGGGAGACGAAATAATGATCGTAAAAAAAAAAACAATTAATGAATAAAAATAAAAAACAAAAATGGGAAAGTGACAGCATGGTCAGATTGGGAGGTGAAAGCATCACAGTTACCATTACTGTGAAAGAAATGCAAGTCTGAAGCTGTTTGCCTGTTTCTGAAACAGGGTTTTAACATTTCCTTTGTTTTAATGTTAGCTGCATGCATAATAGCAGTCCTTGTACTTCTTTCCAAACTTCATTTTCATCTTAAATATTTATTTGCATGTCTACATGCACACCAAATGCATAAACATTCAAAATAAAATCCAGCTTAATTTTATCATAATAAATTCCAAATTTTTCTAAACATTTATGAAAAGGAACCATATATAATAAAATCCTCAACTAGTTAACAACGCTGAACAACTGCATGGTATACATGAAGTTATGCTTACTATTGTGCGTAAATTTATGATCAAATCACATAGCTACATAAGTAGCCACAATATTCCTTATTTCATTTAGTTTTTTTTTTTAGTATTTTTTATGTTTTCATAAGGAAATTAGCAAATCATTTAATAATTAACTTTATGAACTTATCATTTGTCTAATCAAATTTAATATTTCATATTTATCAAATTTTGGTTCATGCACATTAAATTTGGATCAGTGACAAACAACCTATCCATCTGATCATCTCAATTTTTCGAGCACGGGACCCAAAGACCATCCTCAAGAGGAAACTTACCATAGGTGCGAAACTCTCTGGCACAACCAGAAACCCCTATTTTTTTTTATTACGGCTACGACTTAAATCCAAAATCTCTCAATTTTATTGTCTTTTGGTTGCCTCACCTCAACCAATCGGGCTGAGGATCATTTTTTTTTTGAACAGCAAACATTATATTAAAACAAAAGCGGGAGAAACCGAACCTAGCAAGACGCTAAGCCGGCCCAAACAACCCTTACACCATACACATATTTCCCCAATCCACTCTTTTCCTACCTCTATTGTTACACCATAATTCACACAAGCTTTTCACATTACACATAACTTTGCTAATAGCTGAAGGCCTCCTTTGGAAAATAACCTCGTTCCGCTCCTTCCATAAGCACCAACATGTCACGTAAATCACCGCTTGTATGAGACCTCTCCTGCACACTGGAATACCTTCCGACTCATGAATCCTAACAATGTCGTCGAGAGAAAACGCCAAAAGAGACGGGAGCTTCAACCAATCCATAACCCCCTGCCAAACAATCGTAGAGAACATGCAACCGGTAAATAAATGCGAAACCGACTCGTCCCCATCCTCACATAACCGACATCCCACCGACCCTACCGGAACCCCACGATGCGCCAAGGCATCCAACGTAGGAATTCGACCCCTATGAGCCCTCCACAAGAAGGCATTGACCTTCAAAGGAACCAAGTTGCACCATGGCATGGGTTTGCCCAAGCTCCCACCTTGCGCCTGCCCAATCCTCTTCCTGATTCCTTTGGCCGAGAAATCAGACCCAGACGCCCCCAACCACCTCCACTGCCCATTCAAGCATATCATTAAATTTTCTAAGTTAACCTCCTTCTCCCTTAACACCTTATGCACCGACGCCACATTTTTCCAAACCCCCGTAACCGAAGCTTTGCACGGAAACACCTCCTCCCTGCCTTGAACCACATGGATAGCCCGAATGACACGGGCCCAAAGAGAATCACCCTCCGTTTTAAGCCGCCATAGCCATTTACTTAGGAGGCTCAAATTAAAAGACTCCAAATCCACCAAACCTAAGCCACCTTTATCTTTATCCAAACAAAGATCCTCCTTCCTCACCCAATGAATTTTCTTCCCTTCGATAAAGTCTTCGATAAAGGAACCGAAATCTAATCCTATCCAACTCCTCGATCACACCTTTAGGAGCTTTATAAAGACTAAAAAAGTATGTTGGGAGACTATCCAACACACTTTTAACAAGCGTAAGCCGCCCACCAAAGGATAAAGACTTGGCCTTCCATCTCGAAAGCCTCCTAAGAAAAGTATCGATCACCGGTTTCCAAAAGACCTTCCTATTCATATTCGCACCGACCTTCAACCCCAAATAATCAAATGGCATGGAGCTAGCCGAGCACATGAAAATCGACGCCACCCTCGAACATTCCATATGACTCACATTCACCCCATAGAGTGCGCATTTTTGAAAATTGACTTTGAGGCCCGACACCATATAAAAGCAGCGCAAAATCCTCACCATATTATAAGCATTAAGATCACACCAATCCCCAATTAACATTGCGTCGTCGGCGTAAAAAATATGAGATAAAACGGGACCATCCTTAGGCATACGAATCCCATGAATCACCCCCATATCCTTAGCTTTGTCCAACATCCAATTAAGTGCTTCCATGGCCACCACAAACAAGTATGGCGACAACGGATCCCCTTGCCTAACCCCGGAGAAACAATTAAACTCTTTGGAAGGCGACCCATTTATCAAAACCGAAGCTCGGGCCGAAGAAAGAATCCCGTTGACCCACCTGCGCCATCTTGAAGGAAACCCCATCTGCTCCAAGACCGAATCAATAAACCCCCACTCAAGAGAATCATAAGCTTTCCTAAAGTCAATTTTAAACAACATCCCTTGCTTCTTAGCCGCCTTTAACCACGAGACCAATTCATTCAAGATCAATGGTCCCTCCACAATGTACCTCCCCGCCACAAATCCCATTTGGTTTTCCGAGATGATCGAGCTCAACACCACTTTCATTCTTTCCGCAAGGACCTTCGAAACCACCTTGGAAATACACCCGATAAGACTAATAGGTCGGAAGTCACCAAAACCTTGAGCATTCTCCGTCTTGGGGATCAAATGTATGAACGACGCCGCACATCCTTTAGAAAGCGTACCTGTGTGAAAAAAACTGCACATATTGTTATAGAAATCATCCTCCAACTCACCCCAAAAACATTTGAGGAAATCAAAGTTGAAGCCATCGGGACCGGGGGCTTTATCCCCATCACATTCCCAAACCGCCGCCTTAATTTCCACCCTCGAGAAAGGCCTGATAAGCCAATCCCCCTGCTCCTCCGAAATGGAATTAATCCCTGGACAAATCAGCCGCGGCCTATCACCCCGCCGCCCCGCAAACAACTTACAAAAAAACCTCCTTGCCTCCTCTTTAATCTCCTGCGGATCCTCCGTCCACCGCCCCCTATAAACACGCCATTGATCCGACCCCTTCCCACATTCGCATTAACAATCCCATGGAAATAAGCCGAGTTCTCGTCCCCCTCCACCGCCCATTTCACCCGAGACTTTTGACGTAAGTCCTTGATCCTCCCGTCTTCCAGAGCCATCAAACGATCTTTTTTAGCCTTCCACACCTCCAAATCATTGCCCACCACCAACTGTCTCTCACTTACCCCATCCATCTTGCAACAGTAATCCCGTAACTCCTCAATTTCCAACATCTCCCCGTCTTTGACCTCCGCTTTCCATTTCTTGACCGCCAATTTTACCCTTCTCAACTTCTTCATAAGAATTATATCAGGAGGTTCCTGATCCAACACGCCAACCCTCAGCTCCTCACGAATCAATCCCACAAGGTCCTCCCTTTTGAGCCATGACGAAAAAAAACGGAAAGGAGGAGGCCCAAAATCAACCGAAGACACCTTCAGAGTGATCGGGCTGTGATCCGACCACAATCTAGGCAACACCGTGACACTTGCCTGAGGCCACCTACCAAAAAACTCGTCACAAACCAGAAATCTGTCCAACTTGCTGAAATTCTTGCCTTTCCCATAAGAAAAGGTGAACTTCGAACCCCCCATACGGTATTCCAACAAACCTCCCTCATCGATAAACCTATTGAAATCCTCCGCACCCCGAGCATCAAAGATCGAAAACAACCTCTCCTCCGGATACCGAACCTCATTAAAATCCCCAGCTAGCATCCACATGCCCGAACCCCCCTCCATGATGTCCAAGAGCCTCTGCCACAAAGCCAATTTCGAACGGCGCTCCTGAGGAGCATAAATATTGATCACGTTTAACCTCCCCTGCCCCCCAGCCAGCAACCCCGAGGTGACAATAAAATTCCTGTCCTTGATTACATTAACAAGACTAAACACTGACGGGTCCCAAATACTCACCAAACCACCGGATCTTCCCTGAGCTTCCACCCCCGCAAAATCAAAAGCTTGTCTTCCCCAGATCTTACTGATCGGAATATCCAGCAGATTAGCACATTTGGTTTCTTGCAAACATAAAAACTTAATCCGATTTTCCGACCTAAGCCGGTAGAGCCACCCCACTTTCTTGTCGTCCCTGATCCCCCATGAATTGCAAGACAAACAATCCATTAACCCCTGTTATTGACAGTCTCCAATCTTACCTCCTCCGCCACCTGTTGAACAAATCCGCTGAGGTCAACCCCCACACATGCACTGATATCGATGGTGTTCTTGACTTCCTCCATCCCCTTGGAATCCTCCTCGTTCTCCGTACCCCCATCACTGGAATCCGGCACCTGCGTCGACCCCCCCAACTCCACACCCCCAAAATTAAATTTCGCCGAGTCCCCCTGCGAGACATTTGCCCTAACTCGAGCCTTAAGATGCCTCCAAACCCGTCTCCCATTTTCCCCATTAACATCAGCGCCCATGGGCCTTTCAAGCCCCAAATCCTCACTTAACATAGATGGGCTCAAGGATTTGGGCCGTCCCCTTTTATCTCTCCTAGTCCCCAGACAACTTGGCCCACCTACAACCTCAAAATTTCCTTTTTCTCCCTCCGCGCGTGCCTCTCCCTCACCACCCGACGCGGGTCTGTCACCTTCACCCTCCCCTGAAGACACCTCATAATGAGACTCCTCCTCCAAAGTGCCCCGAAATTCCCCCTCCTCGAAAACCCCCTCAATCCCATGCATGCAGCCGCTCTCCTCACGCGAAGGACCCTCCACCTTCTCCGGCTGCACACTCTCCGAACCCTGTCCCTCCGACTTCTCCGACTGCACCGCCACCCCCACCTTCTCCGGCAACAACTCCAAAAAATCCGGTCGCCACTCCTCATGAACCTCGGAGACAAAGCACACAAAACGTTTCCCGCCCCAGGTAACAGTCCGCTTAACCTTGATAGGGCAAGGATTATCCGTAATAATCCCGACGACGTCTCCCGACAGATCTGAATCCGACAATCCAACCTCCGACGGACAACAAACTGACCCAACCGTCCCCGCAATGTTGTCGAACACCCCAGAATTCCAGAGTTCCGGCGGAATACCTTTGATAAGGATCCAAGCTATCCTTTCGAAGAGAAACGATTGCCCCCTCCATATGGCCAGTTTCGAAAACCATGACTGCCACAACTTCTCCACCGCCAAGAAATCCTGAGCATCCTTAGCCTCCTCAAACGTGATCAGCAGATGCAGACCACCCAGGTATTTGATCGACCACCCTTTCATGGGGACCTCCAATAACAAATCGTTAATAGTGCACAACCTCTTGATGTTCACAGCCTTCCCCAAAAGGGACCTACCACTCCATCGATCCAAGGCATCTGATTGAGTAGCCCTAATCTGAACAACGACCTCTTTCTCCGGCGGAACCCCTGCACCCCCCAACACCGAAGCGTAACTCCTCCCCCCAACGTTCCCAGTAGGGGTGTCGTTTTTATCCGAAACCCGATTACCGAACCCGACCCAAACCCACCCGACCCGAATTATTGTAAACCCGAATCATCCGAACCCGAATTACCACTTCAACCCGAACCCGAATTAGTTATATGGGTTGGTAATAAGGTTGATTTTGTGTTGTTCGGGTCAACCCGATTAACCCGAATACACATATTCATTCCGTTGAATATATTTTAAATATGAGAATTGCACATCCAACCATAACCATTCATGACTCCATATTCTTATTTAATTCGTAATTAAAACCATATATATATTCTGAATATGGATATCCTTATTCCACTCAAATTTGTTTATGTTTTTAAAGTACTGGATAAATATTTTATACTTTTATAATCCATTTATTCTAAAAGAAATCACACGATATATATTACCCGTTATATTCTAGGTTATTAAAAGTTTAGTTTCTTAAGACATTTAAAGTTATACAAGGTTTAATACATTCTTCCATTGTATATGAACTCAGTTTTTATTAACATCTTTGATTGATTCCGCTCTTTTCAATCGTAAGTTAGGTTAAGACAAGGTATTTAATATCTTTTGTATTTAACCCAAAACCCGAATAACCCAACCCGAATCAACCCGCAATCCGTAACCCGAAACCCGAACAACCCGAGGGCAATTAGGGTCGGGTTGTGGGTTGGATTTCATCTACAGAAAACCCGAAAAACCCGACCCGTTTAACCCGAAACCCGAATACAAAACCCGATCAACACCCCTAGTTCCCAGTGCCCACCATACGCCCAGACCTCTCCATCCCAATACCTTTCCCATGAGAAACCTTGCCACCCTCCACCGGACCTGTGACCCGATTGACAGGGACACCCCTCCTGTCAAACCTTTCCAAGTTCACCCCGAGCTTAAGAAAACCCATCTTGATATTCCTCATCTTGGCCTCCAAAGATCTTTTGTCCCTCACATTCCGGAACTTGACGAACCCAAACGGACTGCCTGACCTGTCCACCCGAGCCGGAATGAAGACATCCGCCAATTCCCCAAAAACTTCAAACTCCTTCTTTAATCTCTCAACCGTGATATCCGACGGTAAGTTTGAAACGAAAAACGTCGTCAAACCTCCCATTTCCCAGGACCTTTTCCGACCGAACTGCCCGCCGACGTCCCTACGACGATCTCCTCTCTCCATAGAACAGACTGAACCCCAAAACGGTACTCCAAACACGAAGACGACAGCCGCCACCCGTTAGAACCAACTCGAAATATCAAACTCGAGCCACCCGATGGAGGATACGATCTCCGGCGAGGATGGGATCAACCCTAACAAAACCCACCGGAGAGATCACTAACCCACCAACTAGCGAGGACGAAATTTCCGGCGTGCTAAAAGGTTCCGGCGTTAAGCCGTTAAAACACTAAAAGTTCTTGGTTAATTAATAACCTATTAAGATTACCATTAATCACCAACATCAACTACATGGGCGATTGGGCGGAACGGGAAGAAAGTCAAGAGTGTCTTTTGGACCCTTCAATTATCAAAATCTGTTAAACTTTTAATATATAAAGATGTGGTTTTCTTTTTAAAATCAAAATTCGACATCTTAGTTGTATTCAACGAGATGTTTAACACCCCGCGCGTTGCTGCGGGGTTGAATTTGTATGCTAAACGAAAGTTAAAAAAGTTAAGAGGTATAAAACGTAAAAGTTTAAAAATCCCGTGGTGTGGTGAAAGTATAAAACTATACTAAAAACGAAAGTAGAAAAGTTAAAAGTTTCATGGCCAAAGTAGAAGACAACAAATGTTCAAGTAAAAAAACGTTTAAAAAACAAAACTTAAAAAGTTAAGGGGTATAAACGTAAAATTTTAATAGTATCGTTGTGAAAGTATATAACTATAAAAGTATACTAAAAAATGAAAGTAGAAAAATTAAAAGTTTTGTGGCTAAAGTAGAAGACCACAAAACTTAAAACAAAAAAAAAAACTTTTAAAGTTAGAGGGTAGAAAACGAAAAAATATGAAACATATGTAAACTATGAAAACCTAAAGTTTACTATTTCGTTAAAGGAAAAAAACAAAGTTTTAAAGTTTAGGGTAGAAAATATCAATATGTCAAACTCCGTTAAAAAAACAACTTGTTAAAGTTTAGGGTAGAAAATGTCAATATAACAAACTTCGTTATAAAAAAAAAAGTATTAAAGTTATAGGAAGAAAATGTCAAACCCTCAAACTCTAATGACCAACCTATGAAAATAAAAAATGTTACTATTCATCTTTCAAATTTTATTGTATATATATATAATTGAGAAGAAACTTACGATAAAAAGTTCTAGTTTTACATTAACTTTTAATATATGGTGCACGCTACCACCTAAAGGAGGTGATGTGCCTCATTCTCTTCACTCTAATATGAGACTTTTTCCATGGACTGCCTCACACATCACCGCTCCATCGTCCTCAACTCAATTTTTTCCCTGTTTTCTTATTTATAAATTTTTAATTTTAATGTTTTTATTAAACTAGAGGGGTACCCGTGCGCGTTGCGCTACGAGGTAACCTTGTTGGTTCACCATTCAGTACCGCCTTGTCATTCCCATGTGAACCTTGTCAATCCCATGTTTGTTAAACCCGATGAATGATGAGGCCCACACAAACCACCTATCATATATACAATCATTAAAATCAGGTCTAAACAAACAATGAAATCAAATTTTGTAGTTGTAAGTGTAGGAGACAAAACACATTTGAAGCCGTAATTGTAATACCCTAAATATTGTAAAAAAAATAATGTGATCATAAGTATAAAAAAAATTACAATTTTAACGATGAAGCTGCGAATAAAAAATAAATACTTGAATACTCTGTACCTGAGCATTTTGATCCGTCATATGGGCGTAAATGACGAACCATTTTTTGTGACACCATGCATTTTCAGGTTACTTTTGGCTAACACGACGTATACTATTACAAACAGACAGCAATACAACATACATGATTTTCAAACAAAACGTACATGCATGCAATACATAAGGTTAGAGTTATTAGATGTGTCACTTACTACACGAACACTCACACACAAGTTGAGTCCTTGAACGTTGGTGAACTATACAATAAACACGTTAATCGAATAAATTAACGTAACTCATTATGAAACTATGTGTTATTTGATTTCCATGGTACATGCTATGTGTTATATGTGAACCTATGTGTTTAGTATACTTGTTTAGTGACTACAATAATATATGCAAACTCCCAAACCAATCCCGAGCTTTAACAATAAGACGGAAAACGAACTCTGACAAACCTACCTACCGCGACATGCATGCGTAACTCCCCGTTACGAGGTAACGTCTCGTTACGGAGCCCGACGGCTAAAACCTTAATTTTCCAGTATAAATACTTACAGTACTCGTCCATTCGTATTTTTCCTAGTTTGCGGACTTGGTGAGACGTCTAGAGCAATCAAGAAGCGGGGGGGGGGGGGGGGGGAGCATCTGGGAGCAAGGAATCGGAGTCCGGAGCCTCATATGATCATCAAGCGTTGTCTAATCGCCTTCGGCTTCATCAGTCACTAGGTATCTATCCTTCATTTATGCTTTTCTTACAAACCCTAACCTATTCCATCGAAATCCAAGTGATCCACTTTGTGAAAACGGTGTGGTGATGTTGATTTATGATTATTATTACGTGTGAAGCATGACTAATGTGTTATGTACGCAAGATTTCTACAGATCATGAATGACAAACATGTAGGGCATGTATTAAATCTGATATGGCATAAAACTCATGATGATATGACAATTAGATGGTTACTACATGTACTAGCATAGTCAATTTTAATATATAGCGTGATCGGGTTCAAAACCCTAATTTGACAAACTTGGATTCACATGGTTTTGTGCGTATGATGGCTGCTATATGATGCTATGACCACTATATGATGTTAGATAATAGTTTTACACATGACCATATGCTAAATTTGATGACATATTGAGTAACTTCGACACTTGCCTTTTTAGGAAACTTGTTGTAATTGGATCTTAAATACGTGATGTTTAAATTGATTATGTGATGCTGCAATGTTATTGGTGTATTATAATGATCATTTGAATAGAATTTGCATGTTAAGAACTGGTAAAAAAGGTTGATGTTCATGACTTACCTAAAATGAAAACTTTTAGAATTTTGTAATCTTTCTACAGGACAATTGGTGTCTGATCATTGGGTAGTAATGGTAAGGTAATTCTAGTAGACTCATATTGGGTAGTAATAGTAAGGTAATTCTAGCTAGTAGACTCATATGATAATTTTTGGAATGATGAAACTTGATAGAAGTTGCGTATTTTATAAAAGTTCAAATATAGAAACTTTGTTGTCGTAAATGTTTCAAAACATAGTAACCTGATACGTGACTTGCATGATGAATATTATGATATGATGTTGTTAGACCATGCGGTATGAATGGCGCCATCCGGCGCTATTCCTTCCTCCACGGCGTGTTTTCCGTCCCCCACTTGCGCCATCTTCCGGCGTGATCTTCTTGCGTGATGTTGTCCACGCCGTGAAGAGCTGCAACAATCCAATCAAATGCTTTGGACGGCGGACGTGTTCGGTGACCGGGGGTCCTCGGGGCCCTCCTCACTCTAATTTTTTTGATTTTATAAAATATCATTGCCGGATCGGAGTTTTTTTTTCCGGTCATCCGTCGAGCTCTGCATATAACTTAAGAATAACAAAGAGGTAGAAGGACATGGATTAAGTAAAAAAAACATACTTGTATTTCCATGTATAAGTAGAAAGTTATTTATGAACTTCTAAAAGTACTAATGTTAATTGTTATACATGTTTATATGTGGTAATCCTGTATTGCTTCAAAACCTGTTAGGCGCATGCTAGAATGCTTACAGCATATGCTTACATGTCATGTTTGTAACCTGCTATTCATAGAAACTTTTTCAATTTGGAAATCTAAACTAATCTGGTTAACACAACTGATAAATGAGTCACCAACGTGTCATCGAGTCAACTTGATCATTTTGGTAAACACTTGGAGTCGTTTGGATACGACAAGATCTTTGGACCCACACAAACCTATAAACTTACACGTTTGTATATCGTAGGTGTTTCGTAGGAAGTCACCGGAATCATTTAATTTTGTCTTGCCGAGCACCCTAAGGTGAGTTCTCTAACACACTCTCCAAGTATCTCCTTGAGAGATAAACCCGCTCTAATAGTTGAACTGGTAATATGTTTATATCACTTTCACTGATGTGCTACAAAACACAATGAAAGTCCTTATACCATCGGACTATTAATTTAGTAAGAAAATGAGAAAATATTGAGTAGCATAACTGGGTCTGACAAACCCCACCTACATTGGCTATTGCAAAGCTAGGCACGACAGGGAGTCGTACGGGTGTAATGGTTGTCCTAAACTCATACCATGTTTGTGTTGACATGGCGATAAGGCTAAAGATTGTCTAGCTTCGGTCGTGAGATGCATAGTGAAAAGTTCTTATATGGCCTAGCTAGCTATAGATATACCATACTATACATTTTTTCCAACTTTTGTTGTTACTCTACATTTTATATTATGAACTCACCAACTTTTTTGTTAACAAACTTTAGCATGTCGTCCACAGGTATCTAGATACGGAGCACGACTAGGACACATGCTTGCATTAGGACTATAAGCAATTTTAAAGACCTTTATTGAGTTATTTTCGTTATGATTTTGGGCGCGTATTTTTCGCATGTCATTTGGTTTAAAATTTACTTTTATTCTTCCGCATTACTAAGCAGTTTTTTCCAAACTCATTTAGAGGTCGTTTGGTACGGCTAATGACTTCGGTCCTGGTTTGTCACGCCCCATGTGGTGATACTCCGCAAGCGCATATTGGGGGTGCGACATTTTTCATGAGAGTGCTTAATAATTCTCACGACGTCTCTATTAAGTGCTTTTGTACTACTTAGTCTACTAGAGGCATATGGATCGATCCTAGTTATATAATATGTGATATGTTCTGGGGGATGTCATCTTCACTCGTATATTAGTCTAGCTAGCTATGTACACCCATGTTCTGGCTCTATCGGTACTTCCATATGTGTTACACCACTATTTTCTTGATTAACCTTCGTGTAGATTTGTTATGTTACATCTACAGTTTTGTTCCATTTAGTAATATGTTCAGTTAGGTTCAGTTATATGTTCTGTTTAGTTCAGTTATATGTTCAGTTACAAGTTCAGTTCAGTTATATGTTCAGATAGTCGTATCTTCAGTTCAGTTGGTTCAGTTATACGTTCAGTTTGTTTGATAGTTAACGTTGTCTCGTTTTGAATTGCTTCCGCTATTTTCTTTGTTCATTTTACTATTTCGTTACTAAGCAATTTTTTGGCTCAGCCGTATTTTCTTTTTATATGTTTATTATTTTCATATTTCTTATTCCAGGTGATCATTGAAATCCGAGGGCCTTAGGGATGAGAGCAAGTGATGTCAAGACTTTATTTTGTTTCTGTCATTTGAATAAATCATCAATTAGGATATCCATTGAATTTGGTTAGATTGTTGATTTCCTTAAAACCTTGGAATTTGCTTTATTTATAAAAGACATTTTAGATTTGATATTTGTAATAGTGACATCTCAGCCTTTATGAATTGGGGTGTTACAGTTTTAATCGGATTCATGTCTAAAAAGAATCCTTTTGAACACGTGTGACTAAAATAAAGTGGATATCTTTCATCCAATACAGAATTAAAATCGAACATGTTACAATTTAAGTATATATAAATTCTAGGTTGAATTTTTGTAAAACTTTGGTCAAAACAGAAAGTTTGTAAAAATTAAGTTTTCTGGAAAAAATGGTTGTTGTGGACCGTTTATGTTGAACCAGTGGGTGGACGGTCCGCATGTATGGGAAAAGGGAAATTCGTTTAGTCACTAGGGGCAGACCGTCTGTGTGCATGTAAGGGTTGGGACGACCCACATATCTAAATTTGGAAATATGTATATCTTTGAGATGCAGGCCATTTTTGTGTCCAGAATAGATTTTGGACGTTCCGCATCACTGAAAAGTCAACCTGAGTAAACTCTGGTCAAAGCAAACCGTCTGTGAGTCCAGAAATGTTTCTGGATGGTTCACATATGTGAAATGGAAAACTTAGTTTTAGTCTAAAGCAGGATATATGTATGACCAGTTGATATTCTACACGGTCCGCATGTTTGGTAAAACAGTACTGAGTAAAATGGATACTTGTGGACCATCTGTCTATCCAGATACAATCTGGACAGTCCGCATGAGGTTAGTTTATTTTGTATAATTAAAAATTTAAGTTATGGACATTTTGATAGGTTTTGGTAAATCAAACATGTTGGGACTGAAATATTTGTTTAAGATCACTATTTATTTTATAGTCATAGTATTAGTAGAATAACATGTTACATTTAAACATATTTTTATCCTTAGACACTATCACGCACTTAGGATTTCAGCTACTATGTTTAGACGTGTCAAACACGATCAGGCGAGCATGTAATCTATATTCCTTTTTTATTTAAATGTTTTGGGGATGAAATACTACGCATGTTTGTTAAAATAATTAAAAAAAATGTTTTCAAGTGATAACTATGAGTAGCTCGTAAGCCCGGACCAACCGTTAAGCCAAAAGAGAGCGAATAGATGCTTAACTTATATGCATATAGATGGATCCATGTTATTTTACATGTAGTAGGCTTAGAAGATAGAGGACTAAAATTGGTCCTAGTGTGTGACCTAAAACCTTAGTCTCGGGCCGTGGTAATGATGGTGAATTGGGTAAATGAGCTAAAGCCCATAACAGTCCCTGAATATATCACTAAGCGACATATAGGTTTGGTCCACTAGATAAGCACTTGAAGCGGGCGTAGACACGTGACCTACCCCCAGGGGGATCTGGTGTATCGTAGATGTTTTGGTTGTGTCTATGTAAGTTGTCATGCATACATGACTAATTGTATTATTTGTTTGTTATATGTTCGTGTCATGCTGTGACTCACGAACACTATTGTTGACATGTTTTAAGTGTTTATTTCAAGGAATTAGCTGAAGAGGATCTAGTCGTGATCGTTGTATCAGAAGTTTAATAAATATCTTGTTTAGTAATCCTAAGATTGTGTGTGTATTGAAATTCTAACTAAGCAAGTTATGTTTAACCTAATCCTGGAACGTAGTGAAAGATACTTATAACTTTGAACTACTATAATAGTAGTTTAAGTTTATGTATTATATTTCATGTGGTTTTAAATTTGTAGTGTTGTTTGTAATGTAATAGTCTAAGTTAAGTATTCCGCTATTTACTTTGAGGATAAAAGTGATACAATCTAATATCGTGCCACAGTCGGAAAATCAAAGGGTGACAGTAGTGGATGGACATGTTTGATTGTGATTCTGAGCTAAGAATGTATAGAGCATTTTAATGTCTCCCTTTTGCTACTTTTTTTTCTTATTGTCGGATCCTGAATGACAAAATAAGAATACATTTCCATTACTTAACGCAACTTTGTCTCTCCTAAAATACAAAGTAGATGAATCTAGATGAGCCAATGACAGTGCATAAGGGCAGTAGCACCGTAATGTGCTAAATTTGCAATAGTGTAGGGTGAGTGTTGGAAGAAACAAGCCAAGTTTGGACACATATTAGCATAGTGATCATGGGTGCGACATAATCGACAGTAAGGAGGGTGGCACTCCTACCAGGAGAGGAGGAACCATTTTGTCAGGATCGATTTGTAGTTGTTTGTCTCAGTTTTCTCATTGATCAAAGTGCGGAATACATAACTCAATGACCAGTTAATGGAAAGAACAACAACACAAGAAAAAATCTGATGAAAAATAGAAAGAAAAAAAAACACACAAACACCAAGAACATACAGCAGATGAATAATTGCTCTCAATTGTATTGATACTCAGGACTTACAAGCGTAGACCACTGTTAGGGTTACAAATGAGAAAGTTTCCTTAAATACTAATAAAAAAAACAAACAGTTAAAGCACATTGTACAACTAGACTATAACGTCATATATGACAAACACTGAAAAAGTAAAAGTATTGGTCTATCGGTCTTGTTGAGCAATAAGACCAAGCCATCCTTCCATTTGAGCGATAAGAGTAATATGAGCTTTAGCGATAAGAGTCTTCTATCGCTCATCTTGAGCGTTAATGCAACACTTGAACTTCTTCTATCTTCACACTTGAGCGATAAACATAATTACTTAAGCGATAAGGGAAAAATGTGTTATCGCGCAAGTTGAGCGATAACACTATATTATTTTCATGTTTGAGCGACAAGGAAAAAACTATCACATCACCTGAGCGATAAGAAGAAAAAGTTATGGCTCGTCTTGGGCGATAGAGCTATACTTGATAAAAATCTAAGAATAATCTTCAGCTTCATCTAACATAATCTTCAATGAATTTTTGGTCCATGACCATCAATAGATAGTTCCAACCCCCCCCCCCCCTCCCCTACCTATAAAGGAGTGTCCAGGTGATTGTTGACTAGTAGTAAAAGTAGCAGGCGACAACTTCATCAAACACAATCCTCAATAAATTTTTGGTCCATCATCATCCATGGATGGTTCCAAACCACACCCCCCCCCCCCCAACCCAATTAAGGAGTGGCCAGGTGAGTGTTGACTAGTAGTAAACGTAGAAGGCGAAGGAGATGGACCATGGATAGAAAAGAGATACAACTCATGTCCTCCCGCTTGAGATAAAATTTTGTGGGAGGAGGAGTCTAGTTGAACAACCTTGTAAGTCGTAGAAAAAGTATTGAAAGAGACCGAAACCACACAAGAACCAATGATGTATATACGTAGGCTATCAGTTTGACCATTGGCTGCCGGTTGATCAGAAAGAAGGCTTTAACTTTTTATCATAATCTAAGACTAAAAGAATATCGTTTGTTAGTTGACATAATGAGTCATAAAAATTCCAAAGTATACTCCAAGGAATGCCATACTTTTCATGCAATTGGGAGGCCGATGGCAAAAAGTGAGTTCAATCAAGGATGCAATGTTCTAAAGGATGTTGTACTTGCAATGGTGGTGTCTACTCAGCGATGGGTAAAGGGAGATGAAAGAGTATTTTAGGACATGTTTGCATCAACAATTTTTCGAACTCTCTAAGGGTGGGAGGTATGCTTGCCTAAGGCATGGGTTAGGCATGAAATTGGACCAATATGATGATGCCAACAGGAGAGAGAAAATTGATGTAGAATGATGATTTTGTAGGGGGTATGCTCATTTAGTCATGGTTTAGGCATAGATTAAATATTTTTTTTTCATTTTCTTTTTAATCTAAAACAAATAAAATTAAACTAACACATTTAATATAAAAATAAAAACATAAAACAATTCATTAAAAAAAATTACAAAGTCCTAAAAATAATTTTTTTTTACCAAATTCCTAAAAAAAACCAACATTTATTCTTCAATTTTTTTTTAAAAAAAAAATACAAATCTAGGCTGGTGGGGGATTTGCATTCAGCTCTTCTTCAGTTAGCACGACTTCCAAGTTGTTGGCGATATGCTCAGTGATGTCGAATCGTAGCTGAAAGTGTGTCTCGGTGTTGCGTATCTCCATATAAACATCCTCAGTGTCGGTCGGGGGGACTGGAGGATCGCGAATGTGTACCGGTGAAATAGCCGCACCCTCGTCTTTCAATGTCATGTTGTGAAGTATCATGCACGCGTACATGATATTCTCCATCAAAGCTGTGTCTGTTGGTCGTGCTTTTCGATCTACTATCGCCCACTTAGATTTCAACCTCCGAAACGCTCTTTCGACGTCTTTTCTTGAACCCTCTTGCACCTTCTTCATTTTCTTCTCCTTGATTGCGTATGGATGTGTATACGCTTTTACAAAAGTAGACCAAGTGGGATATATACCATCGGCCAGGGAGGCCATGTCTTTCTAAATGGGCCTCATATAGCTCAATCAAACGATCATGGCTTGCTCTACGATCTCGATAAATACTCGTCCTTGTGCTCTTCTCTCGAGATTCTTCGTCTAAAACAGCACGATAACACAGATTTTATGAAATTCATCGCGTCATTGTCCGAATCGCTCGAACTACTAGAAGAAGTCATAAGCTCGGGTGGGATTTTATAGCGTGGGCGAGGGCGATTCATGATTTTTGAGAAAGAAACTAAAGGTTTTTGTTTGTGTAGGAGAAATGGTGTATAAAATTTATTGGTTTTGAAGGGATTTATATAGTGGAGGAGTTGATAAAAAAAAAAATTGTTCAAACGGTCGAAAATATGACCGTTGAACGGTCACAAAATGCTCGGCGTCACTCGGCAAAAACTTGCCGCAAATCAAACCCAAACATGCCGATGCCGAGAGAAGGGGGGGGGGGCGGTATACATGCCGAATTCGGCATGGTTGGTGCCGAAGTGACGCCGAGGGTGGCGGCATGTATACCGCCCACCCTAACCCATGCATACAACCAAATAATAATAACAAATAAATAAATAATAATAATAATAATAATAATAATAATAAAAAAAATAATAATAATAATAATAATAATAATAATAATAATAATAATAATAATAATAATAATAATAATAATAAAAGGTTTGAAACAAACCTTTCACGCTCTCTAACATCTACTGACTATAATATCACCGTCATGTAAAGTGTCTTTGATGAGTTGACAGTTATCTCCGAAACACACTATCAAAGTCTAAAATTTTGGCATGGTTTTAGGTATTAAGCCCGAGGCAAGGCTAAACGACCACACTATCAAAGTTTAAAATTTTGGCGTGGTTTTGCCCTAGTATTAAACCCGAGGCGAGGCTAAACCACCATACTAGTATCAAACCTTACTATCAAACCTTAAAAATTTGAAATTTTCTCTTTTCTCTTTATCTATCTCCTCTCTCTAACCTTTTTAAATAAAAATTATAAAAAATCAAGTTTCATAAAAACTGACATATTATCAATTTATTCTAGAAAGTTCCTCCCTTATGTATTAAGCAAACGAACTGACACAGTGACACTTCGACACTTTGGCATCAACAATCTTCCAAAATCCCAACCCAACACAACCCATGCATACGATCATACAAGAATATAATAATAATAATAATAATAATAATAATAATAATAATAATAATAATAATAATAATAATAATAATAATAATAATAATAATAACAACAACAACAACAACAACAACAACAATAATAATAATAATAATAATAATAATGATAACCAGTTATATTTCGATGGAAAAACATCTCAACGTCCCTTAACATTTAAGACTAATTATAATATCACCATCGTACAGTTATATTTCGATGGAAAAACATCTAAACGTCCCTTAACATTTAAGACTAATTATAATATCACCATCGTACACTGCGATTTGATGAGTTGACATGTTATCGCCAGAATATCACTACATCAGCGCATGGGCGTCTCAGATATATCAGGTGCCCCACTGTGATTTTTTTAAAAAAATATCCTTATAAAAAATATCCTTAAAAATAAATATTTTATATATTAATGAGCGATGATTGTTATAAAAATATGTCTCATTTCTTATCATTTATTAGACTCATAAACTTTACAATATAAATGCTCGTTTAATTACGTTAAATATGAGTTCAAACTTCAAAAATAAAAATTAACATTAAGTAACATAAAAAATAAATTTTTTTCTTATGCCCTATAAAACATATGTCTTATACGGTTGTCACCTTACTCATTTAGTTACGTTAAATATGAGTTTAAACTTAACCAAAAAAATAAATATTAAATAACATATATGATACATATTTTTTTTTCTTTTATATAACTCTAAATATATGTCTTATACGATCGTCTACCCTACACACCCTTACATTAACGTGGAGTTGGATCTTTGATGCCAAATTAGTGAGCCCGACGGCTCGAAGCTAAACCCATCACACTATCCAACTTTTAAAATTTGACCATTTTCTCTTTATCTTATCTCCTCTCTCTCTCTATTTTTTTTCAATTATATATCATAAAAGAAACAAGTTTCATAACAAATGACCAATTACACGGCCAAAATATAACAATACGAAAAGATTTAGCGCTAAAATATATAAAAAAGAAAAAATAACGAGCCGAAGAATTATAGTGTTTGTTCCCCCTTCCCACTACAGTCTCTGGAGATATTATAACCTAATTAATAGCTAATCAAACGCTTGAGAAAATAAATCCATCACTCAGTTTAATTAATTTGGCGCGCATGTTTCGTGCCCTTGTTCATGTTTCACTTCCAAGTAATCACTCTCCGGGAAATTAGTCTTTGCTTTCACCCCACGGAAGTGTATGGCGGCCCGGTCATAAGCTCTCGCCGCCAGCTCCGCCGTCCCGAACGTCCCCAGCCACACCCTCACCTTCCTCCACGGATCCCTTATCTCCGCCGCCCACGTCCCCCATTGCCTCTGCCGTACCCCCCTATACTGCCGCTTCCTCTTCCTGCTCCCGCCCTCGCACGGCGGCGCCGCCGCCGCCGCATTCTGCCAGAAGTAATCGCACCCCAAACACCCCTCGATGTTACACACTTTGCATACCTCCATCGGATGCGCACATATTAGTGACGTCATCACCGGAGTGGTGGTTGATGATGGTGATGACGTCATCGCTGTTGTGGTGGATGGTGATGACGTCATCACTGGGGTGGTGGAGGATGGTGATGACGTCATGGGGTGGCCGGAGATGACGTTTTGGAGGGCGGAGACTATGACGGCGTGTTCTTCGTCGGCGGTCAACGGGCGCCGGCGGGGAGCATGGTCGGATTGACTTTTGTGCATGATATATTTGAAATGAGAAAGGAACAGTTGGGGTGGCGGGGGGTAATTTGGTAAGAGTTTTTATAGGGGGGAAGTTGGGGTGGGAAGTTGTACACGGTGGCGGGGTGATGGATGATGACGTACCACGTGTAGAGGAGGGGAATGGTTGATTTGGATTGCTTACGTGGGGAGGAGGGTGAGACGTGGCAGTTGTACGAGTGAAACGTGGCAGATGCAGGTGAGTTAACTCATGGAGGGGTATCGTAGTTTTTGAATTTGGTGTTTTTTTCAGGTGTGACGCTTGTAACTAACGTTGGGGTATATCAGTATATGATTCTGAACATTTTTTTCTCTTCTAAATAAAGCTTAGGTTTAAATATGTTTAAATTAATTTAATTATGATCAAACGATAGATTTAAATAAGTGTGCTTCCAAAGATCGATTTTCAAAAGTATTTCACAATTTAGTGCTAAGATATATTGGTGCGGGTTCGATCACTAGTATTGTATTTCGGAATAACTGTCTTCGAAGTTTTTCGGTTGGATTTTTATTATCAAAATCAGATCTAACGAACAAGTGTTCTCTAAGTGTACTCTAAGTGTTCTCTCGAGTGGCTTCTAGAAGCCCTTACGGGTTGCACTCCGAGCATTTTATTATTTATATAGTATATCACTTAGAAAACTGTTTGGCCAGTTTTCTACAAGAATTAGTGACGCGGCATATTATTTCAGAAGTCGCGACATAAAAGAAAACACTAATTTTATGACCTAATACCACATAAAAACCTTATAGTTTGTCTTGCATGCAAAGTAAAAATAACAAAATATACACTTGTTTTTTATATTTTATTTTACGACTATTAGTAAAGAAAGAGAAAAATTAAGTCATAACAGAAAAATCATTAAGATATCCCTCATATCGGGTTAGTAGTTCACAGCCTAGGCCCAAGATGAGAGACGACTGGGCGACATCGAGGCCCAAATACGAAGGCTCAATATATAGGAGTCTGAAGGCCTTCAAGAAGAGACTGTTATTAACTAGTAGAGAAACCCTTCAAGGAAGACCTCCACGAAGGGGGAACGGACTTATAAGTTAAGTCAGATATAGGAAGCCCTTCGTTGGGAATGCTTATAGACTAAGTCATAAGTGTGAAGCCTTTCAAGAGAAGATTCTTCGCAAAGTAAACTTAGTGATTAAGTAAATGACACTTGCCTCTTCGTCAGAGTGCTTGTCCCTTCGTCAGAATATTTGGCCAGGACTAAACTTACCCATTAAACAACAGCTAAGCATCTAAACAACTCATTGACAACTAAAGAGAAGATCCCTATACATAGGAAGCTTACTCCATTCATCCAAGGAAGTTAAAAAGGGGTTAGACATCCCTACTCTCTCTCTCTCTCTTAATATCTCTTGCATGGACACACCTATGCACGATAGGGACCCAACGATGACAATGATAAAAACATAATTAAGCCGGAGGTCTTACCCCTCCACACACTTGTAACTACCAGAATCATGCCCCGGGACGAAACAAAATTTTATAGTGTTATTAAGATGGAGTGATTCAATAATTTTGATAGTACGATGAAAAATAAAATACTCTACTAGATAGTTAACAATCTTGTTCCATAAAAACGAGAATCAACTACGTTTTATTTTTGTAGAGTTGGAATTTAGTTTCTTCGTAACTTTTTATTTTTTTTAACGCTAAATAAAAATATAATAACAAAAACACCAAGAATGTAGTCGAAAGATTACAAGATACATGTCATAAGACATCCCCAAAACAAAACATCATTACAAAATATTAAAGTGGCACCATTTCTCCCATGTAAGTGATATTCTTGACCGATTACTAAACCAGTGATAACTGAGTATTTTTACTTCCTTGATTAGCTCGAGCTTAGAAACCGGGATGTTATTGAATACCACTTCATTCCTCATCCTTCTTACACTCGAAATTGTTGTTTGTTTGTATAATGAGATTGATTAGTTTTTTCCTATTCTCGACCCATTCATATATTTATACATCTTAATCAAATCTATCACACCAAATACAAAGAATCTTAGTCACCTTTTATGCTTTTAAGGTTTAACCCGATTTAGTACCGCCTTTGTTTGTATTTGCGACCGTTGGTTTTGTGCAGCCGGTCTAGGGAACACATGAAATCCTAAAATAGTATGTTTAAGATTGGGGTTTCTTTCTCTTGGTTTATTTATTGTCGGCCTCGGAATTGCTAGGAAAAGGAATCAACTTTTGCTTTCCTTTTAAGTTTTCTGTTTTAAAATATTCTCTCACAAAAATATATATAAAATAGAAAAGTGATTTCAATTTTCAATTGAATTCTTTTTCTTTTGAACAACATTTTTATTAACCACCACCAAAAGCCCTTAGCAAGACGCTAAGAAGCACAACACCATAAGCAGGAAAAAAAAAACACCACAAAAACAAAAGTTTAAATGAAACAAAAACTACTCTAGTCCACCATTAATCTACACCTATTTTCCATCCAAATTTGACTCTAAGCCTTGATGTCTTTGATCACTTTGTTCACCGAAGGGGACTTCCTGTTGAAAACCACATCGTTTCTTTCTCTCCAAATACACCAACATGCCGTAAGAATAACCGAATGCTCCATCTCTTTCTTCTTGACCTCTATATTGTCATATATACAAATAGATCTTGAGCAAATCCTCAAAAGAAAACGCCCACAGGATAGGAATGCCGCACCTAAACGTAACACCTTGCCAAACCCCTACCACAAAACTACAACCCGTGAAAATATGTGTGATCGACTCCGGACCTCCCCCACAAAACTTACAAATGTTCGAAGGACAATTTAAATTCCTTTTCATTGGATTCTAACCTCCCGATTTTATATATATGTTATAGATTAAAATATTTACTTATGAGTAGTCAAGGACACTTGTTGAGTTATTTCAACCACACTTAAACTTGAAATGAACAGTTGTTCTCGCGAGTTGCTTATCGAGCAACAGCACGTTCCATACTCTTCATTCGGCCATCGCTCAATTGCAGTCAAAATTGAGATCTCTAATCAAGTAATCAGTGAGTATTTGATTAGTGGTTCCCTACTCTTCATTCTTCAAACTATTTACTATTTAGTCTCCGTTCTTCATGGGTTAATTCTGATGTGTTTCGGTTATTCGTTCCATACTCTTCATGCTTTTGGAAAGGATTATGACTTTTAAAGTTTATTATAAACTTGTAGTACTTTTGCTTGTATTTGCAATCGTTAGTATGATTTGATGTTTCATAAGTTTATTGTAAACTTGTATTGATCATGGCAAACCATGGTTCATGATTTTTGTTAGGTTAGTATGGAGTGTACTTTACTTATCGAGTTATCGTTTGGTTGTTGATTTTAATACTATGCAGTGATATTTTTTAACATATTAAGAAGAAACTTATGGCCCAAGAAGGAACAAATTTGAAGTATGTAAAATTACGAAAACCATAATCCAAACCAGAAACCTTGGTTTAACCGTTCCGGCTACATCAAATTAATCTGGCCGGTTTGGTTTATGAATTTCCTAAACCGTAAATTCCGGTTTGGCTCAATTTTTTTTTTATCAAAACCGAACCATCTGGACCATAAACACCTCTACCTTATTATTCAAATCGAATTTCGAATCAAATTATTCGAATTTCAATTTTTAAAACCTCGATTCAAATTCGATCCTAATTTGAAAAATGAATCTGGATCGAATCAAATTCGAATGGGATTAATTTGAATAAAATTCGAAAACATTAAAAGTTATTTTTTAGTAAAATTAAAAGATAAAAAATAATAGTTTAATATTTAAAATAGAAACGTTCAAATTAGACAAAATTTAGTTTAACGTTCAAAACACCCATATCTAAAGCATTTTGTTAAGTAATTTTCAAACCAGATAATTTATCATTAAAAAATTCAACTTAAGCATCACCAAAAGACACAAGATTTACAATTCTATTATACATCTAGACAACAAAATAGTTATAAAACATAATATCATTAATTCATTTGGAAAATGATGATGATTTGGTGAATTCATATGATGCCAAATTTCTGGGCGTGAATTAGAGAATACGAGTTTTCAAATTAAAATATATTAAATACTGTAAATGAGGAGTTGTTTGTAAAAACTAATATAATATATTTGTATAATTATTTATATTTGTTTATATACAAAACAAATGTATAGTCTATATATATGTATATATATGTGTGTGTATGAATATATGAATATGTCTACGTCGATATTAGACATCGAATCAAATTCGAATTTAAAATTTTGAATTGAATTTCGAACCAATGATTTTCAAATCAAATTTTGAATTTTTTTAATCCGATTCGAATACTGAACACCACTGGCCCTACCTTTGTCATCGAATTAATTTTTGCCGGTTTGGTTTAGGAACCTTTTTTATATTCTTATTATTCTTTTAATGAATTAATAGAATTAAAAATTTTATTTAATTATGTAATGTGTTCAGAATTTAATTGATTCGCTCCTTATTTTACATAGATTAAAATTTTAAAATTATCTGAAATTTCTGGTTTCTCATAGATAACTTCAAACTAGGGTTGTAGACGAGTCGAGCTAGGGTGGGCTTAGGCTCATCTCGTTTAAAAACCAAGTCGAGTTAGCTCGGCTCGTTTATTTTAACGAGCTGGAAAGTTGAGCTCGGATTGTCAAAAGCTCGTGCTAGTTTGTGGCTCGTTGAGCCGACACGTATACTTTTTTTTTACTATTACTTTTGACACAAACTAATTATTATAAGAAACAAAAACTTATATTTTTAACGTAATGAAAAATTTATAAACCATAAAACTTATAATTGAAAGTTCAACACATAACTAAATTTTAACAATAATTAGTGGTAGATTTATAAAAGTAAAGATAAACGAGCAGAAGCAATCAAAGAACGAAAGAAGTAGAGCAAGTATAGCAGGTGACTTCATGATGCTATTAAAGAGATGGCTAGACAAATATCTGAATGGAGGCAATTAAGTTCTAGGAAAGTGGGATTGAAAAGGGAAAATTGGAGAGGCGGGAGACAGAAATTGTGAATATGGATCTGAAAATTGAAAATAAATCAAGGGTTTAAAATAACTAGATTTAGAAGAAAGATGAGCTAAGTTGTACAGATGACATAATATGCATCCACAATATATATATATGAATTTATACGAGCCAGACGAGCGAGCCACAAGCCGAGCTTTGGCTCGAGCTCAGCTCGTTTACAGACTAAGCCAACTCGGTTCGACTCGTTTTGAACAAGCCAATTTCGAGCAAGCTATGAGCCGTGGGGATTTTTAAATAGCCTTGTTTCAAACATTATACATACCAATGGAAGATTGCCTCGTTGATTTAACCATTTGAAACATATGCGAGCGTAATGACCTTTTTTAAATTTTAGAAAGTAGAGGGCGTTTTTTATTGTTGTGAATCAACTAAAACATTCAACACCTATTTGTAATAGTGAACAGAGGTAAAATTCTAATAAAAAAAACCTTCAAAAATTTACTAGGACCGACCCCCAATTGTCAAAATAAGGGCTGGATTTTCTCAACGTTTAGAACCGGTTTTATGAACCAGTCTAGTAGCACAAGTGCAAACTCAATGTAGAATCAACGGTTGGGTTTCGGCGGAACTGGTTTTTCCTCAAACAACTTTTAAACACTAGTAGGAAACCGTGCGATGCTGTCAGAGTGACAGTTTACAACACGGTATTTGTTTCTTTATTTGAAAGGCAATTTTTGTACTTGACATATTTTGTACTTTACATATATCATTAAAATTCAATTGTCAATATATAGATTGTTTAAATTTTTATTTATTCACTAAAAAACAATTTTAATTCCTTGTTAATAGACTATAATACCCCTTTAAACTTTTAATTTTTTTGAGCAGACGATATGTTTATCATTATCATATCTTTCATTCTAATAAAGCAATAAGTTGGGTGTCACATGTCATTTTTTTAGGGTCTCCGCCTAATCTTGTCCACTTGTCAACACCACACTTAATTTTAAATTTTCCTCATTTAAGAATTCAAAATTTCCAAATTTAATATTTCAACTTTCTAAATCTAAAAGTCAACATTATATTTAATTAAAATTAATTATAAATAGTTATTAATATTCATTAAGTATATATTTACATAAATAATCTATTAACTAACTTACCAAATTATAAGTTATTTGAATTTTCTAATATTAAGAGATGTAACACTCAATTTTTTAATTTATAATAATAATTACTATTATTTATTAATTAAAAATATTATATATTAGGATGGTTGATTTATTTAATTAAAATATTAAAATGTCAAACACCATTTTATATTCTGAAATATAACTTTTATTAGTTCAAGTATCATATTCAACATGTTTTAATTATCATTTAACATTCTCTGAAAATTCAAGTATAATAATAATAACTTTTATTATTGTAATTCTCAACATATTTTAAAGTAAACCATTAAGCAATTTATTTTCCAACTACGATATACAAAATACTCTAATTTACTATATTCTATAAAAAAGGTACTTTTTACTTAACTACTATAAAATAACTATTGGATAAAATCTCACAGTTATATCATTCTTAATTTTTAAATCTCATATCATTTTTTTAAAGTTATCTCATATTATGAATATTTATTATTCAACTCGTGTAATACACGGGTTACTAACCTATTGTATTATAATATAGTATAAAAGTGTAGATAGATAAAGCCGGTTTTGAAATGGTTCAGTTTCCCGAAAAATTTTTCTCCCGCCTCTAGCTGAAGTTTGAAGGTTTCGGAAGCAAATCAGCAACCTGTAGCCAACGGCCCAATGTTTTGTTGGTAATACGTATTGGTCTGGTCCACGTTATCATTGGGCCTGGTACGGGTTTGATTATTCATCCTATACTTCAACCCTTTGAACTCTGAAGTGAAATTTGTATTTTTAGTGAATATCTAAAATATCAAATACTAAATCTATCATCATTAAGTATATGTGCTAAAAAAACAGTTTGTGAATCCGAACCAGTTCACAAACTGCGTTTGACTAGTCAACAAACCGGTTCTTGCCAAATCGGTATAATTTTAAACCAAACTGTCAGTTCCATAGTAATTTGAAATTTCTTGTGATCAAACTGGTTCCAAACCGATTCTAAAAAAACTAGCTCTAAACTAATTCCTATAGGTTATGATTACTAATGTACAAACGAGTTTGGACCCCAATTCACCCAAACAGGTTTGGTTATGAACATGTTTAGACCATAGGTTGATAAAACTGGGTCAATACTAAAAAAACCAATTTGAGCGCCTCTATCTTTTAAGGACCAACAAGATCATTTTTATGATCTAGTGTATATAAACTCTTAAAAGTAGGGTAAAGTTTCTTGGAAAACTATTTTTATTTGAACAAATGGAAAACCAAATGAAAACTATATTAATGAAGGTTATTTGGGTAATTTGACATTTTTTTTATAATTTCACATATATTAACATGATAACTTTATAAAAATAAAAAAATAAAACGTGTTTTACTTCTTTTTGGCCATCCGACTATGTTGCATATATGCAACATAGTATGTTGTATATATGCAATATTGTATGTTCCATAGTTTGCATATATGCAACATATTATGTTGCATATATGTAACGTAAACAACATACAATGTTGCATTACAACATAGTCGAACGAACAAAAAACACACTAAAATTACCTAAATAGTTTTCATTTAATATGGTTTTCCTTTGGTTTTCAGTTTACAACTAACACTTAGTTTTTCATTAAACTTAACCCCCGAAAAGTTATTTTATATTTTAAAATAAGTGTTTCTCTTGTTATAAATATAATTTATGGAAGGTTTAAATCTAGATAAGAATTAAAAGTTTTAATTTAAAAAGTTAAACTCTTATTAATACGTTAAATTATATTCAAATTTATTCATTTTCGCTTTCACAATAAAAAATTATTCTACACAAAAATTACTAACGTAGAGACATAAGTTAAATCTAAGTTTAAAATGACATATATCCGAGTCCTAGAAACGTAAATAATAAGACAAACGTATCACAAAATACATATATGAATTAAACACTTGACATTATTATTATTATTACTATTAATTTATTATTACTATATTTTGGATTATCGGACCAAAGTGGCGTGTTTTTATTTGTTAATTGCAGACTTTTGTTGACTGCCCTGTTGTAGCATGAAGATTTATCTCCGGGGAAGAGTTGTTGAAGTTGTTCGTTTTCATTTCTTTCCTTTTGCCCCCCAAAGAAACATTAATTTCATCTCGGTCCCTCTTTTTCTTTTCTTCTTTCAAAAGCACCCCAAACAACTTGAAACAATTCCTATTTTCGTCATCATCATTAGACTCGTCGCCACCATTCACCACCATCTCATCATCCACAACATCTCCGTTCATGATGCGGTTGATCTGGTCAGGCGCAATCTTCACGTTCTGAGTCAAAAACGCTATCAGGTCATCACATTGTTTCTTCATCTGTGCAAGTTCTGAAGTTAATGTATGTTTCTCCTTTTTCAGTTTCTCATTTTCATCTGAAAGGTTCTCTAGCTTCTCGACTGTTGGAGTGTCAACTGAGCCCGGATTCTTTGAATCCGGCGACGAGGTTGAGCTGGACCCAAGATCATCACGAGAACTAGTTGGCGATGATGTTGGATCGACGTTGTCAGCTGCTTTTCCGTTTGCTTGAGATTGGGTCGTCGTCACAGTTTTTCGACGACGTATTTGAATTAGAAGCTCTCTTTGCCCTCTTTTAAAATTCTCATTTGCAAACTCCCATTTATCCGGTACAGTTTTACGAAAACCCTACAAGAATAAAAAGAGCCAGATTTGTTATTTACTTTTTCTACCAATATTGTTACCAAGTTCTACATGAACTTTCAAATAAACTATTCATGTACCTAAGTGTGTTTAGATACAATAAAAAGAGTAAAGATAACAAAACTATAAAAACAAAAAGAAAATAAAAAATGCAAAAATACTTTTTATTAAACATTAATTTTAAGAAAACACAAAGGAGAAACAAGCAACCAAAGTGGGTGGGTTTGTGATAAAAAGTCAAGATAACTTGTTTCGCACATAATTAACTAATTGGAGCATCTATTCTACTCTAGATCATTCCATTGGTTTTGCATTGTGGACCATTAAACTGTCCTGATCATATGATTGGCACAAACATTGAATTATTCCAAGGTTTAGAATTCTTTTGAATTTGTAGTGCTAGAAACTTCGCTACCCATTAGACCAAAAAGAGGCAGACTAAAAAAAAAGGTTAGTTTATTCATCATCTTGTCACAATATATAATTTATCAATTTTACATATGAAAAGTTAAGTTTTTCTTTTTTTAAATACATAAGTTTGACCATTAAATTGTTATCGGTCAATAAGAAAACCTTATAATAACCTTTCCGAATAAGAACTTCTAGCCTTGTCTCTACGAGCAATAAACTTATATAAATATAGATCTAATAATATATTTCGAGTTTGCTGATATGGCAAGCGAAGTAGACACGATTTTTGGACCGGCAAACCCATTTACGCAAAGTAAACCGGTTATTCATTCGAGTTTGCAAGACCTGTATAATTTTTTTAAACCGCAATATCAGATCATTGGCGGGAGCTTATAAATTTTTTGATACCACCCACCCGATCATATTCTGGTCATCGCCAATTCAGAAGAAAACCGACCATATTAATATATCAGGACTGGATACCCTGAACCTACCCGTTACGTAAGTAACCACCCCCCTCTCCAAGGATTCGAGCCCGGGTTGCAATAAACCCAAACTCTTTGGTGAATCCCCATCTCCGCTACGACAAATTGACAGGGACTTGTATAATTAAAGGCGTAAAAAAACTAAATTTGAGTTTACTTGTGAAACAAGCACTCAAACTTCGAGTTCGCTAATAGATATAGCGAACTCGAGCTAAATCCTAAACTAGTTAATATGTAAGGTAGTAAATTAAGTGGTAAGAAAACATACATAAGTATTAAGCTGACGAACAAAACTTGAGAAATTATTGTGCTTGAAGGAATTCGGAAGCAAATCCCTGGCGAACTCCGCGGTTTTCCACACCACGAACGTCTCCCCGCTTTCATTCCACGAAATCACGTCGTCCGTCGACGGATCATCCACCATCAAAAACGTCTTCGTCAGAAACGGCGCCGGAACCGACCGATTACTCATCCTCTTCCCTCTCTTTTTTCAATCTCACCTACCTCCGAACTCCGATCCTAACAAATTCGCTAAATTCTACGCTAATTAATCAAAAACCTAACTCCTTTCAAGGAATCAACAACTAAACAGCAAAAGAGCGGTGAGAAACTCCCAGCCCCAACAGTAAAACCCCGAAAGGAACAAGCGAGATCGAGCCAGATCGTATTTCGAAAGGTTGATAATATTCCGGGCGGCCGGTGACGAAGACGATGATGATGATGATGGTTTCTTAGTTTTTTCCATGAGGGTGTGCTTGTTGAATTTGAATACAAGATGAGACAAACATAACTTCCGGCACAAGTCAACTAATCAATCAAGAACAAGCAAAACGCCCGCCCAGAAAGAAATGAAAGAAATGATTATGATTGTGATTATGATTGGGGTGATAAGATAAAAATGGTTAGTTGTTTATAGGAATTTATGAGGGAGGGTTCGTGCACGAAAAGAGTTTAGAGGTGCTTTATAGGGTTGGAGGAAGAAAGGGGGAAGGAAGGGGGTGTTCTAGAAAGCATTAGAAAATCAACAGGCAGCAGTGTGGTGTGGGTGGCGAGTGGGTCATGGGGTGCGGCAGGTTGAAAATACTACACACGACTCAAAAATATTCAAAATACAACGGCAATGCTTTTCCTTTTTTTCTTTTTTTTTTCTTAAAACAAGATTTTGTGATATGAGCTTTGTCGCGAGAAAAACACGGGTATGTAGAATAGTTTTAAATTCTATAATCTTATGGAAAGAGGACGAAGATTAAAAAAAAAAATCCTATGTACCGACCCAAACACTGCAGTTGCATTACTCTGGCGCCATATAAAAAAAACTAACAATGTTACAACTGGAAAATAAATGCTTAAGGTATTGAACGTATCATTTTAAAGTTAAATTACATGATTATACCTATTACATAAAAAAACTAAACTATAAAAAAAAGACATTAAATGACAAACTAAACACGTGGCAACTTCTCATTCGCAAATGCACTATTCGTCTAATGTAAATTGTATATAGTTAATGGGATACGGATATTGATATTCATTAGGTTGTTAATGGGGTAAGTTTAGTGGGTTGAATTCTTCAATCTAAAATAAAACCCATATCATTATTCAGTTTCTCAAAAATAAAATGAAAATATCGCTTTTAAAATTACTTTCTCTAACTATTACTTTAATTTTCTATATAAGTATTTAATGGAATATTCATATAATAATTTTATTAAAAAAATCATGGAGAAAAAAGTTTTAATTTTTCTTTCTTTTGCCTTTATATCACCTTTAAATTATAAATATTCCAAACTTTTATTTATTAGCTACTTAAATTATTTCCAAAAATATAACTCTTTGTAGATTTTTATTTATTATGTATACTAGTGGGTGACCCGCCGCGCGTTGCGGCGGCCTCACCATTTTCGTATCACTTGTCGTCTTAAGATCAGATTGTTGTGTCGTACCAAAAAGAAGAATGACCACTCGAGACTTCAGATATAAATCTAACATATTTATACATAAATTAACATTTTTATTTAGAAATTATCAATCTCAAAGGCCATTGTTTTGCATACAAAATTCAATATCAAAAATAAAACAGACAAGAAAGTTTTTTTTTTTTTGAGGGTCAACCTCACCTGCTTCCAGCTGGTTCAACATGTACTAAGACATGTTTAAACCTGGGCCCTTATTAACCTCTTGTCGGACAAAACTCTTTCCTTTGTAAAATTCTAATGTAATCTGCGAATTTGTAGGAGGAGGCATAAGGAAAATACAATATAAAGAATATAAGTGTAAAGAAATAAATAAGAGTTACTCATATTGGAACTAATTCATGCAAAAAATCAGCAACAAAACCATCTCTTAAACCATAAGAAATCACACTACTATTTTTAATAGCTTTTAGTTTTACAAAGATAGAAGTTTCGTTATTACCTTTTGGTTGTGGAATGGCCTTTCATGAAACTATGATTGTAACAGAGGTTCAATGTACAAAATTTCCTAGATGCTGAGAGGAAAAACACATACCTACACTGTGAGCAATTTAGTGAAAAAAAAAGAAGACAAATCTCATGAGTATAAAAAAGAACACACACCTACACTTACCAAAGTACACTGTAGAAAAAAATAGTAGGAGTCGGGAGTAACCACATTTATAGATTTCCTTACAGAAAAACAACAAAAGAAACAATTTATAACACATAGATTTTGTCACATATATGAGTAAGAGGTTTGTTTTATAGCTTTTTCTTAAATCAACAACCAAAAAGACATACCTATATGATGAACTAAAGTGGCAAACCATTGTTTTTCCACAATGAAAAGAAACTTTGGTGACCCACCGCGCGTTGCGGCGGCTTCACCATTGTATCACGTGAACACCTCATCATGTGTGAGGCAACTGTAAACTCCTTTGTAATCCATAATGAAACATGTTGTTTTACTTACATTGATACACAGTAACGGATTGCTGGATATTTGGCATTTAAACAAATATATTGTGCCTTTCTATTTAGCAGTCCAAAGGTCCAAATTCGCGTATGCTTCATTCTGAGGATGCTGCTACTTTCTAGTGTCATTGACAGCCACACCTACAGCAAGAGCACTGTTTTCCAGTTTAGCTTCTAATAGCATCATCAAACATTGTTAATGTCATGTTCCTGGTATCATATACATAAAACCTCATGTGCTTTCAAACTGACATCATAAGAAAAAAAACAGTTAAATTAAATAAAGGACCCTTATATTTGAAAATAAGATAAATATTTTTCTATCAGTTACACACAAAAAAAACATGCATATCATCACCATTTACATAACCAAATAGAAAGAAAAAAAAAGTTTAGATAGATCTGTTGGCAAATAAAAGACAAATAAGATTAGAGGAAAATAATTTACATAGGCGGTAGTGTAATAGGAAATTTCTAAAACTTGCAAAACATGGTTAATTTTTTATCAACTTATGACCATCTATTTAACTAACACATATTATTAAATAAAAACAATGATTCATAGCATAACATCATTTTGATTAAATGTTAACAATTATAACATCAAATAAGATTAAGCAAAAAGAGCTATAATCTGGACAGTAGCAAACATATTTGTTGCTACAACTGTTGCTAACGACGAACTTGAAATGAAAACAAACAAAGTTCAGCACATGTAATTAAACCTGTTTATCAAAAGTCGTCATCAGTTTTTAACTCTTAAATGTTCAAACGATTGAAAACACTATATTAGAAAGCCACCTAGGATTTTCAGTAAAATAAAGCACAACAGCAAAATGGTAAGGGAAAGTAAGTAGTCCCAAAAAGAAGCCTTGAAAAAATAAGTTCCAACTATAAAGTAGACATGTACGAACTCCAACATTATCAAATTTATTTATGTGTTAGAAATAATAGCTGAAGAATAAATATTACCACACAACACATGAGAACTATTAAATATATATTCACCATATATATACTACTTACCACATTATTAAGAGATTTTGTTGCCTCTTCTTCTCATTATGATCAACCAACTAAAAAAGTGAATGTAGAAATTTGTACCTTTTATGCAACCATCACTTCCAATGGCTTATTTATACAAAAGCCTACAGAGAAAAGAAAGAAAAACATAAATATATTTCTCAACAAAACTATTAAATAACATTCATATACATCTAAAGCACACAAAAAAATAATTGTCATACTGCCCATTAGAATTAACTGAGAAGAGGTAGAAAATCATAAAGTGGAACAGAAAAGGAGAAAATTAAGATCAAATGTTGATAATGATCTAATGTTGGATAAAAAAGGCTAGATATGGAAGTTTTTTTAGGCACTGCAAGGCAATCATCAATAATGTTTAATATCAATATATCTAGTAAAAGCATTAATAATAGAAAATTGGTAAAACTTGTAGAAAATTAAGATACCAACATTCAGGAGCAGACCATCATCCAATATAACATGCTAACCCAAGATTATACTTAAACAAAACAATTAAGAAAACCAACAAATAATATAACACATACATACCACTTCGATGGTTGAAGCCCTCACTTCAAACTCACCACAAACTACAACAAACAAATAATTTGTGAAAGAGAATAATAAGATTTGCTTACAAACATGCAGATGGAGCTCATCAGTAGTAATCAGATGGTAAGAATCTGCAAATAAAATAAATAAAAAAAAGAATATCATAGCATCAATTAAAAAATAAGACCAAACCCAAACATTCTAACAAAACTTCGTAGCATTAACCAGACGGCCACAACGACGCCAAAACAGATCGCTACCAAAATACTATCACAACAAAAGTACCAGAAAAGGTTTGAAAGGCTCAGATTTTAACATCATCATAGCCATATATCCAGCCAAAATAGCAAAATACTCAAAACCGAAGAGCAAATGAACAGATTCGCTCAGATCCGGGGAGCAAATGTACAGATTCGCTCAGATCCGTAGAGAAAATATACAGATTCGTTCGGATCCGGTAAGCTCGGCATTACAAACCAACGTCAGCTCGGCATTACATTTCGATCGCAGATCGGACTAAAGCACCGCTGTAAAGTCATCATGCAACGCCGTAATAACTAATAAGCCTTAAATTCACCATGAACCACGCGAAGCTACCGGCCGCTTAGCGGCGGCAACAACGGATCAATGCCCTCAAAGTTGATAAGCAGACCCGGGAGAGGAAGGAGATCGAGGGACTGAAAGCAGGTAGTGGCGTGAGGCAGAGAGAATGAAGGGGTAGGTACGTATGGCTGAGTTTTCATCTCGGATGGATAAGGTAAAGAAAGTCTTCTAACCCAGCTAACCAGGGACCAAATATGAAAATATATTGGGTCAAAAATTAAAAACCTAAAAACCTCACTATTTAAAAGATGAAGTTTTATATTTAGGTAATTTTAGTTTGTTTTTCTTTATACATGAATTTCAAGACTAAATTTGCAACGCGGAGGACTAGATTCCAAAACTTTTAATTACAAGGTATATTGTCAATGTCTCAATGATCCTCAATCATAGGTTGAGGTGAGACATTTAAAACCATTTAAATGAGGAGATTATCGTTCAAGTCTCATATATAATAAAAAAAATAGGGATTTTAGCTTGAGTTAGAAAGTTTTTTTTATCTATAGTGAGTTCCTCCTGATCGTGGTATTAGGGTCCAATACTCGGGGAATTGAGTTGATCGGGTGTGCCAATGACCCGTCAATTATTCAAACTTACCGTTAAAAATAAGTTTAAGGAATTAGATGATCGAATGGGACAACAACCTATTAGTGATTCAAATTTATCGTTAAAAAAACTTATAAGGTATATACTTTAATCTTCTTGCCTTTAAAAAAAAAACTTTAATTACTAGCATTAGCATAGGATGTTTTCTTAAGGTTAAGAACCAAATATATGCAACTATGAGACGGTTTCTATATTAAAGAATTTGCTCGTACACGTAATATTCACAATGTATGGCTATAGCAATATAAAACATGTCTTTTTTGATATTATATTATTTTTATTATTAGTAAATTCGAAAATCATATTCCACTATTTATTTTATTTTGTTGAATTTATTAAAACTGACATTTGACAATAGCCCGTGGTGGCGGACCCCTTCTTTACTAGCAATAAATGTTGCGATGAGCGCACTATAAGAGCATCCACGTTAATAAAACAAATGATTTGAATTATTCCATGTCATCTCATTTTAAACCTACCATGAAACTTACACATTTTTTTTTTAACAGAAATCCTGGCAGTGTATTAGGACTGAATATTCTGGACTTATTCATTGTTTTGAGTTCGAACCTCGTAGTAAAGAACCCAGAAACGCTCCTCATTTACAACATCAGACGAGAATTGGGAAAGCCCGTAAATTAAACCCTCTCTTGTGACTCGGGATCAAGCATAATGCTCAATCCTTCTTGCCACCAATATCTCATAAAGTAGTGTTAGAGAGACTCGAACCTGATTTTTTCAACCACTAAAAAAGAGCTTAACCACTACAGCAATTTTGTTTGATGTGAAACTTATACATTCAACTTCATTTAACTTGCTATTAGCTAATTATTACTAACTAAAAGTTTATATGTTTAAATTTTAAGAAATGTGACAAACAAAAGATTATAGATTTAAGTTTTAAGAAATTGATGTAGGGGTGAGAAAAAAGAACTTTTTTTTTATTTAATAATGTTATTTTGTGTTTTACTTATTTATACGATAATAGATACTCTCATAATGCGGGGGTGGGGATGGGGGGAGGGGTCCGTGGCGCCTATGGCGCGTGATTCGGACCACGGTGGTATACTGCATACTCTTAGTTCTTAGTATGTTCGTGGTGCTTTGGTGCGTAATGAGAAAAGTGGTGTTATACATGATGCAATGTAAATGATCTTATAATTAGTGGCGTATCTTGAACATTTAAATAGGGTGGGTGGATGGGTGGGTAGGGGGGGGGGGGGGGCTCATTACATTAAAAATTCTCAGAGTGAACGAGGCAAAAGTTAAATAAGCGTTGTCTAAATTAATATTTTTTCATTTTTATTTTTAAATAAGTTATTATGCGTTTAATTGGTTTTTAATTTTAGCTTCACACACCGTTGATATTAAATAGCTAATTGTTTGTTGTGTTATATTTAATTAAATTTCTAATTTTTCATATTGTTGTATTGTCTCTTTTATACACTTCAGCAATACAACTGTTTTATATATCTTATTCACACAAAAACAAAAGAAAAATAAAATAGAGAAAAGGAGTACGGGTTAAAACGGTTTAGATGGAGTGGTTTCTACGAAGGTACCGTACTTGTGCGAGTGAAATGACTTGGTTTAATTTTCAAAACACGATGTTGGTTTGAAGATAATCCACCCAGAAGCTTCTTTGACATTTTTCCTATTAGCCTTTTGCATCACTCCTAATTTTTTTATATATTTTTTTTTGCGTTGCATAAGCGGTTGATTTTGTGAGCCTTAACACCATATGAATTTATACACAAAGTTTTAAACATGGTTTTCGAACAATGTTTACTCAATAGGATACACTTTCAAAATAATTATTCATGACATAAAGTCACAAGTCTAACTTTAATAGACCGTCTAAACACATAATCTTAAAATCTTAAATGTGATACGTATAATTGTCTATTTTTCTCCCTGTCGTTACTTATGATTATTAAGTTATTAACGACATGTGACCTTAGGGCCTGTCCAATGGGCCAAGCAGCCCAAAGTTTTAGGGTGCCAACCTAAAAATCTGACCCAAAATATTATATATTAATACTCTGTGTTAGAGAAATTGGCATTGTTGTTGGGTAGTTCGCTTGGTAAGTCCTTTTGCTCATCTTAGTTGTTTCTCGGGTTCGAAACTCTCACTTCCCGTTTTATTATTAGCTTTTTTCCATTAATTCTATCTCTATCATGATTTTCTATATTTTTATTTAATGCTTTTTTCTTTGTTTGATATTCTATATTAAAAATTGTAAGAACAAATTAATTTTACGTATCCTTCACATTTTTTTTTCTCTTTTCTTAATTTTTCTAATAACACTTTTCTTAAACTACTTTTACAAGTATTTTGGTTTTGCGTCGTTTAAAACTTGGTTCTAATTTCATATAATTTCAAATCTTATGTTCTAGTTGATGGTATTATGACACACAAAGACAATTTAGAGCTTATTATGCTCATTTGAGTTTAGTTGTATTACTGGCTTGATAGTACCTTGACTATATTTTACAAATCAAAACATGATGTTTTAGTGCTTATGGTTCATGTTTCCATCATTCTTGCATATACATGACACCCGTTCTTTTATAATAGCTCAAATTTTTTATTGATCGTTTTATATTTATTATACGATAATACCAAATTAATTTGGAATCACAAGTTAGGAATTGGGTTATTCGATTTTTTTTTAAATTAAGACTTGAGGGCCCCAAATTTTAGATTTCGCTTGGTGCCTCCAAAAAGCTTGAGCCGCCCCTGTGTGACCTCGTGCATTGCGGCTAGTTTCATTTGGTAGCAGACATTTTTACAACTGGTATTTACTTTTTGTATATAAGTAGATTTCACTTCTTGAGCGTTACGACAGGAGTGACGTGAGTATACAAAACAGTTGCGTTGTTAAATTACACGTAAAGAAAATGAAAATACAAAGAAACCATGTAATGACATTACACTAAAATAATAGAGAAAACAAAAAAAAATGATACATAAACGTGACAGTGTAAAACTACAACAAATGAAATCTAAAAGAAAAACGCAAATACAAAAATACAACACAATAACATTAAACTAAAATAATATAAAAAACTAAAAAAAATAATACCTAAAAACGACGATATAAAACTAGAACAAAAAAAAAACTGTAAACAAAAAAAATGACTAGTCACTTGACACTTAACTAAATGACCACGTGGAACATCTTGATTTGCCCTCATTATTTATGTTTTAATTATAAACGACAATCTGGCTCAACGGTGTAGCGGGACTAGTTACTTTGGATCTACCCACCATCCCGAATTCGAACCTGACCGTCTCGAGTTCGAACCTCATAGCGAGGGAACCCAGGAGCGCCTGCATTATCGGGCGGGAACCGGACAAGCCCGTAAACCCTCTTTTGTGACTCAATATCAAGCATAAGACTCAATCTTTCATTGCCCTCCAATATCTCACAATGTGATGTGAGTGGGACTCGAGTCTGAGTCTTTTCACAAGGGGTTTAATCACTATATCAACTTTGCTTAATTCACTTTTATAGTTAAATAATGAATTTCTTTTTGTCTAATTAACTTCCACTTTTATTAAAATAATTAAATTATACAGTTCTTATGATTCTTATCGGTGAAACTTGAAAAAAAACTTAAGAAAAGCCACACTCGATATATGGGGTCAAGCTTATTATATAATAAAAAAAAAGACAGAGTAAAAATTAACATTACGAATCGTAAAAACAAGAGCGACTGGACCCTCCCGTCTCAAAAGAAAAAAAAAACTCCCCCCTTGATGATTGTATTCGGTATTTTACTATTTGGCAATCAAACTACCGGAAGCAACGAACATTTTGCCCATATAGGCATATATATCCATCCATGCAAGTTGTGATTAACTTTACATCTTTGACTTTTGCATCGCCATTTTGTTGACTCAATCACACGTGTACACAAACTTCCGTTTATCTTCTAATGCCGGCGGCCGCTACCCGGCCAACATTTAAATAATAACAAACATCCGATTAATTTCATCAACTCTACGTTTGCCTACGCCATGTACGGATCGATCATGATTTTATCATGCTTGTTTAAATGATTAATTCTTCTTTTTTATAATGAAAAACTTGAATCACTCATTAAGTTTTGTGTAGACTAGCAAGCTTCAATTATGTGACTATTCTTATGCTTCCCCTTTTTCTTAAATAACAAAAGGAAATATATATAGAGAGAGGGAGATTTAGGTTCATGTAAAGTAAAAAGAAGTTTTTATGTAGGAATTATAAGAAAAGATTAATTTAAGGTTAAATACTTATTAAATTTTAAGTTATATAATCATTTCAGTTATAATGCTAAGGTTTGCTTTTTTTAACAGTATTTTATTCCACTTAAATGCCCTAACCATGCATTTGTAATTTGTAAATACTTAAATTCTCAACATTTTTATAGGGCTAATTATCATACCAATAACTAATGATCCCTAGTCTAAGTGGTTGAGGTAAATGATCCAAAGAAATTAAAATAGGAAGTTTTGTTTCAAGTCTCACATGTGACAAAAAAAAGGAGGTTCCAAGTTGAGACAGTGGGTTTCTCGCCTATGATAAGTCTTCTCCGGATGGGGAATGGAGATGATCGGGTGGTACAAGTGACCCGTCGGTGATCCATATTTATCATTCTAAAGAAAACCATACCACTAGGTTATAAGCCTATTATCTATATAATAAACAACTCAATATTAATGATGGGTTTACTTTTTTAACAGTATTTTATTCCTTGTAAATGCCTCTAATCATGCATGCATGTGTGTAATAATGTAATGATTTGGTGTACTACGTTAGGTCTTAGTTCCTTGTTTGTTCTTAGAGCATTTAGAGCATCTGTCGTGGGCGTGAAGGAGGTTTTTGTGTCTTATACTTATAGCGTCTTCAACACCGCCCCATGGGCTCTATGAAGAAAAAATAGGGGATCGGCGTTTCCTTCGTTGCACCATGGAAGTAGTTTCAAATTTAAGAACTCAACCGTTGAACGGTTTTTTATTTATTGATTTTTTTCTCTATTTCTCCTCTATATAAATAACTTCTCTTTTGTACATTTTCACCATAAAATCCTTCCACTTCTCCCTCAAATCTTCTACTCCTCTTTCCAATCTTTCACATTTTTATACTTTTAAACCAACAATGTCAAATTAGTAGATCAAAGAGGAGAAGTTTGAGTTCATCGTTTTAATTGTGTATGTTAAAGAGGAGACAGAGTACAGAGTGATCGATCCTAGGGGTAAAGAAATTAACGTATAATGGAATTAACGTTTGACTAGGATATGGGGTGTGATGACAAAAATTTCTTTATTATAAAATTTCTTTGTTAGCCGTTTAAAATAAAATTTATATAATAAACAAAAATTTTAAAGGACACATTACATTTTTATAAAACTCCCAAAATTTTATTATGTGACTCAAACTCAAACCCCAATTTGGGTAGTTATTATTATTTTTAAATATGTAATTATCAGTGGCGGATCCAGGAAAAAATATCAGGGGTAGCGGGGACTAACGGGGGTTCGGGGGCATCGCCCCCGAAAATTTTTTTTAGGTAGTTAACGGGCTTTTAATCATATTTTAAGAGGCTTTTGATCATATTTTTAAGTAAAAGCCATAAAATTTCTTCCAGGGGTCGCGAAAAGTTCGTTTCAGGGGTCACGAAAAACCAAAAACCTATAAAAAAAAAAAATTTGCACGTCGGGGTAAAAGTTCAGGGGTAGCGGGCGCTACCCCTGGACCCTTACTGGGTCCGCCCCTGATAATTATAACAAATTTAAATTAAAATTTATTAGACTGTCTATAGTCATAACCATTGTAGTAACCACTCTCTTGGAGATTTTCTGACACGTGTCAAATGACTGATCAATGAACTTTATGAGAAAATGAGATGCACTCATAAAACTCATTTCAATCATTACACAATCATTTATTATTTAAATAAACTAATAACTTTTAGTTCAATAAACACATAAATTAAAATTAAAGAAAATTACATAATTAAAATAAATAAAATTACAGAGTTAATAAAAGTAAAGTTCATATTTTTTTTTTGATCTGTTCCTTGATCTGAATTGCTAGTGCACGTCTTGTTTCACTAGTGGGGAGCGGTTTTTCAAGTTCCTCCAAATCTTTCTGCATTGACGGGTTTCTACTATATCAATTTGTTTTTCCCTCATCAACAGTAAGCGGTCAAGTTTTTTCGTTAAGTTCCTGGTGAATGGTGGTGGAGGGAGCGGTGGTGGATGTTGCTCGGCTAGATGATGAAACCGCTCGTTTCCCTTTCTATCGGTCTCGTTTAGGTTAAACGTTCGAGCGTCCAAATGTTGAGGCTCGAGATCTGTAAAAGACGACGTTTTTTGAATTTTATGTTGGCCGTCTTGTTCTCCTTGTCAGATCCGATTGCGACCTCCACTTTGGGAGTATCGTGAAGTAGTCACCAACACCTCATGTACGGAAACGAGGCTCTTTCACTTTGTCAACGCTTTGTTTTGAACTTCCATGTCTCTTTCACCACTATCCCAACCACCACGTATCCGCTTGTAATGTTGCTAAAAAATTGACACTTTTTGTTGATGTCCGTCCATTTTCCCGATATGGAGTCATTCGGTCGGTATTGATCCTTTTTAAGCAGTTGGTAGAACGTGCGGCGAAAAGACTTTAAAATTGCGTCTTCTCTTGATTGTTAGCGAAAATTTAAAATTTAGAAGAATTTTTTAGTAAACTTGCTAAATTAATAAATACAAGCCAAGCTCGACATATGGCATACCACTCCTCGTAAGTCGATATCTGAATATTTTTCTTCTCTTTGGTCTCGGTGGTCTTCTTCTTGTGATATCTTTTTTCGGTTTTGACCCCCCTCCTCCCCTTTCCTCCTTGTGTTTCCACTTCAGGATCCACCGGTTGAGATTGTTGGAATTGTTTTGATTGTTGAAATGGTTGAGATTGATGTATGCAAGCAAGCCATCATCGATTGGTGTTTGTGGTCATTGGCGAAGCTTCACCGAAAAATTTGCGGGGGCGAAAAGTCATGGATCCTAATCCCGGGGGGCAGTTCTCAATATATATAGAAAAATTTAAAAAATCGCAAAAATTAGCACTTCGCCTAAAAAACGGGGGGACGGGGGGGGGGGGGGGGTTGCCCCCGGTCACAACAATCCTTCACCCATGTTTGTGGTGGTTGTTCGTTATCACTCGTTCGCCGTGGTGCTTGGAAACGAGGATTAGATGGACCGGCAAAGGATGAACCGTAAGAAAACATTTTGTATAAAACTTTAAAAGATATAGAAAAGTATAGGAAATAGTAGAAGTTGTGTGATTAAAATTGTGTAAAATGTGATATATTTATAGGAAAGTAAATTATGAAAAAAAAAAAATGTTACAGCCGTTGTAAAGAGTCGTTAAGCGGCTAGAAATCTTAAATGCTGAGAAGTGGATGGCACGGGTCTTGAATACTAGTAAGCTAATATATATATTTTTTTGAACGTACGGCAATTTGGATCACAGGGGAAACTAGTCACTAGTGAGAAAACCTCCTGACTTAACTTGTAACCCTATTTTTTATTTTTTTTTACAAGTAAGATTTTAACCCAAAATCTAATGGTAAAGGGCCATACACCTTTGTCTAATATTAGTTGTTTATTATTGTTTACTTTAGTTTATTATTGTTTACTTTAGTTTAAGTTCTAATCCTCTTCAATTCTTTTATTTTTGCAACATGGATCATCTGTATGCAACGATGGTGTGTATACTTGCATTTTTGTCAATACAATACAATTTTCATATTTTATTCTATATTGTCGTGTAGGTCAAATGACGGCATCTTTTGGGAGATAATCCAGTTATAGCTGTGAATGGGTGTGAATGGGTTATTGTTGTTATTATTTTATGATTATTAACACAAATTATTATTTTTTACTGTTACTTGTGTCGTCGTGTACTATTATTTTCATCAATTTAGGTGTCACTAGTTTTATTGTTTTTTATGTAAATTTGTTTTTTGGTAAGAATTTTAAAAGGTATTTTCTATTTATACACTCACTAAAACATAAGATTTGTTATTTGGACATCCTAATACGTTGCGTATAGACATACGTAACGTATTGAGCTTTGAAAAGTAATGATTGAGCTCCGAAAAGTATTTATACGCAGCGTATAGGCCTATACGCTGCGTATATACCGATCGAATCGTACAACCCACCTGAATTTCATGTCGGCGGCGACCAAAAAAGGAAAATACATTGCGTATTCGACTATCCGCAGCGTATTCAATGTCTAAAAATGAAAGAGGTTGTCCAAATGGGATGACTCTTTTAAAAAACAAGGTTTTTGTGTGCCCTTTATTTCTTCTAGTGTCTTTGCTAATACAAGTGACATATTCTAGTTGCTTCTTATGCCATTTAAGAGGGGTTACTTAAATTGAGAACCATTTGATTTTTAAAACTTTTAAAAACAATTCTGAGACACTAAATTAAGGAGGGGACCCCACTCAAAGTCATTTGGGAAGGGGGAAGGGGGAGGTTTCCTTATATATATAACTAGTGGCTATGGTTCTCAAAATCAAATGTTTCTTGAATGAACCTCTCCATTTAAAAGTATATATATTTTTAGTATATATATACATACACCGGTTCTTGTATATATAAAACGATCTTAATGGTAGAAACATTAAAAAACAGTTAACGTGAAACATGGTAATTAAAAAAAAAACTTATAGTTCTTTCTTTACTTTAAACTTAAAAAATAAAAATTATACGGTTCAAAGGACTTGAATGTTATTTCCGTATGTTATTTCAACTTAAGTCTCTGTGGCTAGATGCATAAATGCAACTTTTTATATACAAGGTTCAAGGTTGTATATTGAGCGAGAGGGGCATAAGCGCCATTGACACTCTTTTACGCTCATAAACAACATACCCTTAACTTTTCCATATATAAAGGAGGGATATAATGAAAACCTCTCCGAGTTTGGAAAACCGTGAAAACCAAGCTAAAAAATTCGGTTTTTGTTTCGATTTTTTTATGGTGATTCTTTAAGTTAAAAAAACCCCTTTATACAAAAAAAGTAAAAAAAAAACGCCTAGTAAATATTTTTAAAAAAAAATTTTATAACTGATGTTACATATGTAACAGGGTACTGTTACATATGTAACATCGGTTATAAAATATATTTTTTTAAATTTTTTACTAGGCGTTTTTTTATATTTTTTTGCATAAAGGGGTTTATTTAACTTAGAGAATCACCATAAAAAAATCGAAACAAAAATCGAATTTTTTAGCTTGGTTTTTACGATTTTCTAAACTCGGAAAGGTTTTTATTTTATTCTTCCTCTCCATATATATTATTTATAAATTTATATATATATATATATGTGTGTTATTCTGTTTCGTAAAAAAATATGTGTGTTATTGTATTTCGCTTCTATAAGAGACACGATGAATAGAATAATTTTATCTCTTCACATGTTTATTATTGTGATACTTCGCTTTAGTATAGTAAAACGCACTAGTTAATATTTGATCATTGATTTTTTTTAATTGAAAATCTAATTTAAGATAATGTGAAGAGAAAGTATAGAACTTTGAAAACTTCGAATAAATTACTAGATTGACAACGATACAGTTAAGTAATCTATTAATCAATTAATCATTCAAATCTAATCTATTAATCAATTAATCATTCAATTTTTTTTTCCATAACACAATGTGAACTTTTTTTTTTTTTTTTTGAAAAATGAACAATATTAATCCCAGCTATTCGATATTGGACAAAAATAATTCTACCTTTTTTTTTAACAATATTAGTCTTATAAATACACCATATTTTTTCTAATAATCTTTTCCGTTAAAAAACTAACCCCGTTAGTTTGTGATGACATGGAGGACCAATACCGTCATTATTCAAACTTGTTTCTATTTAAAAAACCTAGAGGACCAAGATTGATATATCTATAAACTTGATTTTAAAAGAATACCACAGCGCCATCTTCGCCGCCGTAATCCTAATTTGGTCAGCTTCTCCGGCGTAGCTTCGTCACCACAGCGCCATGTTCTCCGATGTGGACCCTGGCTCCATCTTCTCCGACGTGGCTCCGTCACCACAGTGCCATCTTCTCCAACGTGGACCTGGCTCCATCTTCACCACAATGCCATTGCACCACCAGCCGCCACCCCCTGGTTGGAATCTAACCTCCGATTAATCAAGCATGATGGTCACATCCCAATCGCTGACATCAATCAACAAGAAGCCGCCCAATGCGTCATCCTGATCTCCGCCATCTATCCACCACCCCTCCCGTATTTTCCGTGAGCGATTGAGCCCGATAAGCGGCTATCAATTTTGACCCGATTAGCCGCCAAACCTCCGCTCCACCTCCATAAACTCCCGTCGCCACCAAACACCGTCATCGATTCGCCACCACCCCCTGTAGCTCTCGTCGCCGCAGGTTGCCGGAGAACAGAGAAGGGAGGTTAGAGGTCGCCGTCGTCGGTTGTGGTCGCCAGAGAAGGGAGGTTGGAGGTCGCTGGAGGTTGCCGGAAAACGGGGTTGCCGGTTGTGGGTTTTGCCGCCGGTATACGATTGGGTCATCGATTCGCCGCCGGAGAACGGGTCACGTACCTTTTTATTTTTTTTATAGTTTAAATAAAGTTTACATAATGACAAGATTGGTCCCCCAAGTTTTTTAAATAGAAAAAAGTTTGAATAATGACAATATTGGTCCTCCACGTCATCACAAACTTACGGGTTTAGTTTTTTAACGAAAAAGATTATTAGAAAAAACATGGTGTATTTATAAGACTAATATTGTCCAAAAAAATAGGTAGGATTATTTTTGTCCAATATCGAATAGTTGGGATTAATAGTGTCCATTTTTCCTTTTTTTTTTATATAAACTTTAATTAATTATATAGTTATAAGTGGATAATCACCCCGGCGGGCAACAAGCTGCGCCGCCAAGTCTTTCTGAATAGCAAAACTAAGGCTCGTGAAAACGACATCCCTAGCACCAGAGGTCACCACATTACCATGCATGACCCGTTGAACTCTACTCAGAGTTTCGCGGCCTCAAAGGCGAGGAACCCAAAAGTGTGAAAGGCAAAGGGAACAAACACGTGTTGATTTTCCATGCACGCTTTCTCATGCTTGTTCATTTTCTCCATCGCAGCCTTAGAAGCCGCCTGCCCCACTTTGAACTCCCCAAGCCCCAAGCCCACTAGAGGGGAGACCTCAATGAGATCCAGACATGTATGCTTCCCCATGAATTGAAATGATCTTTACGGTCTAGCAGTATTAAAATGTATAGAAAATTTATTCTTTTCTCAGCTATTAGATTTCAAATTATATAAAAAAAAAACAAAGACATATTATAAATCACAACAACTACCCTAGAAAAATTAAAATAATTGGGTTAGTTAACACACACACCCCCCTAAAACCCCTTTAAGATGGTAGAAAATGTGGATGTTACATAATTCCATATATATATAAAACAAAGACCAATGTGAATGAATATATATGCTAAACATTTAGTTAAGTTGGAATTCCCAAAATCTGGCATATATGAGACAAAGCTTCGAATGAAATTGAAGACTTGTTTCTTAACCTTTTGTGTATATAATATTGGCAATCATGCGATCTAAAATTCAAAGTTGGTTTCTTCGTTTTACACCGATCGACTCCAAAATGTTTTATTTGAATAATGAATGCATGGACACTTATAAATTATAATATCATGTCAACATGGTACATTTACATGAATTGTTAAAACCAGCTTTTGAACGAAAATAACATAACACAGTTCACAAATTAGTAATATTTAATATAAACAACACTCGATTGATAATACTGCAAACAAGTTTGTATTCAATGACACACTATTTGAAATTCAACTTCTACTTTCATGAATTACATTGTTGGAAATATGGTGTTAATATCTTGTTAACATATTGTTAACATATTTTGGGCGCTTATTGTAATTCTGATTAATTGATAGGGACTAATAGTGTAACTTTCTTTTAATTCGGTATTAGATTAGTTAATGTTAGTTTATAGCCGTTAGTCAAGATTAGGTATATAAGCTCTTCCCTGTATTCGATTTTCGATCATCATCAATAAGAGTTTTCATTCCAGTTTTGTTATTATACATTTGTTTTCCATTCTTCATTTGGTATCAGAGCAAATTCTGCTCTTGATCACCGGTGCGACTCTCCGATCAGATCTACGCGGTGAAATTGGGGATCAGAGATCCTCCGAATTCGATTCAAGATACGTCGACTCCTCACATCTCCAAGAAGGCCATCGCCTCGTCGCATCTCTTCACCAACAAATCGGCCATTGATTCCGATGGGGGACAATCCGGCAAGGCAAGTTGTTCAGCAGAAGTATACAACGATACCTCTTCAATGTCCGATTCTTACATCTACAAATTACTCCATTTGGGCAGTAAAATTGAAGGCGATCTTCAATGTCCATGGCTTGTGGGAAGTTGTCGAACCAGCGGAAGGAGCAGCTGTGGATTCAGACAAGAATAATGCGGCGATCGCATACCTGTTTCAAGCCCTACCGGAAGATCTGATCCTTCAAATTGCCCATCTCACATCCGCTAAAGAGGTATGGGACTCTGTTAAAACTAGATATGTTGGTGTAGAGCGTGTAAAGAAAGCAAGATTACAAACATTGAAGGCTGAGTACAGTTCCTTGAGAATGAGAGACTCAGATTCAATCGATGTCTATGCTGCAAAACTGAGTAGTATAGCATCTAGGTCCACTGAATTGGGAGAAACAATCAGTGATGCAAATCTTGTGAAGAAGTTATTGGAGTCAGTTCCAGAGGATTTTGTCCAAATTGTTGCTTCAATGGAGCAATTCTTGGACCTGGAAACAACTGTTTTCCAAGAAGCAGTTGGGAGGCTCAAGGCCTATGAAGAGAGAATTGGGAGAAAGAAGAAGATAGAAGGCACAAAAGATGATCAGGTGTTGTTGACATATGCAGATTGGCAGGCTAGATCAAAAGAAAAGAAAGGAAAGAACAAATGGGAAAAGGCAGGAATTAAAACAGATGAGGGTTACAAGAATACAAAGAAAGGGAATACTTCTGATAGGAAGTTCAAGGAGGCTAAAGGAAAGAGTAGACCAAAGAAGGACAAGTCACAAATTAAGTGTTTTAAGTGTGACAAACTGGGTCACTATGCCAGTGAATGTGCCAAGAAAAAGGTAAATGATCAGGAGGTCAATATGATGGAAGATTCAGAGGATGATCCTGCACTACTTATGGCTTGGTCAGAGGAAATCAACCATAGCCCTGGTGAGGAAATCAAGGAGCAGGTGGATCTGAATGAAGCAACATTAGTACCTTCAAGGTTTGATGATCACAGTTCAAAGGATGCAACTGAGGATGTTGAATGGTACCTTGATAATGGAGCTTCAAATCATATGACAGGTGATGTTTCCCTATTCTCTTCTTTAAATACTAACATTGTGGGAAAAGTCAAGTTTGGGGATGGATCTAGTATAGAAGTAGAGGGTAAAGGATCTGTTGGTTTGAGAGGAAAGCATGTAGAACATAGGACTCTAACCAATGTATACTATTTGCCTAAACTTAAGAGTAACATCATAAGTCTTGGACAACTTGCAGAAAGAGGCTGTGAGATCAGAATTAAGGATGAATATCTATGGTTGTATGATAGATTAGGAAAGTTAATTCTGAAGGTCAAGAGGGCTTATAATAGGCTGTACAAGGTCACTCTAAGTACTAGATCAGATTTGTGTTTTCAGTCTAGATTGGATGGTGAAACTGGTAGGTGGCATAGCAGACTAGGACATGTTAACCTGCATACCATTGAGCACATTACTCATAAGGATCTTGTTACTGGTGTGCCTAGGCTGAGATATGAATCCCACATATGTGACATTTGTCTTGCAGGAAAGCAAGTGAGGGACTCATTTCCTAAAGAGTCAGCTTTTAGAGCTAAACATCCCTTAGAATTGGTTTCCATGGACCTATGTGGTCCTATAGCACCAGAAACTAAGTCAGGAATTAGATACTTTATGTTGATCTTAGATGACTACTCAAGGTATATGTGGGTCTATTTTCTAAGGAGTAAGGATGAAGCATTTAATATGTTTAAGAAATTTAGATCACAAGTAGAGAGTCAACTAGATCATAAGGTGAAATCACTTAGGTCTGATAGGGGAGGAGAGTTCACTTCAACTGTATTTAAGGAATACTGTGAAGTGAATGGGATATCTAGAATGCTCACAACTCCCTATTCACCACAGCAGAATGGTGCTGTGGAGAGAAGAAATAGGACAGTAATGAACATGACAAGGTGCATTCTAAAGGAGATGAATATGCCTCATGTTTACTGGGCTGAAGGGGTGAGACATTCTGTATACATTCTGAACAGATTGCCTACTAAACCATTGAAGAATACAACTCCCTATATCATGCTTAAAGGGAAGAAACCAGACCTTCAGTATCTAAGAGTTTTTGGGTGTGTAGGATTTGTTAAACAATTAGGTCCTGAAGTTAGGAAGCTTGACACTAGAAGCAGACCTATGGTGTACTTAGGAGTTCAAGAAGGTACCAAGGGATATAGGATGTTGGATGTGTCTAAAGGAACAATTGTAATAAGTAGGGATGTGAAGTTTGATGAGACTAGGAAGTGGTCATGGGACAGAAATGACTCTAAGGATGAATTTAGAGAAACTGCAGCATACAGTGAGAATGTGTATGAATTAGCTGATCAGATAGAAGGAAATGATTATGAGGCTGCAGTAGGTGAGTCTGACACTGAGAGTGAAGATGCAGAACCAGTAGTTGGTGACAATGCTGGTATGCCTGAGGTAGATGAGACTGGTGAGGCTGCAGCTTCTAGGAGGTCAGGGAGAGTTAGGAACATTCCTGCACATCTGAGAGATTATGTTCTAGATAATAGAATAGGACAGGTCAATCAAATTCAGGAAGTTGATGATCAAGTCAACCTGTTATTAGTGCAGGAAGAGGAGCCTAGTTCATACTTAGAGGCATCTAAGAGTAAGGTTTGGCTAGATGCTATGAAGGAGGAATTAGGAGCCATTGAGAGGAATGGAACCTGGGTCTTAACAGATCCACCTAAGAAGTGTAGGCCTATAGGTTTGAAGTGGTTATACAAGGTCAAAAGAGATGCTGAAGGTAATGTAACCAAGCACAAGGCTAGATTAGTTGCAAAAGGTTATGTTCAGAAGTTAGGAATTGACTATGAGGAGGTGTTTGCTCCTGTAGCTAGAATGGAAACCATTAGGCTCATTTTAGCACATGCTGCAAGTAAGGGTTGGGAAGTATTCCATCTTGATGTGAAGGCAGCATTCTTGAATGGTAAATTGCAAGAGAATGTCTATGTAAAACAACCAGATGGGTTTGTAAAACAGGGATCTGAAGGAAAGGTTTACAAGCTGATAAAAGCTTTATATGGTCTTAAACAAGCTCCTAGAGCTTGGAATTTGAGACTTCATGAAGTTCTTACAGGATTGGGTTTTGTTAGGTGTAGACATGAGACTGCAGTTTACTTAAGAAATAAGCAAGGGTCTAATTTGGTTTTAGCAGTCTATGTGGATGATTTACTTGTAACTGGTAGTAACATAGAAGAGGTAGAAACATTTAAGAGACAAATGTGTGGAAAGTTTGAGATGACAGACTTAGGGAAGTTATGTTATTATTTGGGCATAGAGGTAAATCAAACTAAGGAAGGAATTCAGTTGAGGCAGCAAGCATATGCTAAGAAATTAGTGAAATTAGCTGGATTAGAGGAATGCTATGATGCTAAGATACCTATGGATCCTGGTTTAAAGTTAGGCAAAGAAGTGGGAGGTGAGGTTGTGGAAGCTTCAGGCTACAGAAAATTAATAGGATCCTTAAGATATCTGACCCAAACTAGGCCAGACATCACTTTTGCTGTTGGTTATCTTAGCAGGTTTATGCAGGCACCAAGACAGGCTCATTTGAAAGCTGTAAAACAAGTAATCAGGTATGTGAGAGGAACATTGGGCTATGGATTGTTTTACAAGACAGGGCAGAATGGAAACTTGGTTGGATTTAGTGATAGCAGTCATTCTATGGATAGTGATAATGGAAGAAGCACATCAGGAAATGCATTCTTTTATAATGGTGCATTGATATCATGGTATTCTGCCAAGCAAAAAACAGTAGCACTATCCAGTTGTGAAGCTGAGTTCATGTCAGCCACAACTGCTGCATGTCAGGCATTGTGGTTAGCAAGATTGTTGAGTGAAATAACAGGACAGGAAGCTAAGAAAGTCAAGTTACTAGTGGATAATAGGTCTGCAATTGCTTTGATGAAGAACCCTATATTTCATGGCAGATCCAAACACATTAACTTGAGGTATCACTTCATAAGGGAATGTATTGAAAGAGGTCAAGTGGAAGTGGAATTTGTAAGTGGGAATCTGCAGAAAGCAGATGGCTTGACAAAGGCTTTATCAAGAAACAAGTTCAGTGAGATGAGAAATCAGCTTGGGATTAAAGAACAAGGTTAACATTTCTATAGTTGTGGGAGTATGACACACCATATGCACAAGTTCTTTGAACCTCTGGTATATGTTGCTAATGTTATATTGTCATAACTTAGAAACTGTACTTGTTATTGTAAGCTGAAGTGAATCAGAATTAGGGGGGAGTAATGTTGGAAATATGGTGTTAATATCTTGTTAACATATTGTTAACATATTTTGGGCGCTTATTGTAATTCTGATTAATTGATAGGGACTAATAGTGTAACTTTCTTTTAATTCGGTATTAGATTAGTTAATGTTAGTTTATAGCCGTTAGTCAAGATTAGGTATATAAGCTCTTCCCTGTATTCGATTTTCGATCATCATCAATAAGAGTTTTCATTCCAGTTTTGTTATTATACATTTGTTTTCCATTCTTCATACATTACCAAGTTTGTAACAAGCTAATTTCCATATTTTAAACAACTGAATCTTAAAACCTTACTTGTATTTTTCCTCCAGTCCTTAATGTAATGTAAATGTTTATTAAAATCTTGTACCTCTTTGTTGGTTAATTAGGCCATGCGTATAGTGGCTCAATGATATATGGGGCGTAATGGTCTTGAAAACATCTGGAACAACGCCCCCTAGACGTTATGAGGGGAGTTTTGGGCTCTTCTGTGACCAGAACAATGTGTGTTATTTTTTACTTTTTTTTTTCTTTTTCTTTTTCACCAACAAAAACAATTACACATCATTTTCTGCTTTATAACTAAAACCCCACATTACCGGATTCTTTGTGAAAGGTATGCATCTTATCAAGCGATCTAGACACTATTGATTCAACTATTTAAGAGAAATAGCATATATAAAGAAATCGCAATGGCAATTTTGAAATTAAGTGGATAAGATATAGTAATAGATAAATAAATATGAAAAGGTCATAGGAGTAAGAGGAATGTTGTAAGAGATGCCAATAAGATCAAGCAACTTTGCTTTAGAGCTTTCTCGTGATGTTTTAAATAGTTTTGGTCAAAAAGTTATATTTAAAATAATATTATTTGATGAGTGGATGTTATCTTGTATATTTAACTATTTTTTATAATTAGTAAACTTATCACAACCGATAGAAATATATTTTTCTCAATATCTCCTTTGAAACTTCTTAACACTTTCTAGTTTCCATAAATATTCTCCTCAAGTGCCTAACAAAGTAGCAAATGCTATTATATAAATATATAAAGTTAACTTAAAGCCTTCAAGGGAATATATAATGTAATATCCGACTAAAATGCTATGGCCGGCCGGTTCAAATTAAACTCAATAAAATATATGCTGTTATGATTTTATCTTAGAAAAATTTATGTTTTTGGTATTGAAAAAAAAACTATATCAAGTTGTTTTATACAAATTGCATGTAAACCTAATTAAGGGTTAATAGAAGGGCAACTGTCGCAAAATGTAATATATATTTTAACTACATATTCTTAATATCCTATGTTTCAAACTATTTTTCAAAAACATTGCTTAGAAATTTCATCATTTGCGTAACAAAATATTGACAAGTTTAAAAGTTCAGTTGGAAAACCATTACAAAAAGGAAGATTAATTATGCACGACATTAAATACAATATTGTGTGCATACTATATATTAATATATAAGTATATATATAGAATATAGTCCACCATATACATACGATGATGAGACAAAAATTGCTTTGAAAACTTTCCATCCTAAATTAATTATTTATAACACTTCAAGTACTTAAAATCAAAATCTAAGTTTGTCCAAATATTAGTATAATCGTGAAAGAAGTTAACGCACTCGGAAGTTAATTTTTAAAATAAAGTTAAAACCTCTACGTAAAACCACTCCGGAAAAAGAAAAGGGGACATAAAAAGTCTTACAATAAAAGAAATAAAAAAGAAAGTTAAAACCTCAAATAGGAAAAGAAAGTTTAAGTGTAAAAAAGTTTTGTTAGGAAACGTTAATTAAAAATTCTTTAAAAAGCGTAAACGAATTTGTTAGGAAAAGTTAATTCAGATTGAATTTTTGTTGAAGACTTTGTTTAAAAGTGTTTATAAAAAAGTTAATTAAATCGACTCAAAATTTAGAATCCTCCAAGACCTTCTGACAGGATATAGGTTTATATGGACATGAACACCAATCGATTCCAAAGAGCCACAAAAATGTGCACTTGAATCCGGGACAACAATAAAAGTATTGGGCTCAAAACGAACCTTTGATGGAGGCCTACCTGGCTACCTCTATATAGAAGGAATTAGCGTCTCCTACATGCAAATTGTCGTACGTTTTTTCAAAGTCAGTAAATACCATGTGAAGGTCATACTTCTTATCCCTATACTTTTTTATAAAAAAAACTAACTAAATTAGAACCCAATATATATTACCCATGATAAAGCTCAATAATCTTTTCACAATTCCTAATTACCCATAACCTATTTTTAAAACCTAAAAACTATAACCCACTTTGATTTTTTTAATAGTAGTATACAGTAATCCAATTCTCCCTTGACACTACAATCATAAGCGGAAAGTCAGATAGTCTTTCATCGAATCCAATCTAATGGAAAACAATCATAAGCGGAAAGTCAGATAGTCTTTCATTGAATTCAATTTAATGGAAAACAGCTTCCTCATATAAACCTGATCAATGAGAAAAAAAAATGTTTCCCTAGATAAAGATTGATGTATTATAGTAGTTTTATTATGTGACCCGACTGATCCGGCTCGAATATTTAAGAAAAAATTAATACATGACGAGAGAAAACCCATTTCTAAAATCCCCAACCCCATGAAAAATTCTCTTGGGTTTGTCATCTTCTAAACAAAGTGTGTAAAATGATATTTTTTCTATATATAAAATCTAGATGTTCATTAAATATCGAAGGAATGACTTGGAATATGGGAAGCATTAAAGGAGTATTGACTTTGTGATACAAATAGAAAGAAACGTGTAAATTTTTAAATGTTGAAACAATTTATTTGGTGCTCCTTTAATTAGTCTTAGTTATTTTTTTTTTTTTTTTTTTGAACGGCAAATTCTTTAATTAGTCTTAGTAATTGGAATATCACGTTGTCTTGACATTTATATCAGGTGGAGCCTGAGGAGTGGTAGCTATATGAAATGAAGCCTCATCTAATAAGCTTTTGTCATATAGGATAAGGGAAATGAAATCATATCGAAGCCAAATGGAGGAGGTAGAAGCCTAAGGCTTCAATAACATTTTAGTAAATTTTGCAGCCCCATTAAATGTTGTTGTCTCTCGGCTTCCGGCTCCAGGGGTAGCGTCCGCTGTCCCTGAACTTTTACCCCGACGTGTAATTTTTTTTTTTTTTTAAGTTTTCGGTTTTTCGCGACTCCTGAAACGAATTTTTCGCGACCCCTGAAAGAAATTTTATGTTTTTTACCTAAAAATATGATCAAAAACCCCTTGAAAATATGATCAGAAGTCCGTTAATTACCTAAAAAAAAATCGGGGGCGCAACCCCCGAACCTCCGTTAGTCCCGACATTTTTTTTTAACGCTACCCCTGACCTTTTCTCCTGGATCCGCCCCTGCATGAAGTATCACATCTGTAACAACAAGTGAAGCCGCTAAAGTGCGGTGGAAGCTGTGGTGAAACAGCCCAAACAGAAGGCTTGAAGCCGTTCCACCCCATCCACCATATCGCTACACGGTATCCACAATCAATATTGTGAATGGAATAAAAAAATGAGGTCTTGAGTTTAAGTCCCACTTGTAACAAAAGAATAAAAAATAAGGATTACAAGTTGGCCAGGGGGTTTTCTCACCAGTGGCGAGTTTCCTCCTGATGGGACATGTTCGACTATATGGAAGGAAAGAAACGAAGTGGTTTTTCAACATAACAAGTTGTCTTTGCAGTTCTCATTTTAAGAAGTTAAGTGTGTAACCATTTTGTGGGTCAAAAATAAAGGTAGGAATGAATGTATTAAATGGTAAAGTTCGTGTGATTTTAAGATATAAGTTGTTGTTTGTTTGCTTTCTTTCTAGCTCCTCGCTAGAAGGTTGGGTTGTGCTTAATGAAATTGTTGGATTGGACAAATTAAGTGGTGGAAGTCAGTAACGTATCTAATGTAATTGTTTGTATTCATACCATCTCACTTGCATCATTTGGTTAGCTTCTTGCTAGCCATTACACAGGCAAAAGAAACCGGGATAGAAAGTGATAGTAGACGGACATTCAATAGTACTTGCAAGTAAAATTTTGTTACAAAATGAAAATCTTAATATTAATAAAGCACTAAAATGATCGTCACATGTCTTCATTTTAAAGGGTTTTAATCACCATTGCCACATGTCAAACTCACAATCAATTACAAATTTAGTAAATCACCAATTAAGAGTGATTAACGTTTTTGTCCAAATCAAACTTTTATTTAAAAAAATTAACAAAATTAATATAGATTTGATAAAGTTACTAAATAATTTGAGTGTTTGTAAATTATCATTTATTGTTTTATAAGAATAAGAATTTTACGTTAATTATAATTTTCATATTCTCTTAATCGTTTTTTTTATTTTGTTTAATATTATAAATCTAAATTCAGCACATATGATACACGGGTTACTAACCTTTTATAAATATATGTGTGATGAATTTATTCTAAAAAACTTGGTGGTTGTTTAAAAATATATAGAAAAAACAAACAACAACGATCCATGAAGACCCCTAATTTCTTTCCACCTACATAAGATACTCTAAAACACAATAATGATATTTTTAGGATGATCATTAATCTTGTACCAAGGCCCAAGCTACAATGATGGCCTAAAACACAATAATGATATTTGTGGTCTTGTAAAAATGTATTATTTTATGTTTTGGGCTTGGTTTTTAGGCTTGTTTGATTTAGTCCAAACTCTTCCATTATATAAAGAAAATCCCTCCTAGCTAGAGCCTAGAGGTGCACAAGTAGTTTTTTCTTCTAAAAGGCGGTTCTAAAATTCAAACTTGTTGGAACTGATTCGGGTTGGGTTGAGAACGGTTCTAAAAAGTCGGTTTTGTAAATGTTTTATTTTTAAATTATTTAAATATCAAGTAAATATAATAAACTCAATATATTCTTCATCTTGATGACTACACTTGAAGTATCATTCGAATCTAAGAAAAATAAGCCCTAAACCAAAAGAATTTGGGAAAACGAGCATTCGATTATCTCTGTACTCTCTTTAGATGAAACCTGAACACAACTTTGAGATGACAAGACAGTTTTGTTTGCAAATTTCATATAAAGAGAGTACATGAACAATTATATACGAAGTTATCTGAGCTTACAATAGTTAAAATCGATAAGATTTAAGTAAAACAATGAAAAAAATATGTCCCAACGGCTAGAAATGCATTCAAGCCATTAGCAAATAACTATTTTTAAAGCTTAACGATCAAAACCGGTTAATTGGTCTTCATATCAATCTTTTAAACCGGAACATTACCGGTTGTCTCTTTAAATGCCCCAAACCGATTCCCAGTTGATAGTTTCATTTCATTCAAAACCAGTTTTTGATAAACCAGTTCAAAAAGCGAGTCAGGTTTAGTTCTTAATCCGGTTCCGGTTTAATTTCAAGAGAGATAAGTAAACATTACATTTGTTGAAATATATTGTTGTCTTATTGTCTAATTCAAACCCTTATTCAAATTATTGTTATTAATTTCTCTTGTTGTTTGATTGTTTTATATTACGAATGGAGAATGGACTTGTTGCTAGATTGATGTTGATGTTGGACTGGACTAGAGGTGCAAAAACCGGTTTGAAAATCAAACCGGTTCGGTTCTCAAATCGGTTTTGACCAAAATCGATTTTGGGGCCAAACCGGTTCGGTTACCAAACCGGTTTTGAGCACGACATGTTGAAACCGATGAAACCGTTTCCGGTTAGAAAGCGAACCGGTTTGGGAACTCAAACCTGTTTGAACCGGTTTTGTCTATTTATTATTATTATTTTTTCAACTTTATAAAAACTAAAAATAAAAACATACTTTTTATGAATAAAAACATAAAACGTTACAAAAGACAAGAAGTTCACCTTTAAACGATTACAAAAGTAACTAATTTAGTAGTGGAAGATAATTGGTCCCGATATGTTTGAGTGTTTTTGAGAATTTGAGAAGTGGGGTAATGTTTGTTAGAAATAATGAGAGTTATATAGGGTCAAAATGACATAAAAGGGCTAAAAACTGCTAGAAAAACGGTCACAAAAGCATCCCAACCGCAATAACGTATATATAACGACTCTTAAAAGCATGTGAAGAACCTGGTTTGAAACCGGTTTCATCACTATACTACAAAACCGGTCCAAACCGGTTCGGTTTCATCGGTTAGGGAATCGGTTTGGTCAAAACCGGCTTTAACCGGTTTGAAACCGGTTTGGCTGTTTGAAACCGGTTCGGTTTAGCCAAACCGGTATGAGATTTACACCTCTAGACTAGGCTAAGTTCAAGATGGGCTTCTGGATGTTTGGGCTTGGGTCAAGTTGATGTTGTTGGGCTTGTAGCAAGTCACGCGGGTCAAGATATGGGTTCCGGTTATGTGAAGCTTATTTAAGCTCACGATTAGGTTTTTTGGCCATATAATGAGTGCAACCCCTTCATCGCTTTGTCTGTTCGCTTTCGTTCATCATAGACTGCTGTCGAGAGTTTCGATCGTTCATAATCCGTTCAAGAGCTTCGTTCGTTTGACTCATATCATCACAAAATTATTCAAGTTCTTGTCGGATTGTATTCCATTTGTCTTTGATTGTATTGTTCTTGTTTCATTCTAGTCTGTATCTCTTGAATTTGTTCTTGTAGTTCTTGAGTAAACATTCTTTATGTGTTCAATTCATGATTCTTGACAACACATCAATAACTTTTTTTATATTTTGAGAGCTTCTAATATTGAAGTTGAATGATTGTTTAGCAATATGTAATGTTCTGCTTGCTGCATGGAACCATTGTTAAAAATGGTTATGTTGAATTGCTGATTCCGATTCAAGTTGTATATTTGCTTTATAGTTAACATGTATTGGTTTTTTGAGCAAGGACTAAAAGATAATTAATCTGATGCTGAGGGCTGATTTTTTTCTTTTTCTTTTGAGAAACCGTGTTGACGGTGTGGTTGTATTTCGGCAAATTGGATCTTAATAATCAAAATTATGACCCATTGTCCGATAATAATCTAAACTATCAGTTTGGCCAGCAGCAGTTTCAACTTTTATTTTCGTTATCAGGAGCGATCCCAATAGCATAATCATCATACATTTACACTTAATTTTTTGCTCGTAATGGTGAATATGAAAAAAAGGAAGCATAAAAGCAAAAATAAACGAAAGAAAAGTGTAAATCATGTGTAAATATATTATGTTTCGAGAGTAAGACTGCTCCTGATAACGAAAATGAAAGTTGGGACTGCTGCTAGTCAAACTGATAGTTTGGATTATTATCGACTAATAGGTTATAGTTTGGATTATTAAAATCCAATTTGCCTTGTATTTCTTATCAAACTTTGATTTGGGTTTGGTAGCCTCTAATTGCTCTTCAAAACATTTATGTCGCCCGTTTGTATATATTTTTTAAATTATTCGTGTATGTTTATACGTTGCTGATAAACTTTTTTTTTTAAGTTTTGAATTACTAAATTAATTATAATGTATTTTGGTTTTATACATCACGTTTAACCAATCCAACCAGTAATTTACTGAAACGTCTGATGTAGTAATAAATACATTATAGAACTTCACACGTGTAGTTATCTATACAAATTGTCACACCGCAAATTCCGGACCGGTGTATGATATCAGATTGTATGTATCTAACAATCTAAACCCAACGAAGTCTTATTGGAAAAGTTCATAGCAAAAACATATTCAAATACAAATGCGCTCTTAAACTTCCACTACCCCAAGTGGAGAAAAGTTCTAATCTTAGTACAATATCTTAACGTTTCTTATCTTACACATGTTATCTTAGGAACCGAATTAATCAAATAAAACAACCACCACTACCACCGCAACCTTTGAAAATCTCTCATATTTATTTCTGTGAGATACACGCTAAAACACGTTAGCATAAAAGCTGATGAGACACAACTAGTTCTTAATAACATATTATTAGAAGAAGAAAAAGGGTATACCAATAATATACAAGACACAATCAAAATATATAAGTCATTTTATCAATGTCTGTCAGGTGCACTTATCAATGTCTGTCAGGTGCACTTGAGCACTAAATCAACATATCATATTAATAACAAGCATATGACCGCTCTTAGATTGATATCTTACAACTATACATTCTTTTGTACAGTATAGATCCATCTATATACTATATAATATATATATATATATATATATATATATATATATATAGAGTCGAGTTACGCTACATCAAGCAAAAACGCTACATCAATGCGGATTGATCTGGGGCGTCCATCAAGATCATCCAACAACCAAGATCTATGGTGTTTTCGCCTATGGCGTTTTCGGGGGAAAAAAAAACACCATAGGCGGAAAACACCATAGATCCTGGCTGTTGGATGATCTTGATGGACGCCCCAGATCAATCCGCATTGATGTAGCGTTTTTGCTTGATGTATTTTACCCCAAATCTATATATATATATATATATATATATATATATATATATATTCATGTAAATACATTTTTTCTTATATATATATATATTCATGTAAATACATTTTTTCTTATATGTAATGATTGGTCCGGACAAACTGTCTACAAAATAATTATCAACTGGCATACAATTCTAAAAATATTACATTCTTATATCTTAAAATAACTTAGACGATTAGCGTGTTTTTTCGGCCCTAAAATCTTAAACAAACGGGGTCTTAGGTTGCATGCTCACCTAAACAATATTAGTAGATCTCCGTGAAGTGTAGAACGAATGGGTCCTCGTGCGTTTAAGCTTGCAGGTCTTAACTTGTTAACGATAAATTTCCCGACTTAACAAATAAAATCTTACCAAAAAGTCTTGATGTCATCTTAAAACTTTCTGGTATTATTTCAAAATGCATAATTACAGGTTCAAATATCGTTTAACCCGCTCATTTGTTTAAAATAACAAAACATGCATTATGTCCAAGATGCCATACGGCCGAATTCATCAATCTTCATACGTTTGTATTCTCATATATGGTCGTATTCGTTTTTAATCAACAAATCATATCCTGTCAATTTGCTTAACTGACTTTCTCGTGATATGACCATATCCATAACTAGTCGTACGACCGTATTACCAGAATTTCAGAAATCTCAAATATGTTATCCCTCACGATATGGCTGTATACCTCTTAACCATATACGACCATACTGAACGTTGAGATAGTAACTCTAACTCTTTTAAAAATGCATTTTTGGCTCGTTTCTTGTCGGGTTTTCATATCAATGTTTTCCAGACAATGAATGTGGGTTTTCTAAAGGGGTTTCTTGGGGACACCCTTTTTTTTATAATACACCCTTCTATAGGCGAAGGATAGGGCTATCCTTCATGTATAGAATGGGTGCATAAAAAAGTGGTCACGTTTAGCTTCCCTCTTCACCCCTCAAAACACTAACTGCTAGTTCCACGTCAGTATTATCTGGGTATTGTTGGATCAATTTTTTTCTTTTTATCCTTCACAGACATGTACAAGATTCCGTTTGTTCAATTTATTGGTGTGACGTCGACCTCAAAGTCGTTTTGTATTCACATTTATATCAAGGAAAAAGATGATAACTTCACATGGGTCTTTGAACGAATCAAAGATTTGATCAATGGGTGTGTGGAGCCACACGTACGTGAAGGATAAAACGAAGAAAAAAATATATATATGACCCGACAATGCCCAGACAATAATGACGTGAAACTAAGTGTTAGTTTTTTTAGGGGTGAAGGGGGAGCTAAACATGACAAATTTTTATGCAACCCTCTCTATACTTGAAGGATAGTTCTATATATCCTTCACGTATTTGAGTGGTGTATTACAAAAAAATGAAAGAGGTGTCCTATAAGGGGGGACGGTATGAGGGCGGGTCCAAGCCCACGGCTTCAAGGGAGCCGCCAGGCTTCTCCTGGCAACCATACCACCTCAAGCGGTTCCAAGCCTCCGGCTCCGTTTTTGTGGTTTGCGTGGTTTTGTGAAACCGCCGAGAGCCGCTAGAAACTAGCCGTTTTTTTCGACCGTTGGGAGCCCAACGTTTTTTTTTTCTATATATACACCCAAATATTTTATATAACCCATTCATTTATACAATCCACACTAAACCAAATTCTTTTATCTCTTTCTCTCTACAAATTTCTCTCTATAAAATGAGCCTTTACGATGAAGAAGATTTCTTTCCACCACCCGAGATTGGGACATCGTCAAGCAGCTCCGATGACTCGTACGAGGACACGATCAATTACCTCAACCTATGTATTAACGTCATCGAACAAGAAGAACAAGAAGAGGTTTCCGCTCCTAAACGGAGGAGACGTATTTTCCGTGATCGTGTAAACGGTCACCAATAATTGGTGGAGCTTTATTTCGCCGAAACTCCCCGTTACCACGAGAGAATTTTTAAAGATCGATTTCGTATGTCCAAATGGTTGTTTTTGAAAATTGTTGACGACATCACCAACAGCCATCCGTGGTTCACACCCCGTTTGGACGCGACGAACATGGAAAGTTTCACCCTTTTACAAAAGTGCACGGTGGCTATTCGTCAACTCGCATACGGTAACGTTCCTGACGAATATGATGAATCTTTAGATGTTTCTGAAAGAACTGCACGTGAATCCCTACACTATTTTTGTGCTGCCATAATTAAGCTTTACAAAGATGAATTATTACGTGCACCTACTAGCCACGATATTACTCTTTTATATAATGCCCATTTAGAAAAGCATGGTCTTCCGGGTATGATAGGTAGTATCGATTGTACTCATTGGGAGTGGAGAAATTGTCCTAGAGAGTATAGGGCACAATATCATCGTGGCGATCATAAAAAACCAATAATTTCACTTGAGGCAGTTGCCTCCCAAGATATGTGGTTTTGGCATGCATTCTTTGGTGTTGCAGGTTCAAACAACGACATCAACGTGCTTAATCAGTCACCTTTGTTCAATAATGAGATGCATGAGGTTGCACCTAGAATGCCATTTGTTTGCAACGGTCGAGAGTACAAACGTGGGTATTACCTTGCGGATGGCATATATCCCTCGTGGTCAGTCTTTGTGAAGACATTTCCACATCCTTATGAGATTAAAGAGAAGAAAATGAAGAACATACAAGAGGGGGCTAGAAAAGGCGTGGAAAGAGCGTTTGGTTGGTTAAAGGAAAAATGGGTGATAGTTGATCGAAAGGGTCATCCAATCAAAAAAAGCTAATGGAGAACATTATGTACGCTATCATCATTCTACATAACATGACTTTCAAAGACGATGAACTTGCTATATCACCGGTCCACATTCGAGATCCGCCAGTTAACCCAGTTCTCGACCCGAATGTTATTTTCGAATTGCGAGATAGTGAGACTCATTTTAAACTCAGATTCGATATCACCGAGCACATCCAAAACACAATGGAAGTGTTTTTAACCGAGGAGGAGGTGAACGCAAATCCTCAATCCTAGATTTGTATTTTTTTTCTTAATAAAAGTTGTAATTTTTTTAATTTTTAATGAATGTTGTTTAAGTTGTAATTTTATTTTTATTTTAATGAATATTGTTTACTTTTACTATTGTTTATTTTATTAAAAATGTTTTAAACAAAAAAATTCGCATGGCTTAGAGAAGCCACACCACAACCATACCATGTGGTGTGGCACCATACCATGTGGTGTGGCTTCAAATGGCTTCATTTTCCACATATTTGAGTTGGGAGGCTCCTATTGGTTGGTGAGCATGACTTGGTGAAGCCTTGCCACAACCATACCCCCTCCCCTAAGAACCCTTTCTAAATACCCAAAAACATACAAAAATCATTTCTATTACCATTTTTACCCATCTTTCCAAACATGGGTTTTTTGCATAAATGTTTGTACATTTAGGAGAAAGAGTTGTACTAACCGCTTCTCAGGTTTTCAGAATCTGAGATGAACCGAGAAATCTTCAACCCAGCCAAAACACTTCATTCTTCTTTGTATGTCATCGTCTTGGAGTTAGAATATCTTATAAACACCAATGACACTCATAAAACCCTAATTTAATTGGGTTGTTAATCAAATTCAAAACATAAAATCACCACTTTATGTAGTTTCTTGCTTCTGTGACAACCTAATGGTGAGTTCAAATTTCTCAAAGTTCGTGCTTTCTTCTTGCATGTGATGATCTTGGTCAACAAACTCATTTTCAAGCTAAAAAGAACAAATTTTTAACCATAATGAACATGCATGTATAATCAGCCATTCCAAAAATAGTAATTTTTGACCATAATGAACATGCATATATAATCGACCCTATAGATTCCTTCTTAGAGTTTTTCCCGACCTTCAAAAGTCAAGACCCCCTTAGCTCTGGCTTTAGATATTTTCTTAGAGTGTTTCCAGACCTTCAAGAGTCAAGACGGCCCTCTGATTGTAACTAAGAATAGCCAAATGAACCATACTATCTTTAATCTTCAAGTAAATGGCAAAAATAAAACGTGGTTAGTAACCTTACCACAAATTCTTGATGGCTCCCAAGGTGAATCACATTGCTTCAGAGCTTCAAATGCTCGACCAAAGGTAAAAGGCTCGACAGAAAAAGGCTGAGAAGTGAGCTATGAAGAAACGAGGTGAAATTTTGGCATTATATGCCATTTCTGACCAGACCGCCAATACGACCGTATTGTATTTATGCAATATGATCGTATTCCCCTTCTAAAAACACGTGAATCTTTTCGGGGCAGCGCATCCGACCCGTATAACCCAAACTTAACATGCAGGGGTGGACCTACTTGAAGGGCAGGGGTAGCACCCGCTACCCCTGAACTTTTAAAACGATGTGCAATTTTTTTGGTTTTGAATATTTCGCTACCCTGAAACGAATTTTCCACTACCCCTCGAATAAATTTTATAGTTTTTTAGTTAGATCCTGACTTAAAAGCCCGTTAATTAAATAAAAAATTATTCGGGGGCGCTGCCCCCAAACCCCCATTAATCCCGACAATTTTTTTTTAACAGAATTTTTTGTCTGGATCCGGCCCTGTAAATTTTATAGTTTTTAGTTAGAATTTTTCTCGTCTCTTATAGAGGTGGGGAAAAACGGCTTAGGGAACTAAACTCAACACAACACGATCTTTAAACCGGTTTAGTGTAATTGAACCGGGCTCAAGCCGAATTGGAAGAAAATAAAAACTGATTTGTACAACTCTAATCTCACATGGTGGTCCCATTCTAATATCAACGCTTGTGACGAGGGACAACCGACAAACTAGGACTAACAGTAACAGGATTTATTCTATATATGCTTCAACAATACAAAAGGATCACAATCCAATATTTCTATAAAAAGAAAATACACAAAAAACAGGAGGGGTTCACAACATCATTAAAGCAAGCAAAAGTAGAAAATATCTTAGAAATCAAACAAACTAAAACTTAGTCTTTGGTCGGCCCAAACTCCCTTTAAACTAGACTCTGGGTTTAGCTCATCTAACCCTGGTTTGGTGTTATTATTATTGCTTTTATGATGATGATGACGACAGCCTCACCGAACAAGCAACAACTTGCGCCCATTGTCTCAATCTTGTCTTCACCGTCTGTGGATTATCCCCTTCACACATAATTAAACATCAACCACACATACAAACAACTCAGAAATCATAACATCATTTTTTATAGAAATCAAGTTTACTACATACTAAGAAAAGGTATAACAATTGTTTCAAAACTCTATATAACGTTTATGGATCAAATGAGTTCTTTTATCAACAAAACTAGCATTTTAAGATGAGTTATTCTAATTTGAACCGTAATTAGATTTAATTCGAAGTGGTGGATTCGAATGGTCAATTGTTACGGTTCAAAACCAATATAAAGTATAAGAATCGTTCACATCGGTTGTACACTCCAATCGTACAACTGATGTGGATTTTATAACCCAATAGACCGTGTCATCCAATGTACTAGTTTTTTTATAAATGTTATACCGTTTCCAACTTTCTATATTCTGATAATATTTTCATACTTTTTGTTAAAATCAAAATGATTGGTTAATTCATAAGACTCAAAAGTATACATAGAGATATAAGAACATAATAGGCAACAAGCTGTCTTGTTAACCGTTTTTGTATAATGAAACAAATATGTTTAAGAGTTAATTACGCAGTTAGTACCTGTGACTTACCCATAGTAACAACTTGGTATTAATTTCTGGATATAACAACATAAGGTAGAAACTTTATAATTTTGTTTCATGAAGGGTATTAAACTAACACCCCGTTATCTTTTAACGTGTAAATCTTAACCACGGTGACAAATCTGATGGCAATAATAACAAGTTTAACTATTACCCCACATATAAAAACCCATCGATCAAACCTCAAACCATTCGATCCAAATCCAAACCTAGTTCGGAGACCCTAGTTCGGAGATGAGTGGAGAAAGACTAGAATTGATTCAGATTTTGATCGATAGCTATTTTTATTCGACTCAATGATTTTAATATGCGCGCAACGTTAATGTCAAAATTGCCCCAGTTATTGCCGAATCTGTCACTACGATGTTGGCTGATACCCTTCATAAACCAAATTAAAAGTTACTCCTTATGTTGTCACCCAGAAGTCGTACTCAGGTTTTTTATAGTAGACCAGTTATCATGTTTAACTCAACGTTTAAAAACTATATTTATAGATCTTAATAATAATATAATCAACTTTTTGTTAAAGAATCAAAATAAGTGGTTGATTCATAAGATATTAATTTTCAAGTTTTACCAAATTTTTTTGTAAATATCAAGACGGTGGCAACAAGCTATTCCGCTTAAAACATAATTGTCATGACCCGTTTAGAACATAAATTTCAATTTCAAAGAGTTAATTTGGATGAACAAAAGAAGAAACAATTACCAGACTTGATTATGGTGTGAGGGTTTCTCGATGGAGACGATAAATCGGGCTCCGAAAGAGCAGACGAGTACGAACTCAACGACGAAGAAGATGACGATTTGGAAACCGTGTCGTGATACTGCTTGTTGACGGCGTAATAGAAGCCCAAAGCCGGAAAAGTCGTTGAAAGACGGTTACCCAACTCCGGAGAAGAATGATCGAATCCGAATCCTAAATCAAAACAGGCTTTGAGTTCCTCGATGTCTTCGTCGGTGACGCTTCTGCTTTTCCGGCGACGGCGGTGGAGGTGTTGCCCCTTCCGCCTCCGCCATTCCTCGTCCCGGTGAAGGTCCGGTGACCATGATTTTTGTTTGTAGAGAGGGGACGGTAACGGCGGCGGTGGAGGCATGCCCGGTGCCCGGCCAACCCCCGGCGGGTTCGGGTCGGAGTGCCCAGTCGGGTCTTGGAGTCGGAGCTGGTTAGTGGAGATGGAAATGAGTTATATGAAGGAAAAGAGTCGTTGAAAAATGGAGATGGACCCACCTGACTATCTTGATTAATCGATTGGTTGTAACTGTTTCGAGTTGATTTTCATATTTTCAAGTTGCGTATTTTCTATACTTTAGTTTTAAGTTATATATACGAAATCAATGGGCAAGATATATACACCTAATATTTTTTTTAAAGGACTGTAGTTCGACGGTGTATTGCGACCGGTGACCCTGAAACTACTCAGTGTCTCAAGTTCGAACATAACGACTAGAAATTTCGAAGATCGAGG
>JBCNJP010000015.1:12785299-12842712 GCA_039602395.1 Deinandra increscens subsp. villosa | reverse complement strand
ACCAAGTTTGTAACAAGCTAATTTCCATATTTTAAACAACTGAATCTTAAAACCTTACTTGTATTTTTCCTCCAGTCCTTAATGTAATGTAAATGTTTATTAAAATCTTGTACCTCTTTGTTGGTTAATTAGGCCATGCGTATAGTGGCTCAATGATATATGGGGCGTAATGGTCTTGAAAACATCTGGAACAACGCCCCCTAGACGTTATGAGGGGAGTTTTGGGCTCTTCTGTGACCAGAACAATGTGTGTTATTTTTTACTTTTTTTTTCTTTTTCTTTTTCACCAACAAAAACAATTACACATCATTTTCTGCTTTATAACTAAAACCCCACATTACCGGATTCTTTGTGAAAGGTATGCATCTTATCAAGCGATCTAGACACTATTGATTCAACTATTTAAGAGAAATAGCATATATAAAGAAATCGCAATGGCAATTTTGAAATTAAGTGGATAAGATATAGTAATAGATAAATAAATATGAAAAGGTCATAGGAGTAAGAGGAATGTTGTAAGAGATGCCAATAAGATCAAGCAACTTTGCTTTAGAGCTTTCTCGTGATGTTTTAAATAGTTTTGGTCAAAAAGTTATATTTAAAATAATATTATTTGATGAGTGGATGTTATCTTGTATATTTAACTATTTTTTATAATTAGTAAACTTATCACAACCGATAGAAATATATTTTTCTCAATATCTCCTTTGAAACTTCTTAACACTTTCTAGTTTCCATAAATATTCTCCTCAAGTGCCTAACAAAGTAGCAAATGCTATTATATAAATATATAAAGTTAACTTAAAGCCTTCAAGGGAATATATAATGTAATATCCGACTAAAATGCTATGGCCGGCCGGTTCAAATTAAACTCAATAAAATATATGCTGTTATGATTTTATCTTAGAAAAATTTATGTTTTTGGTATTGAAAAAAAAACTATATCAAGTTGTTTTATACAAATTGCATGTAAACCTAATTAAGGGTTAATAGAAGGGCAACTGTCGCAAAATGTAATATATATTTTAACTACATATTCTTAATATCCTATGTTTCAAACTATTTTTCAAAAACATTGCTTAGAAATTTCATCATTTGCGTAACAAAATATTGACAAGTTTAAAAGTTCAGTTGGAAAACCATTACAAAAAGGAAGATTAATTATGCACGACATTAAATACAATATTGTGTGCATACTATATATTAATATATAAGTATATATATAGAATATAGTCCACCATATACATACGATGATGAGACAAAAATTGCTTTGAAAACTTTCCATCCTAAATTAATTATTTATAACACTTCAAGTACTTAAAATCAAAATCTAAGTTTGTCCAAATATTAGTATAATCGTGAAAGAAGTTAACGCACTCGGAAGTTAATTTTTAAAATAAAGTTAAAACCTCTACGTAAAACCACTCCGGAAAAAGAAAAGGGGACATAAAAAGTCTTACAATAAAAGAAATAAAAAAGAAAGTTAAAACCTCAAATAGGAAAAGAAAGTTTAAGTGTAAAAAAGTTTTGTTAGGAAACGTTAATTAAAAATTCTTTAAAAAGCGTAAACGAATTTGTTAGGAAAAGTTAATTCAGATTGAATTTTTGTTGAAGACTTTGTTTAAAAGTGTTTATAAAAAAGTTAATTAAATCGACTCAAAATTTAGAATCCTCCAAGACCTTCTGACAGGATATAGGTTTATATGGACATGAACACCAATCGATTCCAAAGAGCCACAAAAATGTGCACTTGAATCCGGGACAACAATAAAAGTATTGGGCTCAAAACGAACCTTTGATGGAGGCCTACCTGGCTACCTCTATATAGAAGGAATTAGCGTCTCCTACATGCAAATTGTCGTACGTTTTTTCAAAGTCAGTAAATACCATGTGAAGGTCATACTTCTTATCCCTATACTTTTTTATAAAAAAAACTAACTAAATTAGAACCCAATATATATTACCCATGATAAAGCTCAATAATCTTTTCACAATTCCTAATTACCCATAACCTATTTTTAAAACCTAAAAACTATAACCCACTTTGATTTTTTTAATAGTAGTATACAGTAATCCAATTCTCCCTTGACACTACAATCATAAGCGGAAAGTCAGATAGTCTTTCATCGAATCCAATCTAATGGAAAACAATCATAAGCGGAAAGTCAGATAGTCTTTCATTGAATTCAATTTAATGGAAAACAGCTTCCTCATATAAACCTGATCAATGAGAAAAAAAAATGTTTCCCTAGATAAAGATTGATGTATTATAGTAGTTTTATTATGTGACCCGACTGATCCGGCTCGAATATTTAAGAAAAAATTAATACATGACGAGAGAAAACCCATTTCTAAAATCCCCAACCCCATGAAAAATTCTCTTGGGTTTGTCATCTTCTAAACAAAGTGTGTAAAATGATATTTTTTCTATATATAAAATCTAGATGTTCATTAAATATCGAAGGAATGACTTGGAATATGGGAAGCATTAAAGGAGTATTGACTTTGTGATACAAATAGAAAGAAACGTGTAAATTTTTAAATGTTGAAACAATTTATTTGGTGCTCCTTTAATTAGTCTTAGTTATTTTTTTTTTTTTTTTTTGAACGGCAAATTCTTTAATTAGTCTTAGTAATTGGAATATCACGTTGTCTTGACATTTATATCAGGTGGAGCCTGAGGAGTGGTAGCTATATGAAATGAAGCCTCATCTAATAAGCTTTTGTCATATAGGATAAGGGAAATGAAATCATATCGAAGCCAAATGGAGGAGGTAGAAGCCTAAGGCTTCAATAACATTTTAGTAAATTTTGCAGCCCCATTAAATGTTGTTGTCTCTCGGCTTCCGGCTCCAGGGGTAGCGTCCGCTGTCCCTGAACTTTTACCCCGACGTGTAATTTTTTTTTTTTTTTAAGTTTTCGGTTTTTCGCGACTCCTGAAACGAATTTTTCGCGACCCCTGAAAGAAATTTTATGTTTTTTACCTAAAAATATGATCAAAAACCCCTTGAAAATATGATCAGAAGTCCGTTAATTACCTAAAAAAAAATCGGGGGCGCAACCCCCGAACCTCCGTTAGTCCCGACATTTTTTTTTAACGCTACCCCTGACCTTTTCTCCTGGATCCGCCCCTGCATGAAGTATCACATCTGTAACAACAAGTGAAGCCGCTAAAGTGCGGTGGAAGCTGTGGTGAAACAGCCCAAACAGAAGGCTTGAAGCCGTTCCACCCCATCCACCATATCGCTACACGGTATCCACAATCAATATTGTGAATGGAATAAAAAAATGAGGTCTTGAGTTTAAGTCCCACTTGTAACAAAAGAATAAAAAATAAGGATTACAAGTTGGCCAGGGGGTTTTCTCACCAGTGGCGAGTTTCCTCCTGATGGGACATGTTCGACTATATGGAAGGAAAGAAACGAAGTGGTTTTTCAACATAACAAGTTGTCTTTGCAGTTCTCATTTTAAGAAGTTAAGTGTGTAACCATTTTGTGGGTCAAAAATAAAGGTAGGAATGAATGTATTAAATGGTAAAGTTCGTGTGATTTTAAGATATAAGTTGTTGTTTGTTTGCTTTCTTTCTAGCTCCTCGCTAGAAGGTTGGGTTGTGCTTAATGAAATTGTTGGATTGGACAAATTAAGTGGTGGAAGTCAGTAACGTATCTAATGTAATTGTTTGTATTCATACCATCTCACTTGCATCATTTGGTTAGCTTCTTGCTAGCCATTACACAGGCAAAAGAAACCGGGATAGAAAGTGATAGTAGACGGACATTCAATAGTACTTGCAAGTAAAATTTTGTTACAAAATGAAAATCTTAATATTAATAAAGCACTAAAATGATCGTCACATGTCTTCATTTTAAAGGGTTTTAATCACCATTGCCACATGTCAAACTCACAATCAATTACAAATTTAGTAAATCACCAATTAAGAGTGATTAACGTTTTTGTCCAAATCAAACTTTTATTTAAAAAAATTAACAAAATTAATATAGATTTGATAAAGTTACTAAATAATTTGAGTGTTTGTAAATTATCATTTATTGTTTTATAAGAATAAGAATTTTACGTTAATTATAATTTTCATATTCTCTTAATCGTTTTTTTTATTTTGTTTAATATTATAAATCTAAATTCAGCACATATGATACACGGGTTACTAACCTTTTATAAATATATGTGTGATGAATTTATTCTAAAAAACTTGGTGGTTGTTTAAAAATATATAGAAAAAACAAACAACAACGATCCATGAAGACCCCTAATTTCTTTCCACCTACATAAGATACTCTAAAACACAATAATGATATTTTTAGGATGATCATTAATCTTGTACCAAGGCCCAAGCTACAATGATGGCCTAAAACACAATAATGATATTTGTGGTCTTGTAAAAATGTATTATTTTATGTTTTGGGCTTGGTTTTTAGGCTTGTTTGATTTAGTCCAAACTCTTCCATTATATAAAGAAAATCCCTCCTAGCTAGAGCCTAGAGGTGCACAAGTAGTTTTTTCTTCTAAAAGGCGGTTCTAAAATTCAAACTTGTTGGAACTGATTCGGGTTGGGTTGAGAACGGTTCTAAAAAGTCGGTTTTGTAAATGTTTTATTTTTAAATTATTTAAATATCAAGTAAATATAATAAACTCAATATATTCTTCATCTTGATGACTACACTTGAAGTATCATTCGAATCTAAGAAAAATAAGCCCTAAACCAAAAGAATTTGGGAAAACGAGCATTCGATTATCTCTGTACTCTCTTTAGATGAAACCTGAACACAACTTTGAGATGACAAGACAGTTTTGTTTGCAAATTTCATATAAAGAGAGTACATGAACAATTATATACGAAGTTATCTGAGCTTACAATAGTTAAAATCGATAAGATTTAAGTAAAACAATGAAAAAAATATGTCCCAACGGCTAGAAATGCATTCAAGCCATTAGCAAATAACTATTTTTAAAGCTTAACGATCAAAACCGGTTAATTGGTCTTCATATCAATCTTTTAAACCGGAACATTACCGGTTGTCTCTTTAAATGCCCCAAACCGATTCCCAGTTGATAGTTTCATTTCATTCAAAACCAGTTTTTGATAAACCAGTTCAAAAAGCGAGTCAGGTTTAGTTCTTAATCCGGTTCCGGTTTAATTTCAAGAGAGATAAGTAAACATTACATTTGTTGAAATATATTGTTGTCTTATTGTCTAATTCAAACCCTTATTCAAATTATTGTTATTAATTTCTCTTGTTGTTTGATTGTTTTATATTACGAATGGAGAATGGACTTGTTGCTAGATTGATGTTGATGTTGGACTGGACTAGAGGTGCAAAAACCGGTTTGAAAATCAAACCGGTTCGGTTCTCAAATCGGTTTTGACCAAAATCGATTTTGGGGCCAAACCGGTTCGGTTACCAAACCGGTTTTGAGCACGACATGTTGAAACCGATGAAACCGTTTCCGGTTAGAAAGCGAACCGGTTTGGGAACTCAAACCTGTTTGAACCGGTTTTGTCTATTTATTATTATTATTTTTTCAACTTTATAAAAACTAAAAATAAAAACATACTTTTTATGAATAAAAACATAAAACGTTACAAAAGACAAGAAGTTCACCTTTAAACGATTACAAAAGTAACTAATTTAGTAGTGGAAGATAATTGGTCCCGATATGTTTGAGTGTTTTTGAGAATTTGAGAAGTGGGGTAATGTTTGTTAGAAATAATGAGAGTTATATAGGGTCAAAATGACATAAAAGGGCTAAAAACTGCTAGAAAAACGGTCACAAAAGCATCCCAACCGCAATAACGTATATATAACGACTCTTAAAAGCATGTGAAGAACCTGGTTTGAAACCGGTTTCATCACTATACTACAAAACCGGTCCAAACCGGTTCGGTTTCATCGGTTAGGGAATCGGTTTGGTCAAAACCGGCTTTAACCGGTTTGAAACCGGTTTGGCTGTTTGAAACCGGTTCGGTTTAGCCAAACCGGTATGAGATTTACACCTCTAGACTAGGCTAAGTTCAAGATGGGCTTCTGGATGTTTGGGCTTGGGTCAAGTTGATGTTGTTGGGCTTGTAGCAAGTCACGCGGGTCAAGATATGGGTTCCGGTTATGTGAAGCTTATTTAAGCTCACGATTAGGTTTTTTGGCCATATAATGAGTGCAACCCCTTCATCGCTTTGTCTGTTCGCTTTCGTTCATCATAGACTGCTGTCGAGAGTTTCGATCGTTCATAATCCGTTCAAGAGCTTCGTTCGTTTGACTCATATCATCACAAAATTATTCAAGTTCTTGTCGGATTGTATTCCATTTGTCTTTGATTGTATTGTTCTTGTTTCATTCTAGTCTGTATCTCTTGAATTTGTTCTTGTAGTTCTTGAGTAAACATTCTTTATGTGTTCAATTCATGATTCTTGACAACACATCAATAACTTTTTTTATATTTTGAGAGCTTCTAATATTGAAGTTGAATGATTGTTTAGCAATATGTAATGTTCTGCTTGCTGCATGGAACCATTGTTAAAAATGGTTATGTTGAATTGCTGATTCCGATTCAAGTTGTATATTTGCTTTATAGTTAACATGTATTGGTTTTTTGAGCAAGGACTAAAAGATAATTAATCTGATGCTGAGGGCTGATTTTTTTCTTTTTCTTTTGAGAAACCGTGTTGACGGTGTGGTTGTATTTCGGCAAATTGGATCTTAATAATCAAAATTATGACCCATTGTCCGATAATAATCTAAACTATCAGTTTGGCCAGCAGCAGTTTCAACTTTTATTTTCGTTATCAGGAGCGATCCCAATAGCATAATCATCATACATTTACACTTAATTTTTTGCTCGTAATGGTGAATATGAAAAAAAGGAAGCATAAAAGCAAAAATAAACGAAAGAAAAGTGTAAATCATGTGTAAATATATTATGTTTCGAGAGTAAGACTGCTCCTGATAACGAAAATGAAAGTTGGGACTGCTGCTAGTCAAACTGATAGTTTGGATTATTATCGACTAATAGGTTATAGTTTGGATTATTAAAATCCAATTTGCCTTGTATTTCTTATCAAACTTTGATTTGGGTTTGGTAGCCTCTAATTGCTCTTCAAAACATTTATGTCGCCCGTTTGTATATATTTTTTAAATTATTCGTGTATGTTTATACGTTGCTGATAAACTTTTTTTTTTAAGTTTTGAATTACTAAATTAATTATAATGTATTTTGGTTTTATACATCACGTTTAACCAATCCAACCAGTAATTTACTGAAACGTCTGATGTAGTAATAAATACATTATAGAACTTCACACGTGTAGTTATCTATACAAATTGTCACACCGCAAATTCCGGACCGGTGTATGATATCAGATTGTATGTATCTAACAATCTAAACCCAACGAAGTCTTATTGGAAAAGTTCATAGCAAAAACATATTCAAATACAAATGCGCTCTTAAACTTCCACTACCCCAAGTGGAGAAAAGTTCTAATCTTAGTACAATATCTTAACGTTTCTTATCTTACACATGTTATCTTAGGAACCGAATTAATCAAATAAAACAACCACCACTACCACCGCAACCTTTGAAAATCTCTCATATTTATTTCTGTGAGATACACGCTAAAACACGTTAGCATAAAAGCTGATGAGACACAACTAGTTCTTAATAACATATTATTAGAAGAAGAAAAAGGGTATACCAATAATATACAAGACACAATCAAAATATATAAGTCATTTTATCAATGTCTGTCAGGTGCACTTATCAATGTCTGTCAGGTGCACTTGAGCACTAAATCAACATATCATATTAATAACAAGCATATGACCGCTCTTAGATTGATATCTTACAACTATACATTCTTTTGTACAGTATAGATCCATCTATATACTATATAATATATATATATATATATATATATATATATATATAGAGTCGAGTTACGCTACATCAAGCAAAAACGCTACATCAATGCGGATTGATCTGGGGCGTCCATCAAGATCATCCAACAACCAAGATCTATGGTGTTTTCGCCTATGGCGTTTTCGGGGGAAAAAAAAACACCATAGGCGGAAAACACCATAGATCCTGGCTGTTGGATGATCTTGATGGACGCCCCAGATCAATCCGCATTGATGTAGCGTTTTTGCTTGATGTATTTTACCCCAAATCTATATATATATATATATATATATATATATATATATATATTCATGTAAATACATTTTTTCTTATATATATATATATTCATGTAAATACATTTTTTCTTATATGTAATGATTGGTCCGGACAAACTGTCTACAAAATAATTATCAACTGGCATACAATTCTAAAAATATTACATTCTTATATCTTAAAATAACTTAGACGATTAGCGTGTTTTTTCGGCCCTAAAATCTTAAACAAACGGGGTCTTAGGTTGCATGCTCACCTAAACAATATTAGTAGATCTCCGTGAAGTGTAGAACGAATGGGTCCTCGTGCGTTTAAGCTTGCAGGTCTTAACTTGTTAACGATAAATTTCCCGACTTAACAAATAAAATCTTACCAAAAAGTCTTGATGTCATCTTAAAACTTTCTGGTATTATTTCAAAATGCATAATTACAGGTTCAAATATCGTTTAACCCGCTCATTTGTTTAAAATAACAAAACATGCATTATGTCCAAGATGCCATACGGCCGAATTCATCAATCTTCATACGTTTGTATTCTCATATATGGTCGTATTCGTTTTTAATCAACAAATCATATCCTGTCAATTTGCTTAACTGACTTTCTCGTGATATGACCATATCCATAACTAGTCGTACGACCGTATTACCAGAATTTCAGAAATCTCAAATATGTTATCCCTCACGATATGGCTGTATACCTCTTAACCATATACGACCATACTGAACGTTGAGATAGTAACTCTAACTCTTTTAAAAATGCATTTTTGGCTCGTTTCTTGTCGGGTTTTCATATCAATGTTTTCCAGACAATGAATGTGGGTTTTCTAAAGGGGTTTCTTGGGGACACCCTTTTTTTTATAATACACCCTTCTATAGGCGAAGGATAGGGCTATCCTTCATGTATAGAATGGGTGCATAAAAAAGTGGTCACGTTTAGCTTCCCTCTTCACCCCTCAAAACACTAACTGCTAGTTCCACGTCAGTATTATCTGGGTATTGTTGGATCAATTTTTTTCTTTTTATCCTTCACAGACATGTACAAGATTCCGTTTGTTCAATTTATTGGTGTGACGTCGACCTCAAAGTCGTTTTGTATTCACATTTATATCAAGGAAAAAGATGATAACTTCACATGGGTCTTTGAACGAATCAAAGATTTGATCAATGGGTGTGTGGAGCCACACGTACGTGAAGGATAAAACGAAGAAAAAAATATATATATGACCCGACAATGCCCAGACAATAATGACGTGAAACTAAGTGTTAGTTTTTTTAGGGGTGAAGGGGGAGCTAAACATGACAAATTTTTATGCAACCCTCTCTATACTTGAAGGATAGTTCTATATATCCTTCACGTATTTGAGTGGTGTATTACAAAAAAATGAAAGAGGTGTCCTATAAGGGGGGACGGTATGAGGGCGGGTCCAAGCCCACGGCTTCAAGGGAGCCGCCAGGCTTCTCCTGGCAACCATACCACCTCAAGCGGTTCCAAGCCTCCGGCTCCGTTTTTGTGGTTTGCGTGGTTTTGTGAAACCGCCGAGAGCCGCTAGAAACTAGCCGTTTTTTTCGACCGTTGGGAGCCCAACGTTTTTTTTTTCTATATATACACCCAAATATTTTATATAACCCATTCATTTATACAATCCACACTAAACCAAATTCTTTTATCTCTTTCTCTCTACAAATTTCTCTCTATAAAATGAGCCTTTACGATGAAGAAGATTTCTTTCCACCACCCGAGATTGGGACATCGTCAAGCAGCTCCGATGACTCGTACGAGGACACGATCAATTACCTCAACCTATGTATTAACGTCATCGAACAAGAAGAACAAGAAGAGGTTTCCGCTCCTAAACGGAGGAGACGTATTTTCCGTGATCGTGTAAACGGTCACCAATAATTGGTGGAGCTTTATTTCGCCGAAACTCCCCGTTACCACGAGAGAATTTTTAAAGATCGATTTCGTATGTCCAAATGGTTGTTTTTGAAAATTGTTGACGACATCACCAACAGCCATCCGTGGTTCACACCCCGTTTGGACGCGACGAACATGGAAAGTTTCACCCTTTTACAAAAGTGCACGGTGGCTATTCGTCAACTCGCATACGGTAACGTTCCTGACGAATATGATGAATCTTTAGATGTTTCTGAAAGAACTGCACGTGAATCCCTACACTATTTTTGTGCTGCCATAATTAAGCTTTACAAAGATGAATTATTACGTGCACCTACTAGCCACGATATTACTCTTTTATATAATGCCCATTTAGAAAAGCATGGTCTTCCGGGTATGATAGGTAGTATCGATTGTACTCATTGGGAGTGGAGAAATTGTCCTAGAGAGTATAGGGCACAATATCATCGTGGCGATCATAAAAAACCAATAATTTCACTTGAGGCAGTTGCCTCCCAAGATATGTGGTTTTGGCATGCATTCTTTGGTGTTGCAGGTTCAAACAACGACATCAACGTGCTTAATCAGTCACCTTTGTTCAATAATGAGATGCATGAGGTTGCACCTAGAATGCCATTTGTTTGCAACGGTCGAGAGTACAAACGTGGGTATTACCTTGCGGATGGCATATATCCCTCGTGGTCAGTCTTTGTGAAGACATTTCCACATCCTTATGAGATTAAAGAGAAGAAAATGAAGAACATACAAGAGGGGGCTAGAAAAGGCGTGGAAAGAGCGTTTGGTTGGTTAAAGGAAAAATGGGTGATAGTTGATCGAAAGGGTCATCCAATCAAAAAAAGCTAATGGAGAACATTATGTACGCTATCATCATTCTACATAACATGACTTTCAAAGACGATGAACTTGCTATATCACCGGTCCACATTCGAGATCCGCCAGTTAACCCAGTTCTCGACCCGAATGTTATTTTCGAATTGCGAGATAGTGAGACTCATTTTAAACTCAGATTCGATATCACCGAGCACATCCAAAACACAATGGAAGTGTTTTTAACCGAGGAGGAGGTGAACGCAAATCCTCAATCCTAGATTTGTATTTTTTTTCTTAATAAAAGTTGTAATTTTTTTAATTTTTAATGAATGTTGTTTAAGTTGTAATTTTATTTTTATTTTAATGAATATTGTTTACTTTTACTATTGTTTATTTTATTAAAAATGTTTTAAACAAAAAAATTCGCATGGCTTAGAGAAGCCACACCACAACCATACCATGTGGTGTGGCACCATACCATGTGGTGTGGCTTCAAATGGCTTCATTTTCCACATATTTGAGTTGGGAGGCTCCTATTGGTTGGTGAGCATGACTTGGTGAAGCCTTGCCACAACCATACCCCCTCCCCTAAGAACCCTTTCTAAATACCCAAAAACATACAAAAATCATTTCTATTACCATTTTTACCCATCTTTCCAAACATGGGTTTTTTGCATAAATGTTTGTACATTTAGGAGAAAGAGTTGTACTAACCGCTTCTCAGGTTTTCAGAATCTGAGATGAACCGAGAAATCTTCAACCCAGCCAAAACACTTCATTCTTCTTTGTATGTCATCGTCTTGGAGTTAGAATATCTTATAAACACCAATGACACTCATAAAACCCTAATTTAATTGGGTTGTTAATCAAATTCAAAACATAAAATCACCACTTTATGTAGTTTCTTGCTTCTGTGACAACCTAATGGTGAGTTCAAATTTCTCAAAGTTCGTGCTTTCTTCTTGCATGTGATGATCTTGGTCAACAAACTCATTTTCAAGCTAAAAAGAACAAATTTTTAACCATAATGAACATGCATGTATAATCAGCCATTCCAAAAATAGTAATTTTTGACCATAATGAACATGCATATATAATCGACCCTATAGATTCCTTCTTAGAGTTTTTCCCGACCTTCAAAAGTCAAGACCCCCTTAGCTCTGGCTTTAGATATTTTCTTAGAGTGTTTCCAGACCTTCAAGAGTCAAGACGGCCCTCTGATTGTAACTAAGAATAGCCAAATGAACCATACTATCTTTAATCTTCAAGTAAATGGCAAAAATAAAACGTGGTTAGTAACCTTACCACAAATTCTTGATGGCTCCCAAGGTGAATCACATTGCTTCAGAGCTTCAAATGCTCGACCAAAGGTAAAAGGCTCGACAGAAAAAGGCTGAGAAGTGAGCTATGAAGAAACGAGGTGAAATTTTGGCATTATATGCCATTTCTGACCAGACCGCCAATACGACCGTATTGTATTTATGCAATATGATCGTATTCCCCTTCTAAAAACACGTGAATCTTTTCGGGGCAGCGCATCCGACCCGTATAACCCAAACTTAACATGCAGGGGCGGACCTACTTGAAGGGCAGGGGTAGCACCCGCTACCCCTGAACTTTTAAAACGATGTGCAATTTTTTTGGTTTTGAATATTTCGCTACCCTGAAACGAATTTTCCACTACCCCTCGAATAAATTTTATAGTTTTTTAGTTAGATCCTGACTTAAAAGCCCGTTAATTAAATAAAAAATTATTCGGGGGCGCTGCCCCCAAACCCCCATTAATCCCGACAATTTTTTTTTTAACAGAATTTTTTGTCTGGATCCGGCCCTGTAAATTTTATAGTTTTTAGTTAGAATTTTTCTCGTCTCTTATAGAGGTGGGGAAAAACGGCTTAGGGAACTAAACTCAACACAACACGATCTTTAAACCGGTTTAGTGTAATTGAACCGGGCTCAAGCCGAATTGGAAGAAAATAAAAACTGATTTGTACAACTCTAATCTCACATGGTGGTCCCATTCTAATATCAACGCTTGTGACGAGGGACAACCGACAAACTAGGACTAACAGTAACAGGATTTATTCTATATATGCTTCAACAATACAAAAGGATCACAATCCAATATTTCTATAAAAAGAAAATACACAAAAAACAGGAGGGGTTCACAACATCATTAAAGCAAGCAAAAGTAGAAAATATCTTAGAAATCAAACAAACTAAAACTTAGTCTTTGGTCGGCCCAAACTCCCTTTAAACTAGACTCTGGGTTTAGCTCATCTAACCCTGGTTTGGTGTTATTATTGCTTTTATGATGATGATGACGACAGCCTCACCGAACAAGCAACAACTTGCGCCCATTGTCTCAATCTTGTCTTCACCGTCTGTGGATTATCCCCTTCACACATAATTAAACATCAACCACACATACAAACAACTCAGAAATCATAACATCATTTTTTATAAAATCAAGTTTACTACATACTAAGAAAAGGTATAACAATTGTTTCAAAACTCTATATAACGTTTATGGATCAAATAAGTTCTTTTATCAACAAAACTAGCATTTTAAGATGAGTTATTCTATTTGAACCGTAATTAGATTTAATTCGAAGTGGTGGATTCGAATGGTCAATTGTTACGGTTCAAAACCAATATAAAGTATAAGAATCGTTCACATCGGTTGTACACTCCAATCGTACAACTGATGTGGATTTTATAACCCAAATAGACCGTGTCATCCAATGTACTAGTTTTTTTATAAATGTTATACCGTTTCCAACTTTCTATATTTGATAATATTTTCAACTTTTTTTAAAATCAAAATGATTGGTTAATTCATAAGACTCAAAAGTATACATAGAGATACAAGAAAAAAATAGGCAACAAGCTGTCTTGTTAACCGTTTTTGTATAATGAAACAAATATGTTTAAGAGTTAATTACGCAGTTAGTACCTGTGGTTTACCCATAGTAACAACCTGGGGTACTAACTTCTGGATATAACAACATAAGGTAGCAACTTTTAATTTTGTTTCATGAAAGGGTATTAAACTAACACCCCGTTATCTTTTAACGGTAACCCTTCCCACGTGACAAAAACTGAGGGCAATTTTGACAATTTAACATTACCCCACATATTAAAACCCATCGATCAAACCTCAAACCATTCGATCCAAATCCAAACCTAGTTCGGAGACCCTAGTTCGGAGATGAGTGGAGAAGAGAACGGCCGGAGAATTGAGGTTCGGATTTGGATCGATGGGTTTGATGTTCGATCAATGGTTTTAATATGTGGGGTAATGTTAAATTATCAAAATTGCCCTCAGTTTATTGTCACGTGGGGAGGGTTGCCGTTAAAAGGTAACAGGGTGTTAGCTTAATACCCCTTCATGAAACAAAATTAAAAGTTGCTACCTTATGTTGTTACATCCAGAAGTTAGTATCCCAGGTTGTTATTATGAGTAAACCACAGGTACTAACTGTGTAATTAACTCTATGTTTAAAAACTATATTTATAGATCTTAACAAAATAATATAATAACATAACTTCGTGCAGGGGCGCAGCTTAGTGAAGAGTCGGGGGCGACCGCCCTGTGATATTTTCGTCCAAAAATATTAATTTTCACGATTTTTTTCCAAATTTTTTTATAAATATTAAGAACCGTTCCCTTGAATTATCGCCCCGTGACTTTTAAAACATAAATTGTGCATGACCCGTTTAAAACATAAATTTCAATTTCAAAGAGTTAATTTGGATGAACAAAAGAAGAAACAATTACCAGACTTGATTATGGTGTGAGGGTTTCTCGATGGAGACGATAAATCGGGCTCCGAAAGACCAGAAGAGTACGAACTCAACGACGAAGAAGATGACGATTTGGAAACCGTGTCGTGATATTGCTTGTTAACGGCGTAATAGAAGCCCAAAGCCGGAAAAGTCGTTGAAAGACGGTTACCCAACTCGGGAGAAGAATGATCGAATCCGAATCCTAAATCAAAACAGGCTTTGAGTTCCTCGATGTCTTCATCGGTGACGCTTCTGCTTTTCCGGCGACGGCGGTGGAGGTGTTGCCCCTTCCGCCTCCGCCATTCCTCGTCCCGGTGAAGGTCCGGTGACCATGATTTTTGTTTGTAGAGAGGGGACGGTAACGGCGGCGGTGGAGGCATGCCCGGTGCCCGGCCAACCCCCGGCGGGTTCGGGTCGGAGTGCCCAGTCGGGTCTTGGAGTCGGAGCTGGTTAGTGGGGATGGAAATGAGTTATAAAGGAAAAGAGTCGTTGAAAATGGAGATGGACCCACCTGACTATCTTGATTAATCGATTGGTTGTAACTGTTTCGAATTGATTTTCATATTTTCAAGTTGCGTATTTTCTGTACTTTAGTTTTAAGTTATATATACGAAATCAATGGGCAAGATATATACACCTAATATTTTTTTTAAAGGACTGTAGTTCGACGGTGTATTGCGACCGGTGACCCTGAAACTACTCAGTGTCTCAAGTTCGAACATAACGACTAGAAATTTCGAGATCGAGGGAGATGGTAGGCAAGGGTTAAAATGGGATAGAGACTTACCACCCGATTCAATCCAAAGAGCTTCCTAAAAAATTCAGAATACTAAAAAATCACCACCAAAATTATAAAACAATCAGAGATGGTTGTAATCGAGATCGCATAGTATTAGCGGAACATATATACATATATTTATAAAATATATTGGTGTATCTTTTGTATTTATCCTCTCCTCAAATTGTGGGGTTGTGGTTGATTATTTGTATCCTATTTATAGGACCCGTAGCTTTTCAATAGAATCTCAAGAATTCACAATCACTTTCATGGTTATCAGAGCCGCCTAATACCCTAATCTCCTCCCAATTTTTTTTTTTTTTGCCGTCAGCCACATGGGAGACACTAGCAACCCCAATCCTCCAACGCCAGCTATATCCTGTCACAACATCGGCTCCTTCAACTGCCTTCGTCGCTACTTCTCAAGATCAATGGCACAACCGGCTCGGTCATCCCGGCCACACTATCTTAGATTTACTTCGTTCTCGTTTTTTTATCAATTGTAATAAACCTACGGGCTTACCTTTATGTCATTCTTGTCAAGTTTCTAAACATCATCGGTTACCTTTTTATGATTCTATGTCCGTCACTTACGCTCCTTTTGATATAATACATTGTGACTTATGGACCTCACCTATATTAAGTAAATCCGGGTATAAATACTACATGGTTCTCATTGATAATTTCACTCATTTTGTTTGGGTATACCCATTAAAATTTAAATCTGAGACATTCCAAAACTTTGTCAAATTTCATCGTTTTGTTCAAACCCAATTCAAAATTAATATTAAAACTTTTCAATGTGACTTGGGTGGTGAGTTTGATAACAATGAATTCAAACACTTTGGCTCCACCAACGGCCTCTTGTTTCGATTCTCATGCCCCCAAACCTCTCAACAAAATGGCCGGGCGGAAAGGATGCTTCGTCGCCTAAACGACATCGTCCGTACCCTCCTTTCGCATGCACACCTTCCACCCACGTTTTGGGTGGAAGCTCTCCACACAGCCGTCTACCTCCATAACATTTTACCCACAAAACGTCTTCACCTTTCCACACCCCATTTTGCTCTATACGGTCGTCACCCTTCTTACGATCACCTTCGGGTATTCGGGTGTGCATGCTACCCCAACATCACCGCCACTCAAACTCACAAACTTCAACCCAGGTCCACTCGATGCATTTTCCTCGGATACCCGGCAGACTATCGTGGATATCGATGCTACGACATCACCACGGGCAAAGTCCTCCTGTCTCGCCATGTCACCTTTGACGAGACCTCCTTCCCATTTCCCCAAGCTGTCAACCAGGACGCTTACTCGTTTCTCCAAGACCCTGACTTTATACCATTCCAAATACCTAGTCCGTTTCAACATTCTTCTACGAACCCCCATGATGCTACGGCAAATCAAAACAACCCCCCTGGCCAAACCCCTCCGTCTGCTCCTACACAAACAACCCGTCCTACATCAAATCCCAACAACCTAGGCCCATCCAATCACTCCACTAGCCCAAATGCACCTCCCCATTCCACGACCCCCAGTCCTGTCCACACCCAAGCTCCCCCAACCCAATCAAAGTCCATCCATCCAATGATTACACGAACTCAACTTGGCACCACCAAACCAGTACATCGCATGAACCTCCACACCTCAACTCAGCCTCCTATATCTCCTATCCCAAAATCTCCACACCAAGCCATGACGGACCCAAACTGGTTAGTTGCCATGGAAGATGAATTTCGTGCTTTACAGAAAAACGATACGTGGGAACTTGTACCGAGACCGTCGGACCGACCGGTAATACGTTGCATGTGGCTTTTTCGCCACAAGTTTAAATCCGACGGCTCATTGGACAGATACAAGGCTCGATTGGTCGTAAATGGAAAATCTCAAACGGTAGGGGTAGATTGTGACGATACATTCAGCCCGGTTGTCAAACCGGCTACCATTCGTACAATCTTGTCGCTAGCAATATCCCGGGCTTGGCCAATTCACCAACTTGACGTTAAAAATGCGTTCTTGCATGGTGATTTACAAGAAACAGTGTATATGCACCAACCTACGGGGTTCGTTGATCAACAGTATCCGCAACATGTTTGTCGTTTAAAGCGGTCATTGTACGGGCTTAAACAAGCTCCCCGAGCATAGTTCACTCGTTTTTCTACCTATCTCCTCTCTAAGGGGTTTCGGAGCAGTGTATGTGATAACTCGTTATTCACATATTCGCATGGGGGTAAACTAGCTTACCTATTACTTTACGTCGACGACATCGTTCTAACCGCCTCCGACAATGCATTACTTCATCAGATCATCGCTACATTATCTCAGGAGTTTGCAATGACTGACATGGGCAAGTTACACCATTTTTTAGGCATCTCCGTTACACAAGATGCAAATGGTCTGTTCTTATCTCAAGCTCAGTACACTAGGGACATCATCCATCGCGCCGGCATGTCCTCCTGCAAGCCTAGTGCCACCCCCGTCGATACTTCACACAAACTGGGTGCTGAAGATGGGCAACTTTTACCTGACGGGTCTCTCTACCGGGCATTAGCAGGTGCATTGCAATACCTCACTTTCACTAGACCCGACATCACCTATGCTGTCCAACAGGTATGTTTATTTATGCACGCACCTCGTGACTCACACTATCAGTTTATGAAGCGGATCATCCGTTATCTTAGTGGTACTATCGACTATGGTCTTCGCTTAGTTCCCTCCAAAACCACCTCCCTTACCGCTTACTCCGATGCGGATTGGGGTGGTTGCCCGGACTCTAGACGGTCAACTTCCGGCTATTGCGTATTCCTTGGCGACAATTTGTTATCCTGGTCTTCTAAACGTCAACCAACAATCTCCCGATCCAGTGCCGAAGCCGAATACCGTGGGGTCGCAAATGCCGTCGCTGAGGCGACATGGCTTCGAAATCTCTTGGTTGAACTACACGTTCCGTTATCCCGAGCTACGGTTGTGTATTGTGACAACATTTCGGCTGTCTACCTCTCCGGAAACCCGGTGCAGCATCAAAGAACTAAGCATATCGAGATAGACATTCATTTTGTTAGAGAGAAAGTGAAACTTGGTCATGTTCGGGTACTTCATGTTCCATCCTCCGATCAATATGCGGATATCTTCACCAAAGGGCTTCCTCGACAATTGTTTCAGACTTTTCGAGCCAGTTTGAGCGTCCAACCAATTCCCGCTCGAACTGCGGGGGAATATTAGCGGAACATATATACATATATTTATAAAATATATTGGTGTATCTTTTGTATTTATCCTCTCCTCAAATTGTTGGGTTGTGGTTGATTATTTGTATCCTATTTATAGGACCCGTAGCTTTTCAATAGAATCTCAAGAATTCACAATCACTTTCACATAGATGGTTTTGATCAGGACATGACCTTCCATATGCAAAAAGAGCACAAAACGATACTATCTTTAAGTCAAGAGAATATTTGAGCAAACAACGCCCAAAAAGATTAAATCCATAAAGTTTAAATGTTCAATTCATAACTTAATCCGTATGAAAAGGAAAAAAAATGTAAGATAACAAAAAGAATACAATTAATCATGTGGATTTCCAATGATAGTACCAAAGAAGTTAAAGTGGTGAAGGCTCTCTTTGAAGTCGAGGGTTCTAAAATCTAACCTCATATAAATATTAATCATGAAAATGAGTAGTTAACAGTTAACTGGCTTTGAGTAGGTTTTGATGGGCCAAATAAACTACGAAATAGGCCAAGTCTAATTAATGGGCCTATAAAGAAGCCTAGCCTGCTGCCCTGTTTTATATAAGTTTTGTTGAATAATCTTTGTTGGTGAACTTAGTTTTTGGGTTTAACTGATACCGAATAATATTTAATTCGAACATTTGCTCTTTGGTAGGATTTTCGAATAGAAAACCTTTAAAACAAATTATAATGCTACTTGAATCTTCATTATACGAACATTTGTATCAGAGTTCTTTTTCTTTTTCTTTCTTTCCTCCTCACCCCCCCCCCCCCCCACCACCCCACTAACCACACAATTACATCCCATTAATTTTTATAAATTAAACCTCACACCTACGCAAAAACTATTACATACATTTATAGTGATCATTTACACGCTTTTTATCTTTGTAGTCTGAACCAAACCATTATGGATTGCCTTATGCACCATAACCTTTAGGAAAACTTAATGTAAATGCTAACGTGGTTTGCCCTTTTGTAAATCTCAAAGGGCATGCATGATGGGAGAATGTAAAGTCCTAAAAAGACTAAATGTATTTTTTTTTTAGAACGACAGATTTTATTCGCACTAAAACATCTGAGAAAACTGAGACTAGCAAGGCACTAGCTTGGTCCCAAACACACCAAACAAAAGTTGTTCTAATCAATCATTTTCCTACTTCTATTATCACACCAAAATCTACTCCAACTTTTGATATTACAAAACACTTTACTTAACGCCGGATCTTCACCTTGAAAAAAGACTTCATTCCGCTCTTTCCATATACACCAACACAATGATGCTTTGAATAACCTCCTTCTTGCTATCCCCAATATCCCTTTCCAAATGGCGTGTGAAGATATCCTCCATAGAAAACGCTACAATATTTGAAAGCATCAACCACTCCATCACCCATTGCCAAATCACCATGCAAACATGCAACCCGTAAAAAAATGCGCAACCGACTCCGTACCTTCATTACACATCCGGCATACCTCCGAATCAATAAGGACTCCATGTTTGCTCAAGGCATCAACCGTAGCGATCCGATCCTGTGAAGCCCTCCAAATAAACACGTTCATCTTTGGAGGCCTGGGCTTATTCCAACCGAACTTGAGAAAATTATGCCCCTCTTCGTCCCTAGCCAACAACCCCCTAACAGCCTTAGCCGAAAAACTAAGGCCCACACCATTATTCCATCTCCACCTACCGTTGTCATTGACTCATTGGCCAAAAGTTGTTTGAAAATAATATTGTTCTTTGTCAATTCCCTGTTCACAGCCACAATCCGGTTCCAGACCCCAGAAATGGATAACTTGCATAGGAAGAATTCATTTTGTATCGCAACCACATGGATACCATCACCCGACACCAAAGCCTCCCCTCCTCGTTCTTTAATCTCCATAGCCACTTACTAAGAAGCCTAAGATTGAACTCTTCCAACTTGACAAGACCAAGACCCCCTTGACTTTTAGGCTTACAAACATCCTCCCTCTTGACCCAATGAATTTTATTCCCGACGCAGCCCCCACCCCACCCCCCCCCCCCCAAGAGTGTAAACCTTATTTTTTCCAAATGATCAATGACTCCCTTGGGCACTTTATAAAGGGACAAATAATAAGTTGGGAGACAATCTACGACCCTTTTAACCAAAGTAATCCTACCCCCCAACGGTAAAGTCTTTGCCTTCCACCGCGACAAACAATTTTCAAAAATCTCTACCACACGATTACGAAACCGCACCCGACTCATGTTAGCACCCACCATCAACCCCAAATACCCGAAAGGAAGAGAACCATCCGAGCACTTAAACAAATCAGCCATCCTTTTAACCTCCATATTTAGAGAGTGTGGATATGATTATGAATACTTGATCAACAACTTTGTTTTGAAAAATGAGTGTCACGGTTCATATTGCTATATAAGATAAATATTTTTTTTCTACAATAACTTTATATTTTCTCACGAAAGTTCCTTAACAACTTTTTACACGTAAAAAGTCAACATATTTTATTTTATGTCTCATAAAAGTTCCTCGATAATTTTACATATTAAAGTCTCTTCACATGATAAATTTGAACAAAATTGTTAACATTTTACACATTAAAGTCTCACCCATCCGAACACAAGGATGTCAGTCGGTCGTAGAGTAGACCTTTTTTCAAGCGGATACGTCAGAAAGTTAACAGAAGCTTCATTTTTAGCTGATATCTCCGTCCGTTTGAGTACATCACAAAGAACATCTCTCACCAAATCATGCATGTATTTAAACACAGATAACACCTTACAATGCACCGCATGCTCATCAAATTTATCCAAACGAACCTTGCGATAAACCGGGCATGGCTCATCAATCGAAAACAAAGAGGACCATTAACCGATACTTAAGGATAGCCCGATACTCCACTGCAGACATGTGTTGACCTAACCCGTTATCAATCGTTACCAAAATTTTAATGTCTAAATCATCAACTCTATACTTACCAGAATTTAAACCTGTAACCATTTAATTGGAGTGCCACCATATTTCCAACAAGTTTCGATCCTTTGAGTACTAAACAACCTATATAGATTTTTTTAGATGATAAATATTCACCATGTGTCAATTATGAAACTTGAACCCTCAAATCAAACTTGAGAATAGCAACGTAATAAATAGCCGGATAAATATATATATTTTTTGAACGGCCAACGAATCCTCCAGAAAACCCAGGAAGTATTTACACCAGTTGAGCTCATTTCAGAAAAAATTCACCTCTACAAGCGGCCGGGTGGTAAAACCTGCAAGCTCAGGGATCGAACTTGTGACATCTCAGTCTCAAGTCTCTCTTCATCGCTAGTAACCACTAGGACAATCCTAGTTAAATAGGCGGATACTATTATACTAAAATCTTTTAACAAAACTTACATTACAAACATATAGTGATATATAGAAAAGTAAGAGAGAAAACAAGTTGCAAGCAACAAAAAGTCATTATTCCATTTTCATGTCTTTCACAATCACACTCTTGTCGACGGCTAATCTATCTTAGCAAGTACTAAAAAGAAAAAGCAGGCTACTTTTATAAGTGGAATGAATAAACCATTAATTTGAAAATGAGACGTTAAGGACCTTTGAAATTGATGTGACTTGGTGGTTGAATAAAAATTGAAGCTAATCTATCTTAGCGAGTCATGATTTGAAGTATCTAAACATGCCTCATCTTATAAATTTAAAAACAAAAAACATCAAACATGGCTTCTTTTAAAAAGAAAAATTAACTAAAAATCTGTCATATTTCTAATCTTAAATTACACCTCATATTTATAGTCACATGTCATATTTGAATTTGAAACCTCCTCGAATGATGCTCCCAATGGTTAGCTTCTTCAATTAATCGACAGTTTGAGACCATAGAAAATCAAAGACTCGTGTCCAATTACAATTTTAAAATAGATACCTTTTAAATTACAAAATACAGCAATCTTTAAGCGCATTTTCTAATTTTGGGCACTTTTTTTTAGATAGGAAACTCCTTTAGTTTCTTAGAAAATTAGAGTGAGATTTTTTTATAAAAATTAATAGTCATATATCTCATTTAGAAATACTTAATAATCTCAACCTAATTCCGGGATTTCAAAGTCATGTACAAACAATGAAAACCCTTGCAAAATAAAAACAAGATTATGGTTGCGGCTTAGAGATATAACTTTATAGCTTTGTCTTATGATAAGAGTCTCATAAAATAGTGAATGCTTAAATTATCATAAGTGTATGGTTGGTATTATTGATGGAAAACATTGATGTTAAAAAAGTTACGGATTAAAACTAATGATTGTTATAGTAATAAACGTAACATGATTACACTAGCAAATTTACTTATCTTACGATAATAATAAATAAATTGTGTACCATGATATGTTTTCAAATAAATAACAAAAGAATAAAAAATGGGGGTTTTCAAGTTGGGTCATGAGATTTTCTCACCAGTAGTGAGTTTTCTCCTGATGGGGATTGGAGATGATTGGGTGGTGGTGTAATGTCCCCGTCGGTGATCTAAATTTGTCGTTCAAAAAAAAAAAACCAGATAGAGTGAGGTCATTATAAAAAGTTACATTAGGATAGGCTAAGAAGGTCATCTTAGCCATGAATTGGATCTTCAATAAAATTAAAATCAATGATCGAAAGTTTTTTCTATGTAGAATTATAGAGAAAAAAATATGGAAGAACAATTTGGACTTTGTATCAAGTTCCCCCATATTTAAAACTTTCATAACTTTTACATACAACATTATTTTTAAAAAAAAATTACACTATAAAAACGAGTGTTTTTTATTTGTAAAACGCATACAATGTTGTTATATATAAAATTAAAAAAATTACTCTCTCGATTTGACACAATGATTTGAAGATTTTCATATCATTGTGTCAAAATGTTAAGATCATTGTGTCATATTGTGTAAAAAAATGTTCAGATAGTTGTGTCAAATACTCGTCATTGTGTTATGTTTAGATCATTGTGTCAGAATGTTCAGATCATTATGTCAAAATGTTCAGATCATTGTGTCAAAATGTTCAAATCGAAAGTGTAATTTTTTCTAATTTTATATATAGCAACATTGTACGTGTTTTAAAGATAAAAGCGCTCGTTTTTATGAGGTATTTTTCTAAAAATAATTTCATATTTACAAGTTATGAAAGTTTAAGAAAATAGAGAAACTTAATAAAAAGTCAACAAAGATGACTAATACCAAATTATACCTCATTCCTTTTCAATTATATTGAAGATTAAACGGGTAAGATAACTTTTACTAGATATAATAAGGGTTATTGGATTTTATTAATCAAAGTTATTACCAGTTGGCCAATATTAATCTCGATTTCAAAAATGGACCATATTAATCCAAATTATTAAGGTGTTGGATTTCATTAGAACCCTTCGAATTTTTTTGACTAAAATCTCAAACGGAGTTAAAAAAATGTAAAGGGGGTCAGGGGGTCCAATGAAATCCAACACCTTAATAATTGGGATTAATATGATCTTTTTTTTAAATTGAAATTAACATTGGCCAATTGGTAATAACTTGGATTAATAAAATCCAATAAACCATATAATAATAGTTTGTATTTGGGAAAATTACTGAAGAAGCCTTGGACCAAAAACAAATTAACAAAATGGCCTTTGACCAAGTAGTTTACCAAAATATCAGACCAATAGCAATATGACACATCAACTTTTTTATGTCATATTCGCCAGTCCTATTATCCATTTCATAGATTCATTCTCCATTTCATAAAATCACACGCCAATTTGAACCACATTCTCCAAACATATTCGCCATTTATCTTAATAAAATATTCAAAAATTGTTATTCTCCAACCCTATTCTCCCATTATGAGATCTATTCTCCACTTTTTCAATTTTTTTGTTAAATTATTTTATTTTAATGTTAAGTTAAATTTTTGTAAATTATTTATTTTAATGTTTGTATTTTGTACTTAAATATTATTTTAAATTATTGTAATATTTAAAAATTTTAATTTATAAATTTATCTTACAATTTATTTTATAAAGTTTTAATTGTTAACGACAAATTTTTATTAAAACAAGTAATTAATTGAATATTTATTTGAAAATTAATTTTATTTATACTCTTCGTCATAAACTTTTATAATTAAAAATTAAATAACTTTTTTTAAAACAAAGTTAATTTAAATATAAAAAGACGAGTGAAAGCATAAGGAATTATATAAAATTTAATAAAAAGACGAGTTTAAATAACGAGAGTTGTAAAGACGAGAGTTATTTTATAAGGAATTAAAAAAATATTGAGAGTTATAAAGAAAGTATAAACTGATTGGTTGAAACTATTATAAAAAGTGTTATGTTTTACTCCATATCTGTTTTTTAACTAAAATCTTTTAAAAGATCTATATTATTTATCACAATCTTTACTTTTGATTAAGAATATCAAAGTCTTCTAAATTTATATAATTAATTACACTTTTTTTCTAACTGTAAAACTCTATTTATTTGAACTCGTCTTTTTGTAATATTTTATACCAATCGGGTCTACATATTATCTTCTACTTTCCTTATTTTTTAAGAGTTATAGAAAGTTTGGTACGAGACTTAATGTAACACCCGTATACAATTTGATGTCAAACATAGCCCTTAATATCATTAAAAATTGGTCCCAGAATTTTTTTATTCAAAATACATAGTTTGACATCCACAAACCCAACACTTGGGATTACATTTACAAATTATACTCACTATGAGTTTGACATTTAAAAGTGATCATTAACTTGTACGTAACTTGTTTTTAGCGCAATACATAACGGGTCGTTCGTCCTTTGGGGGATCGGTTCTTCAATCGTCTTGATGAGCATCCTTCAAGCCTCTCCTTTTTACCTGCAATTTACTCACTTTCAATAGTGAGTTTCTATTGCATAAAACATGTATAAACATCATTAACAATGATAATAACAACCAAATTCAGAAAAGGGTTCCTAGGCGTATCGCCTAGATCTCTATTACTTACAAGCGATATGCTTGATTTTCTAGGCGTATCGCCTTCTGCTCCAGTTGCTCCAAGCGATACGCTTGGAGCCAACTTTCCAGGGATTTGGCCGAAATCTGGCATATTCTATACTTAGCCAATATTTTGGCTACTTCCCCTGTTTTTACCAGTTTTGCACCAGACCTGTTGGGACTTTATATCTACTCTTAGAATGTCCCAACACATATTTTTAAGCATAAAGACAGTACATTTACATACCTTGGCCATGTGTTACATTTCGATAACTAATCCCGGATTCTCCCGACCTGTTTGACCCACTTAGAGGTTCTTTGTGGCAACTTCATTTCTGCCACTAGAATGTCCCAAAAACACATATTTTAAAGCATAAAGACTATGCATTTGCCTACCTTGGCCATGGTTTACATTTTGATAACTAATCCCGGATTCTCCCGACCCGTTTGACCCATTAAGGGAATTTCCTTGTGGCAACCCAGAAAGTTATGATCCAGATTTGATTCACAACATATATTTTGCAGCTAGTTTCACATATGCAAGTAGTTAACATAACATGATTATATGCACACACCTTGATTGGTTTTTACACATCCATTATGGGTCAAGTTCTTGCAATACTATATTATTTGTGATTTTAGACCCAAGTCATATTATTACATTCTTCATTAATCTACTTGCCATTGGATTGCATAACCATTGTAGTTAATGTCCAAGTAACCCATTTAATTCATTTGACCCATTAAGACGGGTTCTTGCCTTTGGTAATTCCCAACGGCTCATTTGACCGCTTTTACGCAATGGGGATCTATGGCTCTCCAACCATTTATGATCCTTCTTTCTTGTTACATAGCATGGATTCTATAAACCCATTTCTGCTCATTGTAACTTATTATTCATCTGTTGATTCATCCGAATCTTTCTTATGGTCAAATCTAGTCGTTTGGGAACCCTTTGGCATTGGGGCTTCATGGTTCCTTGAACCATTCATCACCCGATTATTAAAACACACGGTTCATTCTAAACGTATGAAATTACACGTTTTCATATATATAATACTTGTAACATAACGATGTTACTTGACAATAAGGAAATTTCACATTTATGGCTCCTTAGAGCCATTTAACCTATTTGACCCATTATCATGGGCTTCAACTAGTCATATAACCCACTTTCTGGTAATCTGCTTACTCTTTTATCTTATTGGGTACCTTAATTGGTACCATAATCAATTTATGTCATTGTAAGACATATATCATAGCACATTAGCTACCTTATATGGTGTAAGTAATACTTACCTCGATTCGTCCCAAAGTCCTTTACCACTTCATCCGGTTGACCCATTTGATTCCAAGCTCAAACCTAGCTTTTTCAATAGTCAACATTTAACTCATTAGTATTCTCTTTCATGACTATTTTAGTCAATTAGATACTAACCATTTTTATTTTGCATATTCATCATAATTTTATGTTCTAATTGAAACCATCACTTTGACTTATAAAGTCCAACCACAATTTACATAGGAACACATATAATTGCACTAATCACATATCATATAGGTCATATAATATGTATATTCAACTTTCATACATGTATAGAGCAAGTATAATCACAACTTCAATCTTAACCGATTTTAGAAGTTAATATTTTTGTGTATACTTTTTCAGCTATGCTGCTGTAATGGTCATTTTTGACCCATCTACGAATTTTTCTAGCATTCCATGATCAAAGATGAAATGTAGTACACAGAAATACCTTTCTAGGCATATATGGCACACCCTCTAACGATTTTTCTGTGATTTTATACGATTTTTCTAAAAACAGGACAGCAGCTTAAGTTATTCCAAACTGCATGCTGAGTAATCTGCATAGCTGTGGAAATCATCATTTTTGACCCCCTTAATGACCGAATCAGCCTCAGATTTATAAAAGTGAGCTGAAGTCGGTTCAAATACCTTTCCAACCATGTAAGCCACATCCTTATAGGATGCTCGAGTAATTTACTACGAATTTTTAAAAACAGGACCAGAACTGATTTTTACTCACAGCAACCTTGTTTTTCTTTCATTAAAAACTCACTTTGGCATTTTATTAAACACCTTGTGTGCATTATTCTTAGTAAGTCTAAATCAACCTACTTCTTTTTGGTTAACATTCCGTTACTTGCAAATCATGTAAATTTTACTAGTTTACAAGTTTACATTCAACAAATGTTAATTTATAAACCTATTTAGACACATTCTCATTCATAAGTATCATAGGTTCCAAACACCCCAAATCCATGGGTTAAAATTCATGATTTAGGGTTCCTACACCCAAATCTCTATGGCCAAGTAGATTTCTCAAGTTTTAAGGTCTCTATTACATGATTTAATCATCATATAGCATCATAGATACAAAATCAAAGCTTTAATCCTTCCAATTTCATCATAATTCTCGAAACTTAACCATGCAAGGGTTCAAGGATTACTTACTTGCTAGCCTCCAAGAATTAGACAATAGCTAAAGCTCTTAAAATCTTGTTTATATGTTGAAATCGCAGCTTCTAGCCCTTGGATTGCAGGAATCGAATTTGGGGGAGTGAGGAGAAGTGATTGCGTATTCTTGGAGAAGAATACGTGTTCTTTCCCAGACCCCTTCTCCACCATTTTTTTATTATTATTAACATTCCCCTTATTACTAACTAGCCCCTCTAGTTTATTTGTTTAGGTTATTTATACCTAAACCTCACATTTACATAATAACACCTTAAACTGTCACCAAACATTATATTTGCACATAAAGTTAGATATATCTTAACTCTATGTTGTATCTAGCCCGAACTTTAACGAGTTTCACTTAATAAAAATTGGGATGTTACACTTAATTGATTTTTTTAAATGACCATTGTTTAAAAACGAAAAATGTTATAATACTTTTAAAGGTATAACTTTCAAAGAAGAAATTTTGTAAATTTAAATTTTTTTAGAAAAAGAAATTTTACAATAAATAGTATAAGTTTAAATACTATATATTTTTTTAAATAGACACTCTTTGTAATTTATATAATTCCTTATTTTTTCTTTCCAACTGAAAGATATATTCTATTTATTTAAACTCTTCTTTTTGTATAAAATTTAACCAATCAATTTATATATATATTTTTTGAACGGCAAATTTGGATCATTGACGGGGACATTACACCACTCACCCGATCATCTCCAATCTCCATCAGATGGAAACAACCCCGGGCCCTACTTGTAACCCATATTTTTTATTTTTTTTGTTAAAAGTGGGACTTCAATCCAAGACCACTTGATAAGGGTCATACTCCTTTGCTACTAGACTAAGCTAGTGGGTGTAAAAAAAAAAACCTAATTGATTTTTATTTATAGAAAAAACAACCCCGTTTTAATAAAACTTAAGTTGAAATGTTAAGAAAAAAAATTATGAAGTCCTGCGTAAATAGATTTTTTTAAAAAAGTTACCAAAAATAAATTATTAATAAAAAATACATTGAGATGCTTAATTAATTAAGAGTGGTTATAGAGAAAACCAGTGAGTTTACTAGAGAAACCCAATTTCTACGGTCGTTTTGCCCAAAACGGTTGTTTCAGGCAAAACTAGGTGACGTGTCGCGACGACGACAACCTTAAAATTCAGGGGAGCCCCTTTTCCACAAATCGTATTTAGGTCGTTTTGTTTGAAACGGTCGTTTTGGAGTCTTTTCACATGAAACGGTTGTAGAAAATAGGTGAATATATCAATTTGATGGGTGGATATATCTACAGTTAAAATTGAAATATATGAATCTATTCGCCCATTTGAAATCCTTCCCTGTTGCCATTCGCTGTAAATGGCTAGTTTTGAAATTTGAGTGGTCAAAGGTTATTTTATTAACTTATTTTAGGTCATTGGCTTCTGTCATAATTTTCCCTTTGTATTTGTTGACATTCAAAATTAATTAGAAAATATATATAATGGGCTCCTGTTACCATAGTCCCTGTACGGTCGTGTTTTGAAACCGACCATAAATCAGCCTCGACTCTAATGCTAGTTTTAGACTTTTAGCTTTGACATAAGAGCCCACTCTACATCATAAAAGTATCAACCCACATCACACGAGGGCGCCCCTCCTCTCTTCTATTATTTATTTTTATTATATTTCTTTTTATTAATTTATACATTTCACTTTATATTTTCTTTTTAAAAGCAAAGAGTAATATTAAAATAAGAAAAACTAGTGGATCCAACTTTAAGGTACAAATTACAAACCGGAATGCCCTTAGACATTTTGCATTTGCGTCGGCCTATATCTAATAAAAAACTGCATCTTGATTTTCTCAATTGTTAATGAAGTGTTTTTGTTCTTTTCATTTTGAGGCTGTGTATAATCGTAGCTTTGTGAAGGCGTGACGGCCAAAAACCGCTTCAAAACATAATTTACACTACTTCATGGGACGCTTTTAGGTCCAAAATCTGGGAACGGCATGTAGCTTGGGGCGCAAAAGTACTCAAACCTTTGTGTTGACAAATGTTACATACGTCTAGCTATACTTTGATCCTCTATTGATATAAACTGCACACGCGATTTACTTTGTGCTACTTCTCTCTAACAAAGTTTAAATCAACTTCAATATGTTTTGTTCTAGCTTGGAACACAAGATGAATTGCAAGGTAAGTTGTATCAAGGTTGTCACACTAAAGGATTGGAGCAGATTTTGTATCCATTTTGAGTTCACTTAGTTTGTAACCATATTAGTTCAACAACAGTATTGGTTAGGGTTTTGTATTCTAAATATGTAAATGATTAAGAAATTGTTCTCTTTTCATGTGGTCAAGGAGACAGGGTTAGAGCCCATGTAGATGGCAAATTCCCAAGTGAAGCGGCGGTCATTTAAGAAACCGACTCAATCAGTATCCGAGAACGCACAAATGGATGACAATCCTCGCGAGTGAGTGTTATTTAATGCCTGAAGACTTGACCTAGAATTGTAATGGATGAGCAACCCATGAGTGATAGTGCCTTTTAAGTATCGTATGATCCGTTTGATAGAGAGCCGTTGATTTTTTTGATGGTGCATGCATGTAGTGACAATCTTTGTTAACAACAAATTTGATATTTGGTCCGGAAACCGGAAAGTGTGCATATAGTAAGGCCCAACAATTCGATAATACTTGACGGGTTTAGAGATAGGAGGCTTATCTCCTAGAGATAATGTCCATGAGGTTTACATTGTGTGAGACCAACTTGTTGGTGAATCTCATATATATATTTTAATTGTGAAAGCAGGATATTTTGACCTAGGGAACCAATTTTAATGCTAAGAAAGTAATCAAGGGTACCCAAATTCTTAAAAGCGAAGTTATGTGCAAGAGTTTGGATGATTTAACTGACTATTGTAGGATTGTTACCGGTGACAATGATGTCGTCAACATAAACAAGATGTAGATTAGAGTACCTTTGGTCTTGTAGATAAATAAGAAGGGGTCACTATTAGAACCATAAAAGCCCAAATTGTGAAAACATTGAAATAGGCGATGAAACCATACTCTTGCAGCCTGTTCTAGACCATATAGGAACTTGTATAACAAGAAGACATGATTCGGGTTTTCAAAATCAACATACTCTTGTGGTTTCTTAATGTAGATTGTTTATTTAAACTCATCAAATAAGAAGGAATAGTGAACATTAATTGTCGAAGTGCTTGTTACACCCCTACATCCCGGTTGTTGCATGATGTCAAATTGTATCATTATTCTAACCCAAAAGTACACAACGTAAGAGTTAACGGGGCGATAAAGAAAATAAGTACTACAATATAACACCTGAAATAAACATAATACATGTAACAACATATCAAATTTTTTGACCTTCATCAGTTATCTTTTAACAAATCTTGTTTATCTAAGATTATGTGTTAATTAATTGTTATTATGATTAATATGATTTACATTTTATACTTGGGCACATGTATTTTATTTTGGGGATCAAGCATTTTTATAAAAGGAAGATTGAATTTAAATAATCTCAACTTTTGAGAGTTGGCAAATAATAATCCTATATTTCGAAGTTTCTCCTACCGGTCCCAAGTTTCACCATATTTATTTACATTGGACCCGTCGTTAAAAATATAAACACCGTTAACTTTTTGATGATGTGCCGTCTGATGTGGATAACTTTTTGAAGATGTGACCGTCTGATGTGGACCCGCCCTAAATCTTTGATCCATTTTTTTCAACCTAAATCTTTGATCCACTGTAACCTTTTCAAATCTTGATGAAAATTCAATATGTACGTTGCTATGAACTCGTGACGAAAAACCGAACAAGACTTGATCCATATTGTTTAGGTTTTAAACAGGTTATGATGATGAACAAGAGCAGTAAATTTATGACTTTTTCATTACTTTGGATCAAAAATTGAGCATCAATTCCATTGTGTTTGTGGTATTGATGATTCCAGCATATTTGACATGTTCCCACGAATCTATAGCAAGTTACAGAATTTATTTTCATGGAGTTTTGATGGGATTTAAAATTTTACAACTTCATGTTCTTCATGAAGCTTCAACAATTGTGGATTGACCAATTCTAAATAGTCTGTTCGTTTTCTTAGGGTAATCTTGGGGTTATCTATCTTCCACTTTTAGGGTGCTATCTCACGTACTTGATTCACTTATCATGTGAGTAATCTTGCCCCTTTCTCATTTTATTATTTTGGGGTGCAACATGTATCGTATTTTAACGAGTCGTTTTCTCAGTATTTCTAATAAATTATGCGATTGTTGATTATGTATGAACTACGTTTTACGTGATATTCTAGCATGTTTCTCACTGTGGTATCTCATGTGTCTCATTTAGCATAAACAACTCATTAAAAGCCTAACGTGTGAGATAAGAACTCATTACATTAAAAGCCTAACCTGCGGGATAAGAATTCATTATATTAAAAGCTAGCCTTCGGGATAAGAACTCAACTCATTAAAAGCCTAGCCTTTGGGATAGGAACTCATGTCATCAATGTTTGTTTATGCATGTCAAGATCAATTGGTTTTCTTAAATTATTCTAGCATGTTATGTTTCGCATTTATTCTAGCATGTAACACGACTCACATGTTTTCATTATATTATACTATGTACACAAACCAGGATTACTCACCAACTTTTTAGTTCACCCTATTTTATACATGTTGCATGTAATAATGTTTAAAGACTCAAGATGTTGTCACTTAGGGATATGGACCTAGTTTAAACATTTAACTCAGTTTACTTCTGTGTTTGTATTCGTTTCCTTGTAAGACTATTTTGTTATTATGAAATGGAATTTGGCATGATTAATTATATTGCAACTTTAATTTAGTTGTTCGTGTGTATTTGGACAATCCTCGCGTCTTGACATATTATGTCGTCGATTAGGGTGTGACAGAATGGAAGTCGAATGATTAAATGTATGAAGTTTTAGAAACATATGAATTGAAGTTATAACGACTTGGTTATAAACAATGATTGATTTTAACATTAAACAAAAAGAAGTTATAATTTAATTAATTAGACTAAATTAAAAAAATTGTGATTACACTAAAGAAATAATTATTAATTATTACGTTTATTACACTAAAAGAATTAAATTAATTAATTAAATAATAATAATTTTTAATAGTGTTTTTCAAGTCTTTCTATGACGAAGTTCTAATCATCTCCACTTATTTAACATTTAAGGTTCAACTCAATTTCCATAAACAGAAACCCTAAGAACGAGGTAAACCTCTTTTTATGTGAATAGAAACAGGTCGGATTGTTAACACACCAAGCCAAATGCACATTTTCATACTATGACACAATTGTGTGTTATAATAAAAACCATATTTAATCCCCCGCAAGTTGCAACGAAGATATTGCAAAAATACAAAAAAAATTATCAAGCTAAAGCACAACGTAATGAAAACGTATACACAAAAGACTGCACAATAGTTATCATTTCAAGTTCCATACTTAAGTGATCACGGTGTATTGATTAGAATTGAGCGTGAAAGTAGAAGAAGAAAAACAAAAAAAAAAAACTCAAATATATAATTAAAATGCCAAAAGTGAGAAAAAAGAATTATTGAATTAACGCAAAAAAATTATTGAATTAAAAACAACCAATAACCTAGAATTCGTATCATGTATATATAACTAGAGATCGACCGCGCGTTACTGCGGTATTTGAGATATAATCACTTCTATATATAGAGGTTGGATATAATCAATTAGGGTCACATGTGTAATCTGTTATCCTCTCCATCTCTATCATTTCACCAACTCTTTTCAAAAACTTGTTCTTCATTTTCGACATCACACTCTGAGCTGCTTTCCTCATGGAAGAAAGTAACTAACGATGATTCCCACAATGCTCTATCAAGACTTTAACACAAATGCCCTCAAGATAGCCCCACATTTTGTTTACAAAGTTAATTGGCATATCAGAAACGCTGCTTACTCTTCGTTGCAGCAGGTATAAAAACACATAGTGACGAAGGAAATTCGGCAACTGGATTCCGTTAGCTTCTTTCAAAACACGCATTTCTTCGGCCAGAAAATTTTCATCAAATTTGTCACTTCTGTGTAGCTGTTTCGAGAACTCGTCTACCATCTCAACCAACCCCTGCAAGAACAGAGGCTATCGACATTCAGCAAAAGATCACAACAAAAACAGTAGAAAGCAAAAAATAATCCAAATCATGAAAAAACCTATAATAAGTTTGTGTTCAGTTAAGATGGAATAACCAAACATTCTTACTTCTACCAGAGTTCCAAAGTAATGGACCTGTACACAATAGACAAAAGCATCATGATACTTTATTCAATTGCACTTTTGTTAATTTACATATCTCAAACTTATTATTTCTTGTGAATTAACTGACATGTTAATTAATAACATTCAACTCATTATACAATTAACAGCCTTATGTGACAAAATAATGTTCACCTTCAAATTCCAGTCTCTGACATCAGACGCACCTCGAATAACATGCTAATTTGTGACAACATGACCTTTTTTGTCCCAAACAAAGCCCGATCCAGATCCTTGAGGCACCTCCAATACATCCAGAGTAAATGCATCCTGCATGAACATGTATAAGCATCCACAAACCCCACATCATTTCCATAGACTTAATATAACCTCTAAATCCAATCAAAATCCTAATGAGGTGAAGCAAACTAAGCTTCCGAAACTTTTGAGATCCCTATTTAGAAATTCAAAGTGATCAACACAACACAGTTGTTGCAATCAATTACACCTTTCTTGTGTATATATGGAGGATTTTAAGAAGTTATTATCATTTTTTATTTGAGAACCATATTGTTTCTTCTAAAAGCATATATCCTTGAGTAGTTAGCCTAATTATATACTTATATAATAGATAAATATAAACTTTAATTTATATAACGTAAATTAGTATGTTAATAAGATCTACTAATCTATTATACAAAGTAATGGAATATTTGAAAAAACTAAACTGCAGTCATAAGCAAACAGAGCCACTGTTTGTGTTGATATAGCAAAGTGGATAATGTAAATACATATCACTTATACCAAGAGGAGATGTAAAAAAAAATATTGAATCAAGATTCAGTTAGTTTCTCATAAGGTCCTTTTTCGACTGATAGACAGGTAAATAATTGATCATTAAACAATGAAAGCAAAGATTATTGTACCTTCAAGCGTTCAAGAGAAATTACAGCACAACAAACCTGCAAACAAAGATAGAAAATAGTGAGTTATAGCCTAACCGAAAATCACATAAGAAGCCTAAAATAACACCAGACCATTTTAGAAGCCATAACCTCAGGCATCAGTAACCGTTAGCAAACACAAGATCATCCAAAAAAGTTTCAAACCCCCATACCAAGCATGATATAAAGGGAAATGAGGCTGGATAAAAAAACCACAGCCAAACAGCAAAATGACCTTAAAAGTTTATTTGGGTCAGAAAACAACAAATAGCAATGCAACTAAGATTTATTTTATAACATTCCCTTATTTAATCAGCCATTTCCTACTTCATGAGATTACAAAACATTCCTATAGTCATAAAATTTGAATGCAAACGACAAAAGCAATAAACCTATCAATGCACACAAACTTGAGATACAAAGTTTGATCAGCAGCCATTTCATTGCTTAACTTTTGCAATATATTGCACCCTGTGTTTTTGAAGTAGTAAACCAAATAGCAATAGAGACAAAAATATTTTGAAGATAAGTATACACAAAGAAGAAAGTTTAAAACATACCTATGATAATGTATACCAGCAACTAAAACGCAACAGAAAACAGGAACTGCAAACATCGAAAAAAGGAAACACTATAAACATTAATATTTTGGTAATACTTGAACCCAAACAAATACATGATAGCAAAAACAAAAGTTATAAAATCTTATTAAGTACACCTGAATGTAAGCAGAAGGCAAAACAAAGATTATATATTTTTTTTGAACGGCTAATATTTATTTACAAATCTACACCAAATACCCCATTACCTAGGTTAGAACCCAGAATCTCCAACTAAGAGGACAAAGCCTCTACCAAGTGGGCTACTCCCACATTGGCAAAACAAAGATTATATATATTAACAATTTCAATTCACTCTTTGTGAGGTCTTTTACTGTAGTTCATCACACCAGTAATTAATTTACATATTTACACATATCATGGAGAATGGCATATTTTCATTGGCTCACACCAATAGTTGTTTTACACATTTACACATGTCATGGAGAATGGCATATTTTCATTGGGTTTAGTTGCGGTGGGTTACAGCTGTCCAGATCACAAATCAATTTCACAGTTCTTGCCAGAAATTCCTAGAGGTTCTTTACTGCGTGTAACATTCCTGTGAAGCCAGCTATACCTACACATGTTTGTACAATACATTGAGCAGCACACCATAGCTGCAACTTTTCTTCATGAGTAGCACACCAGAGCTGGCTTATCATCATATCTCTCATATCATAACTCTAGATCTCGGAGTTGCTTTCTCGCCGCCTCTTCGTCGCCTGCGTTTTTATCGGCGATCTGCACCGCCGTTGCCCGACGCCGCCGTCAATCGCATCCGTGAAGTGTTTTTTGGATCTGGAAACCTCATGTTTATAAATCGAGGAGGTGGTGGCGGTTGTTGTTTGAGGCGGCTACGGTTTTCCTTTCCGGTGGCGATGGTTGTCAAGTGCAGTGGCCATGGTTGTCGAATGCGGTGGCGACCTTTGCACTTGGTGAAACTAATTTTTTGGTTTTTTTTGCTTTTGGGTTTTGTTCATGGTGGCTAATGGCTGTAGACAATACATATAATGATTCTTTGATGTTTGAATCACACGGGCGTTCAACATTTGGTGACGCAAACGGGTATATCTGATTCACTCTGTTAACTCGAATTAAGGTATGTGATCGGACCTTAATCTTTCATTTCTTCCCGGAGTGCCCGGTGGTAGATGTATATGAGTTTAATCAATGTTTCAGAGTCACTCCGGTTTAAAAAATGATGAATTTCGTATTCGGTTTGGGTGACTGAGTTGTTGGACGGTGGTGGTTGGTGTCGACGATTGGGTGGATGTCGGGTGGGTATGGTTGGTTTATCTGGTGGGGAAGTTAGATGGTGCTTGCCGAAGACTAGAATGACGGCCGTTGTTCGGTGGGTGGCGATCCTTAATAGGGATTAGGATTTGTTAGAGTTTGTTTTGGTGGTGAACCGGGTTGCATTAGTTGACCCGGTTAGAGGTTCAGGTTCTGGTATTGCAATTTGCATTGAGTCAGGAAGGTTCCAGTTGGGTTACGTGTTTTTATGATTGAATTTCGAACATGCTTAAAATATTTTTACCTACTGTTTCTTTTGCAGGCTTGCTTACAATAGTTCTAGGGAATGTGTTCATGTATCATGTATGTATATATTTTACAATGAAACTCCCAACCTGTTTTGCTTACAATAGTTCTAGGGAATTAATGTGTTCATGTATGGATATATTTTACAATGAAACTCCTAATCTGTTCTATTATGCTTAATATTTACTTAGTCTTTCATCTGTAATTCTGCATATTGTATAGTAACATGGAAATTCTCAATTACCTAAAAAAATGGCAAATAATTAAAAAGAAGTTACCCGCCGTTGGTTAATGGCTTATGAGGCTATGATGTTTATCTCGGTTGATTAGCACTTAGATGAGATAACCTTCATTATCAAATATATACAGTACGGTTTACTGATTTTTATAAGAATTAGGTTAATGGATAGATAAATTTAATCTCTTTATACTTTGCATTAACACTCTTTAAAACAGACTACCCGCTGCAACGCGCGGGTAGGTCTGTTTCTCGTTCAAAAACAAAATTAAACCAAAGTTTAAAGCAAAGCATTTCATCAAACAGTTGGTATGCATTACAAAAAACATAAAACCAATAGCAATCAAATTAAGAAAACTGAAGTAACCAATAACCCCCTTTTTTATAGATTGGGTTTCTTGAATTGAAAATCAATATTAAAAAATGCGATATGATTTGCATTGCCATGATGGCGAGATCGATAATTATATAGACTTTATCGAAATCCAAAACATATTCCTAATATATAGCTCACTGAAAACAGAAAAATCGTAACAATATAAATAAATTCCACGCCGTAAACCATAGTTGGACCTTATGAAGAACTCTTGGCCCTAATTTCAAGTATATGCAATCACTAATAGTTTCTAGATTTAGTTACCTACTTGAAATCAAAGAAAAGCATTTAAGCAACAAATTAACATCGAAAGCTGAAAAGAAATCATTCAATCCATACCTTGCGCCTTGTACGAACTCCTTGTTTTTCTTGGATGTCACCACCACTCTGTCCAGATCTGCTTATGATAATGCACAGAGAAAGTTTTAATAACCACAAAAAACATAAATGCAATTAAAAATGTATAATATCTGCTTTAAATGTATTCGAACCTTCGTCAAGGTTAAATGTTTTAACCTCATTTGTAACCATCAAAATATTTACGATCTGTTATTCCTCTATAAGTTTCACCTTAGCACCATTTTCCAATCTTTTTATAGGATCACATACAATATCTAGCAACTACCAAACATAATTCCCTCCACTCCTCATCACACTTCCCCAACTTTTTTATCCCTCTGACAACTAATATACAGAACCAAAAGTTAATTTAAGCTGCTGTTGTAAAGATCCCTTGCACCACTCTCAACCAATTAAAAGCCTTTAACAACACATAAGGGAAAAAAACATGAAAAAGAAACAACTGTACACATTTTTATGACTATAGCAGCCCACTTCAAACAACCAATATTCACCCTAAGACAAACATATAAGTGTAAGCACCTATATTAAACCAAAACTCAGATTAAACTTATAAATTGTCTGTAAATCATGAACGATGTTTCAATTTCTTGTTAAGTTTAATAAGAAAACATAATAGAATTGATGTGAAAAGTGAGAAATTGACCTTCTCTAGGAAAGAAAGTGCAACTGCCTCTAATCGCATCGACTTCTTTTCGATGAATCCCACAGCCTCACAGCCACTACGATGAAGGGAACAAAGCGAACAATTTTACGGTTACAAAGACCAACAATCAATTAAAGTCTACATACCTCGAATGACTGATTCAATTTCAGAACTTCAATGTGGCTGCGATATCAAATCCATTAATCAGTTCATCAAGAAAAAAAAATTCTTCAAGATTTCAAACACATCAGAAGAGGCAATCGATGACAAAAATGCAGAAACTGATCTATTTACCTTAATCGAAGGAAAAGAGCGGCAGCGGCGAAGATGAAGAGACCTTCGCCGGAAAAACGACGGGTCGCTGTCGCATATTGGCCGGAGGAGAGCTTGGTTCGCCGGGAGTGATGGGGGGAGGGGGGACGGAGGTTGGCGGTCGATGGAGAATGAATGGATAACGCCGTGGCTTTTTTTTATGTGTAGATCCGGATCCGGATCCGACCCAGTCCAGGATCCAAATGGCACAGTTCCATAAGTGGTGTTTCTCTATTGTATATATATACAATATATAATGCAGAAATGATGATAAACCTCTTTGGATGGTGAATGGAAACAAAAGGTTGGATTATTAAAGTTTTGTAGGCATATATTACATTATGAATGCAATTGTTTATTTGGAATTATATATAATATGAAATATTCCTTGAATGATTATTTGATTAAAAATCTTCAAAATTAAAAAGGTTAGATGTCCTAACATAAATAGGCTTTTATACTTTCATATGAATGAAGCACATGGGGGACGTGTTTTATATTAACTTATGATTTAAATTATTTAATCGTTACTCCACTAATTATACTTGTCCTACAGTGGGAAATATCTTTCTTAACTAACTTAATTACTTAACCCTAATTCAAAATATTAAAATAGAGCTAAAACGGGTCACATGGTTCAAAGAAGTTAGACGATCCACATCGCAAGGGATCTGAATTTGTCCAAAGCCTGAGTGGCTCAATTTTTTGTCTAACATTAATGAAAAAATATCCTTACACATAAATTTTTTAGATTAAATATATAACTAATATTTATTTAAGATATGTTTTATACATGACAAACGTAACGGAAATTGGGATGAAGGATGAAAATGAGAAAAAATATATTTTTTTCTGTGTTAAAAGCATGTATAGTAGTGACTTGTTAAATAATAATAAGATGGTATAATAAGCTGGTGTATGTTAAGAATCTTGAGTGTCACTTTATTTTATTTTAATTAATTTGAATGGTAACAAGTTGGTTTAAACAATTCACTGGTGGGCATTGTACATATTTTGCAATTTCAGTATATAAAAACCTAGTTTGTGATTTTTATTTTCCTACTTTTAGGAGTTGAGGGATCCTAATACTGAAAAGTATATTGAGAGATTTCTTTATGCGGAAACTAATTATTATTATTTCTTTAACTGTAGATATATTTCTCTTAAATTATATGTAATAAACATATCTATTTTATTTTTCGTGTCACATTACCACTTTTTACTTTTAAGTTTTACCTACTTAATAAAACATATTCAACCATTGATTCTCAACTCCTACAACTTCACTATCCCCTGACTCAAGTGGATTCCTTTAAAGGTTAATAGGAGGGGAATTCTATTGGATTGGATACTTTGTTCTCTAGTTGGAGAAATCATGCAGAGTTGGTGTATCATATACCCATCACCTACAGAAGGGAGGGTGTTGTCTGGGAGTCGATTTTCGGATGGTGCAAAAGTCTCAAATACTTTATTACTTTTTGTCAAGAGTTAGTTACGGTTTGTCTATGAGGTTTGGTGGTTTTTGTCACTTGAGTCTAAAAGTTTAAAAATTTTCATCTCGCACTCTACGTTTGTATTTTTTGGCTAACTCAAGAGGTATGTTGGGCCGTTTGGTTTACCTCTCAATGAAGTCTTAATGGTAATTGTCTGAATCGCAAAGATAGAAACTGTTTGTTTGGAACCTCTGAATGGTAAAAATGTCTGAATCGCTAAGAGATTTACCTTAAAAAATGTCTTATTCATCCAACCCTCTACACAAGTCTTTACCATCCAGACACTTATTTATTCAGCACCTAATGAAACAGATTGAACCAAACAGCCCTTAGTCAATTTGCGCATTAGTGACTTATTACGTAAGTTATAAAGATTAAGGACTATTTATGTAAAATACAAAAATAAAAACAATTTCTATTATAAAAAAGATCTCATCCCCTCCTCCGATCCCACCGTTCACCACCGACCACCGCTCACCATCACCCCTCGATCTCAGCCCCTCCTCCGATCGACCACCCATGAACCTTCCCCATCCAGCGACCTGGTCTCGACCTTCACTACCTTCCAGCTCCGACAACCCCTCTTCTTCGCTCTCCCTCAACCTCACAACCTCGTCCCAACTCTCTAGCCACCTGATCGGAATCTGTATACACCGCCAATTGTGATCATAGCTACTTTATGTTAACCTGAATGCAAAATAAACATCCTAATTGGAAAGAAACAAAGGCATACAAATCATAAACCTCCAATGACCGAATCCGTACCGACGTCCAAAGCGATAACTTCTTCCAATTTCCGTAACGCAGGAGCCAATGTTGCGCCATTGTATAAACAAATCGAACTAAGTATTATGATTAGCCCTAACAGAACCTATTTGAGGAACTTTTTCCGGTGAATGAGTTCGCTCGCAGTCGACTTCATTTCCTGAAAAGAGACAATACCGTCGCTGTGATTTCAGCTTGGTCGTTCCATGAAAAGTGAAAACCCTATTATTGCATCATCTTCCCCAATATTGCAGAAACTCGATATAGATATATTGTACGCTGTCATCATTTTCCCCAATATTGTATAAATTTGAAGGATTTGTACTGTCTCCAATATTATAGAGATTGAATTGAGATGGAAACCGGGGCATTGCTAGATTTATGGGTTTGTTCATGGGGGTAGGGTTGATGTTGGGTGACGGCGTGACCGGTGTAAGAGTGGGAAGGCTTGTGCAACCGAAGCTTGAGAGAGAGAGGTCTTTCTGACATGGGTCATCCGCTGGCCAGTGGTGGTCGGGTTGTGGGTTTGAGAGAACGCGAGGTAGATAGATTAGAGAGAGAGATGGAGAGGTAGAGAGAGAAGTCAGTGCAGAAAGAGATGAGAGGGATTCTTACCGGACGGTAGGGTGAAGACGGAGACTGGTGGTGGTGCTCTCAAAGAAATCAGAGATCCTCAGGAATAAGTTATATATATTACCAAAATAGTCCCTGCATTTAAATAATTTTATTAATTTACATAACAGGTCCCTTAGGTGTAAATTGACTGAAATACCTTTGGGTTACAGAAAATCTTAACCTCGTTAGTTACATGAAGCTAGCTTATATGCGATAAATATATATACTTCAGAAAAATAATATTTATGTGACACATGCGTATGAACTTGTGACTGCTTGGCTATGTGTGTACATGCTTTAGGTCAAATTAATTATGGGTTATATGTGTGTACAAGTCCCAAGTCTCCTACCTCGGTGGGAATGATAATATTTTGTAAGATCGCCCTGTCGATCTTGCATTGTATATGCGGCATGACGTCATAATGAATTATGACGCGTTAATATTTGTCTCAATCTAACATGTTATATGTGATATACGTGTTAAGATAAATATTAGAAAACCTAAATTAATCACCAATGTTCTGTCGAGTCAACTTGTCTATTGTCCGCGTGTTGTCGGGACAGTCGGTCAATACTCACACTATTATGTGTCATATGTGAAGTCTAAGGAGAACTCACTACGTTTCATCGATTAACTGTTTGAATTACTAAATTGCACCCTAAGGTGAGTTTACAATCCCACTTTTACTTGTTTCACTTTTGAGGTAGAAGACATGCACTAACATTACATTTTTATAAACACTCTTTTTAATTAATATACAATATTGTAACCATAGCAAGATACAATTTGTCAAAACATAAAAGTCCTGCTACAGTGATCATGAATATCAGATTGATACGGGGAAGTATGAGGTAGTACCGATGGGTCTAACAAGCCCTACCCTCACTCTAGCCCGCTTGCCCTAGGAAGGAGTGGAGACGGGTATTATATCGTTCTAATTTTCTCATTACTCGGCAAAGGCATGAGGGGAAGGTAGTTACATACAGTCAGAGTAATGAGAACGAGGTGCTATTTGTTAAAATAAAAAGTCAAAATGATGATCTTGAGAAATCAAAGGGATCTGGAACCAGCTCATCATTTCCCTATTCAAAAGCAATTACTCTTGATCACAGCTGTCATCTTTGTTACCTTTCCTTGTAACAATAGTCTAGGTTTACTATAAATTGTAATAGAGCTTCTGTGTTTTTTCATCAAGTAAATAGAAAACACTTTTCAGCCATTTTTGATTCCATACAAGTTAACATGGTATCAGAGCAGAGTTTATGATTCTAGGATCATCCTGCTCATCATCTACCAATTACTACAGCAACATCATTCTTCTTCAGCCTCAAAATGTCCAACACAAATAACTCCGACCTGAGTTTACAGCTTACTAACCTCATCAATAGCCTTAAAATCCAGCCCCAAATATCAAAACCCAACCTGACCGAGTACCCCAGAGCAAAGACATTAATAAGTGATGAAACACAACAGGGAATGGCGGCAGGTCTAATTACCACCGAACCAGAAAAATCAAGCGAGGTTGGGGCTGGTTTCGTCTCATATAGAAATCGAAGAGGAAACCCAACATCCGTGAAACGAACGAGCACCACCAGCAACAAAGAGGATAAAACGCACCTCAAGTGCACCCATTGCGGCATGACCCGTCACACTAAAGAACAATGCTTTAAGATCGTTGGCTATCCACATTGGTGGATCGATGGCCACAAAACCGCCAAAGGAACCGAAGGAAAAAACGGTAAAGCCGCTGCCGCCGTGGGTAACAACCAAGCGACCAGCAGCGACGGCGATGGATACACATCTCCCTACTATGGAGGATTGCCGACCGGCCGAGCCAAAAGTGAAGAAAAGGATGGAACAGAGAGAGGTAACGTGGGGGAGGATCTGGCCTCAACCCCACTTCTAAACCCTAACTTTATTAAATATAATTTTACCAGAATGGCCCCTGATGAAATTAATAAGTGTCACAAAAATTCCAAAACCTACAAATGTCGTGGGAATTTGGAAGTATGGCCAAAAAATTCTGGTTTAGTCCCTGGTGAAGTTAATAAATGTCATAAAAATTTTCAAAATTACAAAGCACCCCCTGGAAGGTTAGGAATTGCAAATATGGCCACAAGTTCATATAAAAAATTAGATACATCATGGATTTTTGATTGTGGTGCCACCGACACCATGACGTATGAAGTGTCGGATTTCATAAGAACGAATAAACCAAGAAAAACAAAGATTCAAACCGCCAATGGGGGTACTATGGATGTAAAAACCGGGGGGACTATAGAAATTTCACCAAATTTGAAACTTTCGAATTGTCTTTATGTTCCCTCGTTATCATATAAACTCCTATCTATTAGCCATGTGACAAAGGAGCTTAACTGCACCATATTGATGCATCCTACTTTTTGTCTTATAAAGGATATCAGGACAGGAGCGATCATTGGGCGTGGCACTGAAAAAAACGGGTTATATTATGTGGACGAGGTGACTCATCAAGGGACTGTGATGTTAGCTCATGGGACCGATGATAGAGAAGCATGGTTGTGGCATAGGAGATTGGGCCATCCATCTACAGGTTATTTGAATATTTTATTTCCGAAATTATTTCCTTCAAAAACCGTTTTGAATTGTGATACATGTGTCTTTGCTAAAAGTCATAGACAAACGTTTAAACCAAACAACACTAGAGTTGATGTACCATTCTCACTAATTCACTCAGATGTGTGGGGACCTGCTCCCATCACGGGTGGGCAACATTTTCGGTTTTTTCTTCTATTTGTGGACGATTGCACCCGGATGACATGGATTTATTTCCTGAAACAAAAATCTGAAGTATTTGAGAAATTCACTAATTTTCATGCCATGATTCAAAACCAATTTCAAAAACCCATTCAGATCCTGCGCTCCGATAATGGAGGGGAGTTTGTGAACTCGAATATGAAACAATTCCTTGAAACTAAAGGAATAATTCATCAAACCACGTGCCCTCACTCTCCAGAACAAAATGGAGTGGTGGAACGAAAAAATCGCATTCTTTTAGAGATTACTCGGGCACTCTTAATTGAATCACAAGTTCCTCGAACTTTCTGGCCCGAAGCCCTTGCCACTGCTACCTACCTTATAAACCGCCTCCCAACCAAAATCCTCAAACTAAAAACCCCACTACAAGTCCTCTCTGAATTCACCAATGTCCCACCTACATTATCCCTACAACCACGAATATTTGGTTGTACAGTTTTTGTTCATATACCTAAAACTCACAGAACCAAACTTGACCCGTGTGCCGAAAGATGTGTGTTTGTGGGATATGGAGTAAACAAAAAGGGGTATAGGTGCTACAATCCAAACACAAAACACATGCACACAACCATGGATTGTAACTTTCTGGAAACAGAGTACTTTTACAACTCCCAACACAACAGTCAGGGGGAGAAGGAAGATGTGGACACACTGAGTTGGATGCAAATCTACCCATCATCTGCGGAATCTCATCTTAACACCGAAGAAGAAGTTCTCAAATCTCATCATAACACAGGAGAAGAAGTTCTCGAAGAGTCACACTTGTCCGCCACTCAACCCGAGCCCACCAGTGCTACTACCTCTGATACGCCTCCAAACCTGGTACCTGAGGTAAGAAACTTAAATGAGATTCATGATGATTTTGTTACTAATGGTTATCATGAGACAGGTGGGAATGAAGAAAACTCGACTGAGATTCATGATGATTTTGTTACTAATGGTTATCATGAGACATCTGGGAATGAAGAAAGTGGGCATCCATCAACTCCAGATGAGATGGAGGAAACATACGTGCTTCCACCAAGAGCAAATAGAGGAGTCCCACCAAAGCGGTACATTCCTCAAAAGCAAACTAAAGGGGGAAGGTATCCTATGGCAAACATAGCTACTGGGAACCTATCACAAGAAGCGAGAGCATTTAGTACTGCCTTATACATGGAAGACATTCCAAACACTGTGGAACAAGCAATGGGATCAAAACAATGGAAAGAGGCCATGAAATACGAGATGGATGCATTGACAAAGAATGGCACGTGGGAAAGATGCCCTCTTCCGACAGGAAAGAAAACCGTAGGATGTCGATGGTTATTTACTATCAAACATAATCCCGATGGCTCGATCGAAAGGTATAAAGCCCGATTGGTAGCCAAAGGATACACCCAGACATATGGGATCGACTACTCTGAAACGTTTTCCCCTGTTGCTAAGTTTGATACAATAAGGGTACTTTTCTCTGTTGCCGCGAATCGTGGGTGGCCTCTCCACCAGTTTGACGTCAAGAATGCTTTTCTACATGGGGAGTTAAAAGAGGAAATCTATATGGAAGCTCCTCCTGGATTCAAAGACGAGTTTAAAGGAGGGGAAGTATGTCGTCTTAAACGATCCCTATATGGACTCAAACAGTCTCCCCGAGCATGGTTTGGGAGATTCACATTAGCCATGAAGAAATATGGTTTCAAACAAAGTAATTCAGACCATACCCTGTTTCTCAAACGAAACGGAGATCGCGTGACATGCTTGATCATATATGTTGACGATATGATCATCACTGGAGATGATAAAGAAGAAATGCAAAAATTGAAGAATAACTTGTTTACAGAATTTGAGATGAAAGACTTGGGTAGGTTGAAATACTTCCTTGGGATAGAAGTACTCAGATCAAAACGAGGGATATTCATTTGTCAAAAGAAATACATCCTAGACTTATTGGCTGAAACTGGAATGATAGAGTGCAAACCTGCAGAGACTCCCATGATGGTGAATCATAGACTTCATATGGAAGAAGGTGCAGAATTAGCAGATAAAGAAAGGTATCAAAGAATGGTGGGAAAGCTAATATACCTCTCGCACACTCGTCCTGACATAGCATATGCTGTTGGCGTGGTTAGTAAATTTATGCACCGACCTCAAGCTACTCATATGGAAGCAGTATGGAGAATTATCAGATACCTCAAAGGAACAGTTGGGCATGGTGTTTTGTTTAAACCAAATGGAAATCTCGACATCATCGGGTACACCGATGCTGACTGGGCAGGAGACAAAGGGGACAGACGATCAACTTCAGGCTACTTTACCATTGTTGGTGGAAATTTAGTCACATGGAGAAGCAAGAAACAAAAAGTTGTTGCATTGTCAAGTGCTGAAGCCGAATTTCGCGGTGTTGCACGTGGATTGGCAGAAATATTATGGATTCGAAAACTCCTAACAGAGATTGGCTTTCCTCCAAAGAAAACTATCAAGCTCATGTGCGACAATGAAGCCGCAATTCAAATTGCCGAAAACCCTGTCCAACATGATCGTACAAAACACGTTGAGGTTGACAGGCACTTCATCAAAGAAAAACTTGAGGCAGGTATAATCGAGCTTCCATTTGTGAAATCAAAAGAACAACTGGCTGACATACTGACGAAAGCTGTTAATGGGAAAACATTCAGTGATTGTTTGGTCAAGTTAAGCATTGGAGACCCGACTGCTCAACTTGAGGGGGAGTGTTAAAATAAAAAGTCAAAATGATGATCTTGAGAAATCAAAGGGATCTGGAACCAGCTCATCATTTCCCTATTCAAAAGCAATTACTCTTGATCACAGCTGTCATCTTTGTTACCTTTCCTTGTAACAATAGTCTAGGTTTACTATAAATTGTAATAGAGCTTCTGTGTTTTTTCATCAAGTAAATAGAAAACACTTTTCAGCCATTTTTGATTCCATACAAGTTAACACTATTGGGTTATGATAAACACGAACTAGCTATCCACGAGTATGTTAACTGGTTAAGGATTGGGTATCCTGCATTTGGTTAGGTCTCGTAGAGACTAATCGGTTAACTTTCTGTTTCATTGAATAATTATTTAACTATTTTTGCTTAAACTCTGTGAACTATCAACCTCATGTTAACACTTTTTAGCATGTTTATTTTCAGGTCCTTAGGCGGCATGCGATAGGGAGCATGTTAGGAGGTCCATAATTCATCACATAAACTTTTACATGTTTGGTAAAAACATTTGAACTTTTGAGCGCCATAGGCGCATAAGCTTTTAAAAACTTTATTAAGTCTGTTTTACGCTTCCGCACTGAAACTGTTTTGATAAACGTTGTGAACTCTAAACTCTCAACTTTCAAACATTTTGTTTATGCATATAGTATGTTCGGTGTGTCTGGTGATTAGATCCTGGTGTCACACTCCCATTTACAGTGATACTCCGCGGGTGGATTTTTTTTAAGTGTGACACATACCCCCATTGGTACCAAAACATTTTTGGGAACCCAAAACACCCGACGTTTGAAACAATTGTCATTTCCCCATCTATATAAAAAGGGGTACAAGTACTATGCCTATCACTAGTATTCAATCTAAACAACCTCTATAACTAGGGGTGTTCACGGTCCGGTTTATACGGTTTTTGGGTCAAACCGTAAACCAAACCGTTAGCTACGGTTTTTAATAATCGAAAACCTAAACCGAACCGTTAAAAATTAAAACCAAACCAAACCGAACCGCTATTTCCGGTTTGGTTTCGCGGTTTAGGATTTTTAGGCTTTCAATATAAGTTTACAATAATAAGATTTAAATTAAAAGAAAATTCGAAATCAACTTTATCAAATGAAACAATGAGAGTATAAGCTACTCTATTATACTTGTCATTTCTAATTTGTTAATACAAAATACATCTCCAAATAGGACATGTAACCTCCAAAACGTGATGCAAATACTAAAGTTTATAATATAAACAATAGTGTACTAAAGTTCAAGATTTCTAGGATAAAAACATGTCTAAATTTCCAGAATTTTAGTTTTTAAACGCTAAAACTTAAAATCTCATTACAAAAAACAAGTCGATGTAATTTATCTGTATATATATATAATTATATATATATATATGTATACATTATATAATATATATTATATGTACATGGTCCGGTCCGGTTTTTTACGACTGGTTTTTCATATAAACCGTAAACCAAACCGTTCAGTACGGTTTACATTTTTTAAAACCGACCGACCGTTCGTTAAGATAAAAAACCAACCGCGAAACCGAACCGATGACCGATTTGGACGGTTTCGCGGTTTGAAACCAAACCATGAACACCCCTATCTATAACCATAAAGTTAAAGTACTAATCATACGATGACCACTATCTCTAACAATAAGGTACACTTGATGCATTATGAAAAAAAATTATATAGAAAAATTTTATCACTTATTTTATTCATTATGAAAGTGTGTTAATGAATTCTATATACACAGAGACGATTATTCATGCAATACTTTCGTATTTTAACTTTGAAAATTTTAAAGTATTAGTTGTAAAATCTTCTTTAGTAACGTTTGTATTTTTCTATTCATATACCAGTTTCTTAATTTAAGGTTGTTCATTTTAAATAATAAACTACTCTTTGGAGTCAATAGAATGCATCTTCTACTATATACTTATTTACATTCTCATAGTAATTCAATAATATTAGTAATTATTAGGGTGCTCTATAAGTTCATTTGGCATCTCTTGATTTTTATTGATTCATTTGACAACGCATGTCTACCTCCTATTAGGTTTATTAGGTTTATTATTATTTTTTTTTGTAAGGAGTCATGTGACAACCAACTTAATTCTTTATTAAAATTTAAAGCTTATGCAATGTGCTCCGATACATTTTCTTATTGCTTAACAATTGGACCAAAATAGATCTAAATTCTTATAACTTGACATATATGAGAACTAGATCTCTATAAGGATAGATATTGTTTACAAATTTTTCTTGATGTCTTCACAATATGTATCTTAAATCCAAAGATGAACACGAAAACCATAAACTAACAAATACCTTGGAGCATCATATGTAGTTATGTCTAAATATGACATTGGTTATCAAAATGAACACATAACTATATATCAACTCTGTAAAAATGGTTACATTTAATCCACTTTTATTGTTTTATTAACTACTTATTTTGTTAATTATGAAAAAGTGTTAATGATTTATCTATCTTACGGTCATCGTGAGTCATTCGACACTTTTTATTTGGGTTATTAGCTTCAAATAATCCCAACTATTAGTTTTTGGCCGGGAACACACCCAACTAACGAATTAGCCACTACCACTCTCAACTTTCAACCTATTTTCTCATACCACTCCCTTCATTAAATTTTTTTAACACCGTTAGTCATCTGTCTACGTGACATGCCTATGTGGCTTATTTTTAATAATATATTGATTTCTCTAAAATCACAAATCGTTTCATCTTCCTTCTCTTCTCTGCGATGTAAATATCCAAGCCCTAGATCCACCAATTAACCTCTAAATCAGCAAATTCAAATGTTTGTTTTGACGATTCAACCATAATCCCTTGTCCTCAAGATGATTCTGGTCTCTAAATGAAAAGAACTAGCGGCAACAACCGCTTATGACGACGGTGGCGATGTGTTGGTGCGCTCCGAGCCCTAGCTCCGACGAAGACCAGGCGAGCAATGACGACCTCCGACTGCTCTCGCGAGGCGTTTTTCTCACAACCGCAAACTCCGGCCGGCTTTCTTCTCCTTCTCCTCCTGCCACCAGCGGCGGTGCTGCCGTATTTGTGTACCCGACAACCACCGATGCGAACACAGAGACTCCGTCAGTCACCACTCTCTTTCTTCTCCACTTGAACCGACAACAACGATGATTTTGGTGGTGGGTTTGCGGCTACAGCCGCGGGTCCGGTGACCCTCTGTTTACGAATCCAACCACCGGTCGACGAGGTAGAGTGGCTTTTCACATTTCTTTTCATTTTTCAGTATTTATCTCATTCTAAAATCTCGATTCATACATGTATGTTCTAGATTTGGAGTTGGTTGATGATTCATTGTTGTTTGGATGGTGTTGTGATGGGTTTTTAGCGGTGATGAGGGGTTGTGCCGCCTCTCCGTCGCCAGACAATTTTAATTGGTAATGGTATTTAGGTGATCGATTACTTTGATGGGTTTTTAACAGATCAATGTTTTTTTCTTTTTTGAGAATGAGGGTTCTTTTGGTTGGGTAAAAGAGATGCAGATCTATGTTTTTAGTTTTTAAGGACTAGATACATGTTTTAGTTTTTAAGGATTAGAGACATGTGGATTTTTAATTAATTTTTTTATTAAAAATAAGCCACATAGGCATGCTACGTAGACAAATAACTAACGGTTTTAAAAATATTTAACAGAGGGAGTGGTATGAGAAAATAGGTTGAAAGTTGAGAGTGGCAGTGGCTAATTCGTTAGTTGAGAGTGTTCTCGGCCAAAAACTAATAGTTGGGATTATTTGAAGCTAAATAGCCAATAACCTTTTTTTATTTTGTAAGTTATAAATTTTGAAATCATCTCATATGGTCAATTGTATGTTTCGTTATCCAGAGTTAAGAGCAATGACAAATTGTACTAATTTAAGATAAAGATGATAAGGTTACAAACGGAACATCAAATATTGTGTATAGAAAAATATTTGAACATTATGAACAATAATTGTTGTAACTTTTTCTTTTTCATTATTTCATTTAATATAATATGTAATTTGATTAATCAAAAGTAACTATAAATGAACAATTTATGTGACCCTTTTTTTTATTTTCCTAAATAATGTTCGTTTATTTGGTGGACACATATATAATAGTTTGATATTTTGTTACATATGGTTCGTGTTTACTTTAACATATTACTTATATCACATTTAGTTATACCATATTATGAAAATCGTTTTTTACTTGATATTGTATCTTTCATTAAACTCGTATACTTCATGGTTTACTAACCTAGTATATATATATAGGGTGATGTTCAATGGAAAACCCACCTTTTTGAAAAAAACTAGAAAACTAGTTACACCAGTGTAACATTAGTTCTAAATAAGAAATTGCTCCTATTTAACATGGTACCCCAGGTGTAACATTGTCATTTTAGTGTAACATTAGTTGTAAACAAGAAATTACATCTTATTTAAACATGTTACACCACGTGTAACATAGTCATTTTTGTTACACAGGTGTAACCATCATCGCTATAGTTACATATGTGTAACACTAATAACTAGGTTTTCTATTGTTATACTTATAAGAGAGAAGAAATGGAGAGATAAATAATGAAATTCAAATCAAAGTTAGACAACCAAAAAATATTATATAGGTATTTTAGTAAATTACTCTAGTTTTCAAATGATCCTCTTCCTATATATATATATATATATATATATATATATATATATAGGGTTAGGATCCTGCGAAAACACATCTTTTTGTGAAAACTGCGAAAACACATATTAAAACTCACGTAACTTTTTCATACGTTAACGATTTTTCATAAAATTTGCCCCAAAAGCCTTAGAATTACGTTATCTTTAAATCTGGAGCAAAATATTAAAAAAAAACTGAACGTTTTTTTTCCCGAGTGATGCACATGTGCATCATATAATTAAAAAAAGTTATAAAATGCTATTTTTTTCTTTAAATCTAAAGATAACACAACTATAAGATTTAGGGTGCAATTTCTTTTTAAACTATTAATGTATATACATGTATGAGCGTTTTTTTTTGTATGATGCACATGTGCATCATTCAATAAAAACACAAAAAAATGATGAAAATATATGACATATGGTGCGACTAAGAAAAAAATATATTAACTCATACTAAAAGTATGAGTTTTTTTTGTGATGCACATGTGCACCACACAAAAAAAATATTAAAAAAAATAAAAAAAGCGTTGAGTTTTTTAAAACTTTTATAGGATTAAAGATAATATAATTTTAAGACTTTTGGTGCAAATTTAAAAAAAAAATATTAACGTATGAAAAAGTTATGTAGGTTTTAAGATTTGTTTACGTAGTTCTCACAAAAAAATGGTGTTTTCACTGGATCCTTCCCCTATATATATATATATATATATATATATATATATATATATATATATATATATATATAGGGTTAAGTTCAAATGAGAACTTTTTGTTTTGAGAACTTTTGAGAACTAAATTTCAACTACAAATTTCAGGGGGGCCACTATAATTCATGGGATGGGGGGATACATGTAAATAAACTTGTGTCTCAAATTAGTTCTTTTTAGTTCTCAAATGATCCTTGGAAGATGATCATTGGAAAACCCGGAAAACCTGGGTATTTTAATAAAATACCTATATAATATTTTTTTGGTTGTCCAACTTTGATTTGAATTTCATTATTTATCTCTCAATGCATCTCTCTTTTACGTATAACACCAGAAGACCTAGTTATTATTGTTATACATATTTAACTATAGCCATGATGGTTACACATGTGTAACAAAAATGAGTATGTTACACCTGGTGTAACATGTGTAAATAAGGGGCAATTTCTTGTTTAGAACTAATGGTACAATAAAATGACTATGTTACACCTTGTGTAACAAGTTTAAATAAGGCGCAATTTCTTGTTTAGAACTAATGTTACACTGGTGTAACTGGTTTTCCGGGTTTTGCAAAAATGTGGGGTTTTCCATTAAACCTCACCCCCTATATATATAGAGAAAGTGAAACAATACATAACCTTAATTATTCTATATATACAAAATACAACCCATTATACAACCTAATCAGCTAAACTTACAACAATTTGATGCATGTAAAAGTTATTTGTGTTGTACATTACAAGCATGTTCAGCATGTTCTCCATCTTTGCGCTATGTACAACTCCCCTTTCCATCGGTTACAACTTACAAGTCCCTTCCTTTTTCCCTTTACACGTGTGTATCTCTTGACCACATAGTACATGTGAGATGTGAGGAGAGTTGTTTGCGTACAGTCAACAACTTCTAGGGTTTTCTGCTTTAAAGACTAGGAGCAGGTAAGCAAGGTAAAGCAATCTCGCACACCATACCTCTCCAATTAATGCAGCAATCGTATCCTAGAGGCTCTCATTCTTCAATAGCTTTCTTTTTCTCTTTCTCTTCTCTCTCGACGGTGATGTATTCTTGGGGTTTTATCTCTGAGTTACGGGCGTAGATCAAAGAGTGACGAGAGTTTGTAATGTAGCTTCATCGATCTTGATCACAAATCGATTTACTCGATTTAGTGACGATGTCTTCGTCTCCGATGTTTCCTCCACAGCGATAAGGGGCTAAAAGATCGATCGGGGTGAGATAAAATAAAGTCCCTAAAAATGAAGGGTGTGACGGGAGGCAACAGAGGCTGGAGATATATTGTGAGATTGGGCAACAGATTGTTGTTGATCGTTTGAACCTGATTTGCAGGTATCCATCTTTTACTATAGTTGAAATTGGCAAATGGATTTTACTTCTCTGTAAAATATTTTGTTTTAAATAGGCGTGTGAATGATTGTTCCATAGAAATTCAGATATGGTTGGAATTGTTTATGTACGATACCAAATCGAAGCAGAAAAGTTCTTAAATTGGTGTTTGTGGTTGACAATCGGCTTTATTTATTTATGCTTCTCATAGTAAGTTCAATTGAAGTTCTTGATTTCATTTCATTTTATTGATTATAGAACAACTATTTTTCTTCAATGTTTAAGTGTAGATTAGTTTTGCTAATTTATATGCTCTTTTTATAGGTTGTTCGATCATCTAATGGTGTTGTAATTGCGATTTTTATCAATGGAAACACTAATATAGTCATATGTGGAAGTAAGCGACCTTTTTCTGTTTCTTTTACCTTTTATTTTCTGCTATTTGTTCTCAGTCGTACTTAATTTGTAGTTCTTACTTTAAACACACCAAAGGTAAGATCATATTTCTCCATTGATGTATTCATATATGTTCTTCATGTTGAGTATACAATTGCTATTCAACAAAAGTAAAAGAAACAATACATTGTGTTAATAAGACATTTTATTATTGTAGTCACTTTGTTTGGTCTTTGCCTCTTATACTTCTTCAAAGACTATTGAAAATGATAAAATGGCGCTGGTTTTGAAAATTGTTAGATACTGGTCAAGTAAACATGGGTTTGCCATTGGAGGGTAACAAAGGCTATGTTTACAAAGAAGGTGAGATAATTCATGGATTTGACATGAATTTTTTCAGTTTGGGTCATAAAACTAAGGTTTTATATTGATTTAAGAATGTTATTTTAGTCGGTTTCTTTTCATTTCCCCATTATGTTTCATCTTCTACAAAAGGCTATGTTTACAAAGAAGGTGCGATAATTCATGGATTTGACATGAATTTTATTCAGTTTGGGTCATAAACCTAAGGTTTTATATTGATTTAAGAATGTTATTTTAGTCGGTTTCTTTTCATTTCCTCATTATGTTTCATCTTCTACATGAAGCTAATAAAACCATCACATAATATAGAACCTATTAATATGTGTTTGGGGGGGGATTAAGATTAAGTATTTGACTGCTTTTTGTAAGTTATTTATCTTTATGGTTATTAAGATGTTATTATTGATTATTTTTCAATGATAATCAACATCTTTATATAAAAAAAATATTTCTTTTTTAGTATTTTGATGATCATTTGTTTACTGGTGTTGTAGGTACTGTGATATCTACCATTATCATATCACTTGGTACACACTCAGCTTCTTCACCGTAATAATAATCCATTTGTAAGTTGGCATATGACTAATGGCTTCACTTTTGAACATGCTTTGCTATGATCTTTGTTAGTTGGTGTAAAATACAATACTCTCTTAATTGCACTTTTCTATTCATGGTTAGTATGAAATTTTTGGCTCTGTTTCTAATTAAGATACTAGATGTGTCTATCACATTAATTGTTACATGTTGCTCTTTTATGTTAATGACCAACTTTTTTTTATTTGATATATTGGCACTTTATAAATGGGTAAGTCTTTGTAATTTTTATATTTAAAGTAATATATTGATAGGTAAAGATTTCAGATTTACCATTGGTATATGCACCCGATTGTTCATTTTTTAGAGTTGACTCGGCACAGACTTTTTCATATACTAATTCAGCATTAGATCTTGCAGAAACTATGTCATATACATGATTAAAGTTCTTACTTGATTCAACGCCCAGAGACGAACAACTGGAAGGAAAGGGTTGTGACGGTTATGAGAACGAGACGGTGGTGGTGACAGAATTGTCATGACGGTGATGGTTAAAGGAAAAAGCCGGTGGCTTTGACGGCGGTTGTGGTTCCATGCCAAATTAGCCATATTGTTTCTTCGTAAAATTAGACAAATTAGAGGTATTAAACATGTCAAGGCTCCGTCGCGAAGCGCGGGTCGCCCAACTTGTTATATACATAACCCAATAACTTATTCTAGCCACCAAGAAGTTGCCACATGTCACCGAAGTTCCTTTTCCAAGAGGGGTAAAATGGTAATTTACCCCAAAAGTAAAATACCCCCCCCCCCCTTTTTAAAACTGCTCTAATTTTTTCCCGAAGTCGGTTTTTATAAAAAGTACCATTGGACTAGTCGCATTTTTATCTTTAATTCGGATTGGACCCAACTTTTTTTGGAAAAAAAAAATTTGAACGTCCGTCTTAAATGTAAAATAGCACTGGTGTTTTTTTTTGGTAGCACTGGTGCATTTTTCTGGATGCACTGGTGCATTTTTCTGGTAGCACTGATGTTAATGACGGATATTAAAAAAGGTATCGTAATAAGTCGGGACCACATTCGAAAATTGGGGGTAGTTTTCTTTTTGGGTAAAAATCCACTTATAATCTTTGCAGTTAAAAAAAAAAGTTAGTGACACATGACATTCATCCTAGGCATGAATCTTTGATCTAATGGCTATAAAGTGAGTTATTGGGTTATGTATATAATTAAGATTATGTATTGCTCCACTCCCTATATATATATATATATATATATATATATATATATATATATATAGTAGTTACATTAAACCGTGTATTACACATGATGTCTTAAAAAAATAATATAATTTGCATTCATATAAAATTATTATTATATTTATCAAGCATAAATTTAAACATAAATGTATATCAAATAATAGAACTTTTTAAACATACATTCGTGAAATGAGAAATAATAATATTTAAAATAATAAATAACAAATAAAGAAGATATAAAAATTATAAAACTATATTTTAAGATAATATA